>VXBB01023395.1:917478-944042 GCA_013399915.1 Illadopsis cleaveri
TCTTTTTTTTTAATAAGATGAGGTCAGTTTAATCTTCTTCTCCTCCCCCGTACATGTCCGCCAGTTTCTTGAACCTGGGCCCCCAGTCGTTCAGGTAGTCGTAGTCCTGGTCCCCAGAGCTGGAGGAGTTGAGGGAGCTGACGGAGCCAGCAGTAGAGCCGCTGCCCTCGTAGTCAAACACCAGCAGGGAATCGTAGGGAGGGGCTGTGGGGTCGTTGTCTGCTGCACGCAGGCCCTGGAAGGGGTAAAACATGGTGTTAATGCCCACCACGGGGTTTGGGCTGGGCTGGGACTCCCTCCTAAGAGTGTTTGGGAATGCTGCAGCAAAGCTAAATTGGAAAAATGAGGGTCCCGGGGCTTCCCGGATACACCTCTGGGTAAAGACCTTTCAGTTGCCCACAGCAGAAAATCCAGTAACTCCCAATATCCCTAAGAAGAGTCGTTATTTCCAACTGCTCATTTCCAATGATCCATTTCTGGATCTGGAAAGCTTTCTGTCCTGGCCAGCATGTCCTTTCTGGGGTTGCCTGTTGAGATTTCCAGCTTAGCCAATGAAACAAAAAACAGCACCTTTTCTCTCCCACCAATATTTTAATTCTGATGGTTTTCATTCCTTCAGGAAAACAAAAAAAAAAAAACAAAAAACAAAAAACAAAAAAACAACAAAAAAAAATCACTCCCAGCAAAATTCTGCAATTAGGACAGACGTGGGGTGTGGAATCCTGGGCAGAGGGCTGGGGAGCAGTGCTGCTCTTGTGTGGTGTGGGCAGCAGTGTAGGCAGGCCATGGAAATGGCCTCGGGATATGGAGAAAAAGAATTGCTTTGCTGCAGAGCCCAGCGTCAGGAAAAGCCAGGTGGAATAGCCCTGCAATAAAGCAAATGTTCCACATTCCCACCTTCAGAAGCCCTGGCCTCAGCCTGGGGATGTGGAACTGGTTTCAGCAGCAGGGCCGTGTGTAAGAAGAGTGAGTCTGCACAAGCGTGGATGTGTGTAAATGTGAGTGAAGGATGGGCAAAGGGACAAAGGAAGAAGGGATTTAATGATGAAAATGAGAAAAGCACAGCAGGAAATGCATGTAATAATAGAATTAAATGGCTGTAACATTTATTTTTCTGGCTTAGGAAATGGATGGTGTGCTTTGTCTCGGAGGAAATAATGCATTGATTGGTTTGTAACCACTCAATCATTCAAAACTAAAAATGAGATAAGAAATACCAAATGGATAGATATTTGTACAGGCAGATAAAGGAGCAGTAATCTAACATAAAATGAAGAAACCCTCTCTGATCTGAGTCTCTCTGTGCTGCAAACTCTTTGAGGCTTTACACCAACAGAGCTTAAGAGGAAGGCACAGACTGCTGAAATAATTACAAGTCCAGGAGCCACAAATGGCTCATTCTGCCTGGGTGCTGAAAAGCATGGAGTTTGTCACACCCACAAAACAGAAATCTTGGGGTTTTTGCTGGTTCAATGCTTTCATTAGGCCAAGCCCTGCATCCTTTGCTCATGCCAATCCCTTCCCTGGCTGGCATCAGACTTGTGGCATGAGCATTAGCACCGCTTGGTCCATGCAGTCAGGGAAACCTGACGTTAGCTGGCTGCTCAAGCTTTGAAGATGTGACACAGGACCCCCTACAGAACATACCTCATTTATGAAATCACCAATATCCCCTGGATGTGGGATTACTGGTCTTATAGGATACTGTGGTTCAGCACCAATAGGTCTTTCATCCACCCTTCTGACTCCAGGTGTCTTGTTCAGCACGTGATCCATGGTCTCTGGCTGCTGGAGCTGGCTTAAATCGTAATCCTGTGACAAATGGGAAGGCACAGTGTGAAACCCAGAGCTTTTCCTTCAGATCACTTGCTCATTCAATGTGCAAACAAGTTGAGGGCTCTAACTCTGTTTCAGCTGAAGTCTGATAGCAAATCTAATCCCTGGGTATGTAGCACTTCCATCGAAACTACAGATGAACCTGACCTCTAAGCAGCTCATAAAATTGACCTCCTAAGAGTGTATCTTATAGGTTAAATCCTATAAATTATTTAAGTATTTAAATACTTTCTGAATATTTCACACAGCATCTAAATATCTGGGATAAAACCCTGGGTCTTGTTCGTGTGTGCATAGGTGTATACATAACTTTTTTGACAAAATACACATTATAATGTAGAGACACAGTGTTGGTAGACATATTATTGCAATTACATTTCTACAGAAGTGAAAACATTAAAATGTGTTTTGCATTTATGCATGTAGGCTTTCCAAAGTAATTATGTTCTTTTTGCTTGTGAAAAATCCCAACAGAATAGGTTTCTATCACAAAATGAGAACCAGGTAATATTTCATTAAAAATGTATTCATGTTGGTAATGGCGTTTTGCTGCTCATCCTTTGCTGTTATTTTTAACGAATCCTTCCTAAAATATTTAAGCCTACAGTGTAGTTGCCTGAAACCAGATACTTTAGCTACTTGGAATGCTTAGAACAGTGCTTCCACCAGGAAAACTATCCTTGTGCTCAGGTGGGGATGATTGAATCTCCAGAAGCAATATTTATGAATAACTTGACAGTGGCAAGACAAAAAAGAAATGTTAATTGCAAGGATTTTTCGGTGGAATAAGAACTTTTCAGGGTTTGGGTAAACTCAGGCCTCAGAGTTTGCCATGGCAGCTCTCACCAGGCTCGCCCGCTTGCCTCAGAAGGTCAGTGAGACCTCCATGGCAGGATGTGCTGCAGTGGTTTTGTGGGATCCCTAAGCACTGACATGGAACCACGCAGTCCAACTCAACAAGCAAAAATAAGGCCATTACACAATGTACAGTCACATAATTTGCATGAACATAATATTTGAGAGTGCCCTGGGCTTCTTACTCATGTTCGGTAGGAGTAAAAAACCGGCGACTTCAACAGGAGTGACCAAACTTTGCTATTTTAGCTGAGGAATTGAGCAGTGGAAAAGCACATCCCAGGAGTGCAGGCCAGGGAAGTTTTCATGCAACATCAGCACCAGTGTCTGTAGGAAGAGCCACTGGAGGAAAGCTGACGTGTTCAGGCAGCCTGTGGCTCAGGGCTCTGTCACCCAGCAAAGCTTTGCCACCACGCGCTGCATGGTGAAAGAGAAAATCCCCAAATCTCTTTAGACATTTCTCACAAACCATGACCAGAAATTAAAAGAAATTAAAGGCACATTAGAGATGATTAAGTAAATGCAGGGAAAGCCCACAGAAGCTCAAAGCCCAAGCAAGCCAAGGCAAGAGACTGCAGCCACAGGGCTGGGCAGGGCAGCAGCTGCTGACTGGTTTTATGAAGATCTCTGGTAAAATACACAGTTTTAATGACTTAAGTAAAAGAAATATGGTTTGAACACGAGTGTCAATTGAGTGATTTATAGTCCTTCCCCAGGAAGATGCCTAAGGGGTAGAAAAATCCCTGTGGCCCTGGCCTTCTGGCATTGTCCTGCTTGCACAGGAGGGTGTCCCAGTAATATCCTGAATTTCCTGGACCTGCTGTCTCTCCACCACACCAGGGAAGCCAATAGAGCTGCCTGGTCATAAATAAAGGAACACAACAGCTCCTTGCATCTATTTTACTAAAAACAATGCGGTTTCTGCTTTTTTGAGAGTACAGATTGCACAGGGGCACAACTCAGGGGCTCTTCTCACCTGGTCCTCCTCTCCACCTCCCTCCTCATCATACTTGAGGATGTTGTCCCTGACGTCATCCTCGGGGTCGATGAGGAGCTGCTTGGTGTGCCGCTCCTTCTCCCGGCGCTTCATCCACACCACGAACAGCAGGACCATGGCTGCAACAGGGGGAAAGCTGGGTGAGCTGGGGCCTCCTGCAGCACAAGGTCAGGCTGAGGGTGTCCTGACACCTCAGCCACTCCTGCACGCTGCAGAGAACCTCACTGGCTGCTGGCAGGAGGAATAAAGTGTTAACATATTGCATGGGCTAATTTTTAAAGGGCAGATCAGTGAGACCTGTAAATACTGTGACAGATTCCCACTACAAACATTTCTTTATGTTTTAAATTCCATCACCGATGCTGATTGAGCTGATATTAATCAGGAGTAAAACACACAATCAAAGGAGAAAAAACCAGGAAGTGTGACAACTGCAGCTTTCTGAAAATATTTGATCTGAATCCTGAGTTTTCAGGATTAGATTTCCTCCTTTATTTTATTCAGGGGCACAAAGACAGAAGGAAGAGAAGGAAACAGGTGCAAATATCCAACATTTGTGCACAAGGGGCTGTTCCAGCAGCATGGCACAGGTTCAGCCCATTCAGGTCACCAGCCCTGACTGTGACAGTCTCTGCTGTTTCCTGCAGTTGGCCAGGCAAGACTGATGTGGGGAGGATGCACAACACTGGGTCCTGTAATCCAATTTGGCCTCCCTCATATTCTTCTTTGGTCCATGAGGGAGGCTCTTTAGACTTCTGAGGTCAGATTAGCCAGGACATTAGCACATGCATTTGGCCATCGACTTGGAAAGCAAATCTCACATCATCTGAAATCCTTTCAGAGAGCAGGGCTGGCTCTGCAGAGCGAGGGAGAGCAAATCTGATAGCACACAGCCAAGCTCCTCAGGCATCAGCATTTGCATGCCAGGCTTGGCTACTCTCCTTCAGCACAGTAACAGGGAGAGATGAGCAGTTCTTGAATCATGAGAAATTTTTCCCTTCTTAAACAACTTTACCCACAGGGAACACTGGCTCACTGCTCCCCAACCTCACCCTTCAAAGGGACACCCACGTCCCAGGGGCTGTGTGCTCCCTGTGAATTATTGCTGCAAGATTCTCTGGGAACTCAAGTTTCCACTAACATAAGGCAGCCAGATCCTGTCTTCTTCAAGAACGTGTTAATACATTCGTTTTCATTCTCGTACTCAGTAGCTGCAAACGATGCCCTGAAGAATGAAGTTCAGCCTGGGCAGCTGCTGCAGTTACACCTCCCATGGTCTGCTCTCCCCTCCATTCTCCATGCAAGCCCTACACTGGGCTGCAAAGGTGGCAATTTGCAGGAGAAGGGAGCAATGGATGGACAGTGGAGATGGGAACAAGTGTCCCAGGTTCATTTCATCTGGGTCAACCCTCAACTGTGTCAAACCAATGCAGCCAACACAGGTAAACTCAGGCAGGATGTGAGATCCCAAAGTTTGGGGTTTTAAGCTGAGACCAGACCCTGGGGACCTGGATGGACCATCCAACTTATAGGAAGAGGTGGTTAGGAGGATCCAAATTCTTCTTCCCAGCACCAAAGTGTTTATACCCAATAGGAATTCAGTGAAGTGAGGGAAGAGGACTGGACAGCTAATTACTGCCATTGTGTGCCAACTGGCGGCCATCCCTGCCTGCCAGCTAACAGAATTGTTTTCAGATAGTTCAGCATTTCTTTAATGCTTATCCTAGATCTATTCAAGAAAGAAAAAAAAGAAAGGGAAAGAAAATGTAACTCTCTTCTGTAATATAAAACCTCAGCTATTTAGCAGACTATTGAAGTCCTTTTTTCATTGTTCGTTTTCAAGTCTCTCACAACAAGATACCTGACTGGTCCACAAAGACAATATTATAATGGTTACTGGGGTTTATCTTTTTATTTCCCTTTTTTTTTTTAAATGATACTTTTTCATGGACTTGTGAAAAAAATGGTGCCATTAACGCCTTTACAGCTACCTTGGAAAAAAAAAAAGACCTTCAAAGTGTCAATGGTGGATGTAGTACACTCTCCTTCCTTTTATTCACTCTGCAGAATGGGAAGTGCTATTACTGCTGTTAGAACCATTTTCGCTCTGCATGTAGTTTTCCTTGAAATCTATTGTCTTCACCCTTCACAATTTTTTACTGCATTGCTCTTCTAAATGTGTTATTTGTGCAGCTAATACATCAGGTTGCAAGAAGAATAAAAAACCCCTTTGAGCAAAGGTAAAGGCATAAACTTCCTTCACAGGAACAACCTTGGATCTGTCCCCTTGTTTTTCCTTCCTTTTAAAGACATACAACTTTGACCTGCTGACTCTAAAGTGGACAAATAGCACAAGAAAATCCCTCTTCTGCCTTTTTCCAGGCTACTGTTTAGAGGTCACGATATGAAACAGATAGAAAGGAGGCAAAACACTGGAAGGATGTAACTGTGAAACTGCTCAGTGCAAATTACATTTTTCATCACTGATACAGTGCTTTGCAGCTCTCCAAGACAAAAAAAAAGTCAATTAGAATTACAATGAATGTAAAAATAAGCTTTTGTAATAAAACCCGTAATTTAAAATGGGATAATGTATCTGAAAATGGAAAGAGGAATCTCTTAAATCAAATGTCCTTCAGCTGAAGTTAATTTCAGTCAATAGGATTTTCAACCGTTTTAAATTGTATTTTAGCACTGGATTTATACAAGAGCAGCAAAAAGAAGACCTGTGTTTAATCACCTCTGTGGCTCCAGCGCAAACTTTGAGCCCAGGGGCAGCAGCAAACCTGCACAGCAAAAGGAGGTGGGGCTGATGAATACCTTCATCTTCATCAGGGTGTGTGACTGCAGTGCCCCAAACAACTACCCTGGATGAAGGGAGCAGCCAAAACTGGGAATGAAGGGCAGGAATTGGGCATCGTGGCTGGGCACAGGGATGCTCCCTCAGCTCAGCTGGGCTGGGAGAGGAGCAGGGTCTGCACAAACATCCAGTTTCTTCCCCACTCTCCATCGTGATCCATTACACACCAATACATTCCTACCACCAGCCCAGGATGTGGTGGATGTCCAGGGGTGACCCATTCTCCTCATGTGCCATGGCATGTCCCCATTAGGTGACATTTGCAGCATATGTTGCTCTGTCTGCTCTCCATTAAAATGCATTGGGGGTAAATATTACATGTGATTTAACACCATAACTCCCATTAGCTTTAATGAGAGTCCCATGGATTCATCCTGTGTTTCTTGATGAATATTTACCTCATTGTTCATTTCAGTGCTTGTTTTTATCTATTCCTACTGTGCTAACTCCTGCTTGCCGTTATAATGATATAATTTTTACTTTTTAACTGTGCGCACACATGGTGATTGGTAATGCCCATGGAAGCTTGGGACTGACAGCACTCCTGGGCAAAAGGGATAGTTTTGCCTTGAGGAAAGGGATGGCCAATCCTTCTTTGTGATGTATCCCCAGTCCTCCAATGTTTTTGACAAACTGGGAATCCTTCCTCTAAAAACACTCGTAATCCCCCGTGATCCCCCAGTCTGTGGTCATTTAAAAAGCAATGGGCATAACCACCATTCTTCTTTTCCTTGGAACAACCAGAAAAAGTTATGCACTGGCTCTGAAAGGGACTAGCTAGACTCTCATAACCAGTGTATCTGAGACTGGGAACCAGTATATCCACAGCCAGCCAGACATGAGAGCTGTGGGAGAATCTGACAGAGAAATTTGGAAGAAGCCTTCAACCTTTTCCTGCAAAATGTGGATGATCCTATCACACTCCCTACTTACAAGCTGTTGTCAGGTGTAATAATGTTTGCAAAGCTACTGGAAGCCTTAGAAAGACAGGTCTGACACAGGCAGAGCTCATTTTGCTGATGCTGTGGTGAAGGAGGTTTGAATGCAGATGTGTGAACTACCCCCACAGCCCAAGCTCAGAGACCTGCCCTCTGCATGGAGCTTGAAAAATACAGGCTATAGGAAAGAACAACAGGGAAACATGAAGGACAGTAGATTTAGAGCAGATTTTGGGAAGAAATTCTTTACTGTGAGGGTGTGGCACAGGTTACCCAGAGAAGCTGTGGCTGTCCCATCCCTGAAAGTGTCCAAGGCGAGGTTAGACAGGGCTTGGAGCAACCTGGGACAGCGGAGGGTGTCCCTGCCTGTGACAAGAGGGTTGGAACAAGATGAACTTTAAGGTCCCTTCCAACCCAGAGCAGTGTGTGATTTTCGGCCAGGCCCAGTGGTACTCACTCAGTAAGATGATGATGCAGATCAGGATGGCAATGATGGCCCCTGTGCCCAGCCCCGCCGCGGCCACGGCCCCGATGGTGGTGCAGTCGCCGTTCTCGTCACACGGGCACACCTTCACCTTGATGACAGAGGTGTTGTACAGGGGGGGGTTTCCTGAGTCTGTCACAATGATGGGCACGTCGTACACTCCTGCTTCCAGGTACATGATCCGCAAACTGAGCTGGGCGTAGTCCCCTGGAGGCCAAGACAGGCAGACAGACAGATCACAGACACTGGTAGAGCCTTGCAGGCACACCTGTGCAGGCTTCTCTGCTAAAGCCCTCTTCTGAGCCCTGCAGGAGAGGCTGGCAACAACACACCTGGGCTGGACAGCTTCAGACCTCTGCCCCAACAGTCTGGCCAACAAGCAGCCTGTGCTCTGCAAAGTACTGTGTGTTCTCACTGCTGCACTGAACTACCTGGATGCCATTTGCAAATCCAGTTGCATGTGTTCAAAAGGGCACCAAACACAAATAGGAACACATGGATAATGCTTCCTGAGACTGAGCTGCCCCTGGCCACTTGTGCAGGTTCTGTACTCACTCACCCTTCCACCCCAGGATTTTGGGAACTCATTGATGACAGGCACAGCCAGGTAATCCCATTGTGACTGAGCCCTGAGCTATGAGGGCACAAGCTGTTGCCCCTGGTCTGGCACCCTCTGCCAGACCTCAGCGAGAGGGACCAGCACTGAAGCCAAAATCAGCCCACAACTCCACGATATTTTCCATCCTCTGCTGAAACTACCAATAAGCAGAGCAATTAGGGCCATTTGTGGTTGCACGCTGCAATATAAAAATCCTTCACATACTGGTAATCTTCACACTTACCTAGCCCTCCTGGTTCCATGGTAAATTAAAAGGCTGCTTTTATGCAATTATGGTCAGAGAAATGAACATTGATCCTGATTGTGGCTTATGACAATTACACTGGAGGAACATAAGGAAGACTGATAATAGCTTTTTCCCCCTTGGCCATTATGGATGATTTATGCTCTGTTCACTACTGATAACTGTTCATAATTATGAACTGCATTAAAAAAAGCCAAGTGCCAAGGCTCTCAGAGTTATGCTGCAGGTCTGATACAAATCATTTCTGATTAACTATCTTGTCTATAATGTCGGCCGTAATGTGCTTTAAAAAATAAAAATCAGATTAAAAAAAAAAAAAAGTGGGGAAGTTTTGAACTTGGAAGCTGCACGTGGGGCTCATTAGTGAACCAGAGGCCAAATGAGCTCAGGATTGCCTGCCCCATTTACCATTGAGCCGTGTGATGGTCCAGTTCTTCCTCACTGCAGATGGCACACTTGGCAGCTCGAAGACGAAGGGCCCCACGTTGGGATCGATGTCGGCGTCGGCGGCCGTGATGTTGATGACATTGAGGTTTGGCTTCTCGCAGATCTGCGCCTCCTTTGGCAGCAGCTCCGGGGCGTTGTCGTTGATGTCGATCAGGTAGATCTGCAGAGTGCCGGTGCCGCTGGCGGGGGGAATTCCTGCACGGGAGAACAGGGAGCTGCCACCACCACCTGGGGAGCAGCGGGACTGCCAACACCACGGACCAGCGCCCTCTCTGTCCTCCAGTTCCAATAAACCAGGATTTTTACCTTAGTTCTCCCTGGACATACTGCACTTTCATGGTCCCTTGCTTTATGTGGTATAAAACTTCCCCAAGCCTGCTCACGTTGCTGTTTTCCACTCCTGCAGAACAGGAGGTTGAGTTCTGCAGATCTGTAGCCTGCAGCTATGCCCCTAGTCAAACTAAAACTACAAGCAGGTGGTGCCAAGCTGCTCCTGCAAATCTTGGTAACGGCTGTTTTGAAGAAGAAAAACCATTAGAAAGAGAGCTGACAAGAGGAAGAAGAGGGCTTGGAGGGGAGAAAAACCTACATTGTGTAACCCATTGGTCAGCATTTACTGAAGCACTTGCTGGCCAGTTTTCAGCTTTGCAGACCATTACTCTACTTCAAAGAAGGCCCAACTCTCCAGCACATCCCACATTCAGCCCCAGCTTTAGTGGTGAGAGGTCCCTGCTCAAAGCCCACAATATGAGCCATCACCAGACATGCTGGGTGATGCCACTGACCCCCAGCAGCAGTGTTATGCCCAAATACACAATTCTCCATCCTCTCCCCATCTGTCCCAACCATCAGGGATGTCACAGCACAGCAGTCCTGGTCCTCCACCCCTTCTTGGTGGAGAGTCACATTTGTCAGACTAATGACTACTCACACAAAGTAGTATCTGCCCTGGCAGGAGAGAACAGCCTTCCCAGAAATGGCACAGTGTTTTTCATTTCACTCCCCACACGTTTATCTGGCAGCTCTGTGTTGGCCTGCCCTCTGCCTGCCTCTCTTGTCTCGCAGCATGGCTTCAGCAATTCTTTTCAAAGTTTGTATTTTCAGTCCTGGCCCTTCCTCCCAGTGCTAGATACAAAGCTACACAAGACACTTCCCCACCAGGCTTCTGCTTCTACAGACTTCTGCTTCCTACATTCCTTTGTCCATTTCTCAAGGAAGCCTCAAAAATTCTGAAGGAGCCCTGGAAGAAATTTTCTCTTGGTTCCAACATAAGCTCTTCAACCACAGACTGTCATCCTTTAATCTTGTAAGCATGGGCTAGGTCTCCTTCTAAAACAATGTCTTTTGATCAGCCTTGAAAGCTTCTGGAGAGGCAGACAGCCCACCAAAATACTGGGGCTGAACATGAAAACTGACTTTTAGGATCAAGCAAAGTGATTTTACTGCTTTCACATTACCCAGAATATCTTCTGGGATAAAAGCAAGGCTCCCACTGTAACCTCTGAGACAGACTGAACACACACCCTCAGTCCTGAGAGGCACTAACTGGCATGTGGCTGAAATAACCTGCAATTGCTGCACATACAAATGCATTTCTGGCCATTGAGTATTGTTGTTGTTGAGTACTCAATGGACCATTGAGTATTGTTGGGATCCAAGTCCTGGTATTTTTGTTTCTTTGTCTTCCTGAGTGCAGTTCCGGGGCAGTTTTAGGAGAAATGAAAAGGCCAAGTCCTACAAACTGTAGAACATTTCACATTATTTCAGCTGTCTTATATGGAGAGAGCAAGGACAGAGCAGGTACTGATGTTCAATGAAGGATCCTTGGACTTTATTCTCAGGAGATGAGGACTACAACAGCACCACTGACTCCAGTGGAGAAGCTGGTCTGATCCTTGTAATTAAGACTGGAATTCTAATGACAAAAGGAAGCTTCTATATCTACATTTGACTGTTGAATTTTCCATCACTGCCTTTTCCACAGGGCCAGTGTCTGCATTCCTACAGCAAGGTATAAGCCAAGGTTTTCATGCTCAGCTCTTTGTTCCATGAAACCTGCTGAATATGACACATTTAAGTTCTCAGCTTCCCTGGGAGATTGGCTGAAATTGGCTGAGGGGTTCAAACACTGCCAGGCTCCACTCTTGTGTAGACCCAGTGTGATCCAAGGGACTCTCTCCTCGGAAACCAGGTTAAAACCATGCTGAAAGGATTCCCTTTCTGCCCTCCTTACATTGCAGCCAAGACTTTTCTTAAAGACAGTTTCTCTACACTGGAGCCCACGGAGGGAAAGAAAGCATGTCCAAGGAGTATTGGCTAAACTTCTTCTTTATCATGTACTGAGAACAGCAAAAAGAACTTCAAGGAAAGAAGATGCTGCTGCTTCTTCAAGAAAGAGAGAAAAATCCCCACCAAAACCCTTGACCCAAAGCTTTTTTTTGATGCCAGGAAACCTGAAACTTGGGAGCAATGTGGCAAGAGTCTATTAGCCTAGATGAAACTTCAGCTGTTATCCTAAGCACTCTAGACAGAATTTTAAATAAGGTGTTGCTTTATGTGCATTTTAATGGCTGCAATATACCAGTGATAGATTAATTTTTCAGAATAGAGAGATTTATCTAGGCCCTCACTTTCTGAGCTGCTGAATGATGGATGTGGAGACACTGATGCACTGCTGCATCAGCACCACAGCCAGGGAGAGGGGTTAACTCCACATCACGTTGCAACAAATGCCTGGTATTTGGGAGGTCAGATGGTGAGGATTAAGTTGATAGGTTCAAACTCTACCACTGCAAGCCTTGGCCTACTCATTTGAACTGTTTTGCTCTGTGGCTTTTGCAGATGAACACCACTAGACCCCTTGGAGAATATTTTGAGTTTCCCTGTCCTGGCTGCATTCATGCAGGGAGCTGTGGGGTGAGTCCTAACATTCATGGCACAAAGAAGGGGCAAAATGCACCTCTTGGTACAGCTCCTCAGCACTGAAGCTCCTCCCTGAGTTTCCCTCACCCCTGTGACCTGGGATGCAATGACTGAAGTGATGCTTGGAATCCCAGAGGGAGGAAGTTTTCATCAGCCCTGCAACCACCTAAATCTGCTTATAATGACCACGGCACCTCCAGCCTGAGGGATCACATAAACACTGCCCTGAAAGCACCTGCAGAGCATGAGCAATATATTTAGGTGCTCACAGCCAAGCCCAGACTGAACTGTGCTGCTGAAGCAGGGCTCTGGTTTGAGTGCTCAGCACCCTGCAATGGGAAAGTGAGGGTGGGTGAGGGGGAGTCTTTCTTCTTGTCCTGGGAAACTGAGGAATGAAATACCAGCATGGCCACATTTGGGTGTGGTTAGAATTTTGTCAGTTCCTTCTAAGCAGGATTAGGAAGAGAAAAGCAGGGCAGCAGCACTGGGCTGCCTGCCCTTGAGCAAGGCCAGCAGTTCTCAGTGATGACTGGACCAAAAGCACCAAGTGATCCTCAATGACAAGAGCAAACAGGAGTTCTCCAGGAGATCTGACTGGCCTGAGTGGCTTTGGGAATAAGCACACCAGCACCCAGAGGATCTGATGATGGCTGCACATTTCAGGAAGGCAGTGGCCAGAAAGAGCCCAGCTCCAGTGACAGACACACCTTTTATGAAAGCCACCACGGTTCAACAGATGGGCTTATTTTTAATACACTCCTGCCATCCCACAAAATTATTTCTAGTTCCCTGATGGAAGGCTTCCTGAATGCTCTGATCAGTGCCTTTGGGAGGATTACCAGGACTGGTGTGCTGGGCAGCCCCTGGAGAGCACATCCCTTTGACACTTTTTTAAGTTCAGGCTACACTGCTACACTGAACTCCCCAAATCAATTTTCCATTTGTCCTCCCTTTCCCTTAATAACACTCTCCGAATACTGTGCACATTTAATTTACTCCAGCAATTTCCCGTCCCACTTTCACATTTTTGACCATAAAAACCTGGGAAAAAGATAACTTATACTGACAACTCTGTCAGGGCATCATTTCTCTTAATGCATCACATTAGAGTCTTATTGAAGCATGAACAATGTGAAGCCTGGGCTCACCGTTGTCAGCCGCCAAGAATGTGGCCTCGTAGACATTATTCTTAATGTAGTCTGACTCTCGATCAAGGACAGCAGCAGTAGTGATCTGACCATTTGTGGCATTAATGTTCAGCCAGTTTGCAGGATCTGACAGCTTAGAGTATCTACAGAGAAAGGAAATAAATACATGGCAGTCTTTTCACTGACATATCCTTAATATTGCTTGAAATACGTTTTTTTCTGGACTCCTGACCCGTGATTCAAAGGACCTTTGGGTAACTGGTTTTGTTGACAAACACAATGCTAATTGAGTATCCGGTTTTTGACCTTTACAATTATTCAATTTTTCAATTACTTTAGTTTTAAAGGTTCTTCTTTCCACTAAGTGCCACTTACATGCCAGTTTCCTGCTGCTAGGAGAGGACATTTCCTGAGGTCTCTGCAGCTGAGGAGAAATGGGGTCTGCAATGAGATTTGCATTCATATGCCTGAGTTAGAGGATGGATTCCTGCTTTCTCCTGCTCCTGACCTTGCCCTTCTGAAAACAGGTTTTTAAAGTCAAAGATATTCCTGTTTTCTGCCCACTATTAACAAACAACAATTTGGGAATACTACACTGTCCGAGTCACCTCTCAACTACTCAGTCAACTCACAGTTGTTGTTTATTCATTTCCCATACAACCAGCTGAGAACATGGGTTTTTTGGGGGAAAACTTTACCTATGTTCTCCAGATCAGTGTGTTCAGTTCATCCTTCTTACTACTTTCTTGTTTCCTTGCTTTTTTGCCTCTCAGTTTTGTACTGTTTGAACTGAGATGGACCATAACTATTCAAGTGGATGCTAATGAATGGCCAGACTATAAATTAATGAAATAAGGAAACAGAAGCTGAGCTTATTTCATGGGCAACTCAGACCTGCTGATAGTTGTATATAATTTGTCATTAGATATGCAGGTGAGAGCATTACTGGCTTCTGGTGAATATCCCTTTCCAGAACTGGGCTGTTTGAAGCAGAAACTCAAAGGGAAACTTGAGCTGCATCAATCCATGTGAAGAGGAAAGCAACACACAGCTGCACAAACCCCTGCCAAAGGAAAGAATTACATTTCATGGAGCAAGACTCCTTGGGATGTTTTCATTTCAATATCACTGCTGTGAGGCTCCTGCCCTTTCTCTGCTAAATGACCAGGGATCCAGTTTCAAAGCTGGCTTTGTGAATGTGTCTGTGGCTAATGAGGATAACCTGAGGTGTGACACTGGCCATGCCAAGCTGTGCATTACTGGAGATGCTCCTGCTTTCTCATCTTCTATTTGTAAAAACTCTATTTCATCAAAGACTATTTAGAGACTGAAATTTGTATGCAAGGCTCTAGCAGCTGGATCAGCTCTGCAAAGTGCTTATCATGGCTTAGCCTTTTGGATATCTTTTTTTCCTAACTCACCAATGCAAATTGTGAAGTAAAAAATAAAATATCTTTTCTACATCTCACAAAGACAGGACCCCAAAAACACCCCACAGCTTCTTGCAAAGCCTGGGCATTGGCTGTCCTGATGCAAAAGGGAGAGAGATTGTACTGGCGTTTGGAAATGAAGTGCTGGTGGATGCACAAAATGCGTGTCCTGGAAGCCCTAAAAAGAGACAACTCAAGTAACTGGCTGTTCATACTCACAGGAAGCCTTACAAGACCCTACACATGCCCTGTGCAATGACAGGAACAGCAGGCACTCGTTTGGATTACAGATCACCCCCCTCCAGGTTAGAGGGAGTAATCAATCACAAATGAGTTGTTCTCTCCTCTGAAAACCAGCCTTGGTACAGACATCAGGGAAATAAAGACCCTTCAAAGGCCAATATTTCAAAAAGAACATAAGAAAAATGGGCTTGTTAGTTAGGATGGTCTCTTTCCTCCAAAGTCACAATGCCTGTCTAAAGACAACAAGATGAGGCAGTGAATAAACTATCATTTTCTAGACCCGACAGCTCTGTGCCAGGTGAAATATTTCAAACTCTTCTTGACACAAAATGTCACAACTGATGCAAGTTTAAGTGGCCTCAGCCGTGGTCACGTCGTATACTCAGGTTTTGCCAAAAATACCACAGCCCTTACAGACTGGGAACAAAAAAGAAAACAATTTCTGTGAATGTAGAAGTATCTAAGAGCAGGAAATGCATTTCCTGTCTGCACAGATGGAGCTGAAACAGTTGTGAAAGTGTCACAAGGACTCATTTTCACCTATACTTTTCTGCCAATTATTTCCTGGTGGGAAGGTATGTGAGCCAGGGTCCTGGACCATGGATTCAGTCCCTGGTCTGTCCAGGTGGGAAAAACAGAGTGAGTGATACCCTCCTGGTCACAGCGTGAATTAAAAGTGATCTTAAGCTGCTTGGATAGAAATCTGAATTTTACAAGGCTAAAATTTTGCCAGCTGAATCCCATTCACAGGGAAAGCAGCTGAGGAGGAGGTTATGTTTGGCAGGTGCTCTGAAGAGAAAGGGAAGGTTGGAACAAATTGCACCTACTGAGAGCAGGCAAGGGGAGCACTGGTGAGATACAGACCAAGTGCCAATGGCCTGCGAATGGATGTTTGACTGCTCAGGCAACACTGAACAATTTGACACTTTAAAAGCTTGTCCAGCAGCTGTTTGTAACCCCATCAGCCTTGCTCTGAACTAGGACAGCTCCTTTTGCACTGTGCTTTTAAGCAAGGTTGAACCTAAATCCTCTGGAAGCAACACAAGGCATGATTACAAATCCCAGTCATTCTCTTTGAAAACCCAGGCCTAGCCCTTTCTGTGCCTCAGTTTCCCCCCATAAAACAGAAATAACAAAGTTCTTTTCCTAAACCTGTGCTTATGAAGTGCATGAACCACACCAGTCAGAGCACTCTGGGTGAGGCAGAGCCAAAGACCGGGTACAAAGCTGCCCTGACCTCTGTAACAACGCAGGAATCTGCTCCATTTGAAGGTGTGATCTGCCCCACTGCAAGCCAGTAACACAGGATCCAACTCTGCCTGCTCTCCTTGACCCAGCTCCTCAGAGCCTGCCCTGCCTGGACCAGAGGGACTGTGAGCTCAGGCTTGCAGGACACTGTACAAGCGCTCGACTGCAGGTGCCACTTTCTGCCAAGATTTCATTCATACCCCACCAGTCAGTTTGGAAATTAGCTTTCAGCTGCTTGGCTCCCCAGACTGGTGCAGCTGAACCCCCCAGAGCTGCAGGGGAGCCCCGAGGCTGCCTGGTGTCCCACCTTACTGCCTGCTGCATGAAGCGATCGGGATCCACCGCCGAAAACGTCGTCAGGACCGTCCCCGTTGGCACCCCCTCCTCCAGCCTGATCAACTTGTGGTTTGTTGGGAAATAAGGGGCTTCGTTGACATCTGTGACTGAAATGGTGACTCCTGCTGTCGACTGGAAGGACATCTGGATGCCACTGGCCAGGGGAGCTTGGTTTGATACCATCACTGTCAGCATGAAAGCTCTGTTCATCTCGTAATCGACTGCCTAAAACAAACAAACAAGCAAAGTAGAGAGCCAAACAGAGAATAAATTCTACTTTCTGGCTGGAAGCTGCAAGATTAGAAGGCAGATGATATCGAAGTCATTGCCTCATCTTGTTTCCTCCCGAGCTCAGTTCTTCTGAAGGTGTAAATCCAGAGCAACTTCAATCCAGTGGAGGATTTGGCCTTCCAGTTTTTGAGGGTCAAATAGTTAAAAAAATTCCACAAAGGAAAACTGTGAACAGCAGGGAGCATTCGCCCTGTGTTTTGTTCCAATGCTAAGTGGTTTCCGAAAGACAACCTGCCTGTGAGAGTTGAGCATCAAATGAACAAATCCATCCAGGGCTGCTCTAATGCAACAGGTGGAGCCTGTTCAGAGGGATGGGACAGGCACTTAGCAGTGCTATTAGCACTGAAACTGCTGACTATGGAACCAGGACAGTCTCTGTGGACTCATGAGCCTGAAGGCCTCTTTATTTTCCCTCTTAAATGAGTTTATAAGCAAAGGTGGAGCTGCCAGGAACAATCCCTGGTCAGGTTAAGGAGGTGGTCCTTCCAGTGGGACCTCTCATCCTCCTGCAAGGCACCTCGTGGTCTCTGGAGGTTGCCTACAGCTTTGACAGCTGGGTTTTGCTGCTGGGAAGGCACAGATCTCTTCTCAACACACACATGAAGACAATGTGTCTGTCCCAGGAGCCAGACGGAGAGAAAAGCCTTTGCTGGCACGACTGACTGAGCCCAGTATAATAATAGTTTCTAAACCATCCCACTAATTATTATGAGGGAAGTCGCTAATCATCTGCCAGGGAGGCTTGAGTTATGCAGGATCACACCTCTGCTTGTTAAGAACTGCTTTGCCGTGATTTATAAATTTAGAAGCATATCCATCCTCCCTAATACTTTCTCCAGCGCTGAGTCTGCAAAGCACTCACTCAGGGTGGAAAACGCCACAGCTACACCGACTTGGGCAGGGATTTACAGCAGCAAGAGCTGCCTGCCACGTCCTGTTTAAAACCCAGTATTGTCAGGAGGGAAATCAAATCACAGGAGGCTACACGAGAGAAACAAATTTCAGGGGCAAAAGGTAAAACAGCGGAATCTCTACTCAATTGAAGTGCAAATGTTCCCGATGCTAAATGGCTTCCTGACAGGCAGGGCCAACGTTTAATAAATAAAAGGAAGCGTAAAGATTCCCAGTACACCCACCCATGCTGACTCACGGACTTGTGCTGCATTCAAAACCGATGCATGGTAAAAGTTCCCATTTAAACACTATTCAAGGCCTTGAAACAATTTGACTAATGCATTTCCTCAATTTCTTTTCACACCCCCTCTAATTTATATTCCCTCCATTTTTTTTTTTTTTCATGCTGCTCTGTTTTCTAGGCTGTCCACAGCCACTCTGCACTCCCTCCCCAAAGCGGCTCAGAGGCAGCTGGGGGCTGGGCTGAGCAGCTCCATGGGGAATGATGTGGGAAACTCCCTGCTGCTGATACTCAGGACACACTGAGCACACACAACTCTGCTAGGATGTGGCCTGATGCAAAGTACTGGGGTTTTTTTCCCCCCTACAAAATGTAGGGCTGTTCTCTCAGCTTCTTCCTCTTTCTTCTGGTAGCAACAAAAGCAGGGTTGCAGAAAAATTGTGCAACGAGCGGAGCTGGATTGGGATCAGCCACCCCAAAAGTGGTGCAGGAGGTATCAGTGTCACCAAACAGTGTCCACCACACTTCAGTCTGCAAGACAGAGCTGATCTGCTCATCTCTCCTGTGTCCACTGAGTCCTATTTCACACATTGTTGTTAAAAAAAAAAAAGGTAAACCCAAGAGTCTGTGCTGTCCTGGCAGTTTGGGCTATTGAACCCCAGGGGACAGCAGCCCCTTGCAGCCAGACACTGTCCAGCCCTAAGGAAGAACTTCCTTCACACCTTAATAAGCAATATATACCAGAACTGTTTGCACCTCTGCTCCCTAAAACTGCCTCCCTCTGAGGATTATGGTGCACAGAGCACTCTGTGTGCCTCACACCACACCCACCCCTTCCACCTCCATGCATCTCACTGAAAATGCTGTATATTGGTCATTTGATGTGGTTTTGGGGACATGGTGGACTTGGCATTGCTAGGTTAACAGTTGGACTTGATGATCTTAGAAGTATTTTCCAACCAAAATGATTCTTTGGCTCTCTGACAGCAGGATCCTGAAGAAGTCCACAGAGCTGCTACATCTGGGACCAGGACATGTGAGACTCTTGCCTACTCCCCACATTCATGTCCAAGAAGCACTTGATGTGAAATTAAAAAGCAGCACTTCTGCAGATACTCCTTGCTGGATGTTTGGTGTGTGATCTGGCTGTGAAATATCCCCCTGGAGATGCTGCACATCCTCCTCCTCCCTCACAAGCACCTCCAACCTGGGTGCAGCAGAGCGATGCCGAGGGCTTGCCATGTGTCCTCCTTTTCTTGGGGTACTTCCAACTGAAGTGAACAAATTTGCCTGGTGTTATAGTTGAGGCAAATAATAACTGAAGCTTCAGCAGCATCTCCATTATAAATTCACAGCTCTGATCCATGCAGAGTTTATAATAACATTTTACTTAAGCTGGCTGCCACAGGGCAGCCACTGCTGCTCTGGGAGATTGTCTTCAGACTCTGCGGTGTCTCATCTGAGTGGGAAGTTTCTCTCTCCCCTTGATCAAGGCTTTCTTTGAAGATTAGGGTCTTGCACAGTTATGGAAATGGTTTGGAAAGGCAAGAACAGAAAAGGGAAATGTTATACTTTTGGTGATCACACTGGAGCCACAGAAGGGGTTTTGCTGAGGGCAGCTGCAAAATGGCCCCCACGAGCATAATCTGAACTCCAAAGGGAAATCTGGCTTGGAAGGATTTCTGGCCCTCCATTTCAGCCCCTAAAATGCTGGTGAAGTGGTAGTATTCTGCACAGAGCCTCCCTCCCTGTGCTGCTGTGACTCCTTTGCTTGCAGCAGGAATTATGTATGAGCGGCTTTGAAGAGCCACATGAAAATCCAGCCATGCAGGGTCTGTAAATAAATGGTTCATTACTTGACTTAATTTTTAACCTGTCTTTTCAGCCCACATCAGTGATCAAACCAGCAAGAGACTGCTCCAACACGGCAAAGAACAAGCTCTGACTGGCCACCCAGTCTGATGAGAGTACATCCCCCAAATCTTTAGGCATATTCACTTATTAACAGAGAACAAAATATTTCAAAGAAGAAGGTGGAATCCTAAGAGTCTTCCCTTCTTCACCATGAAAATTTAATCACAAGCAATTTCACTCATTCTCCTTGCTGAAAATACACCAAAAAGCCTCCCAGCCAGATAGGGGCAGGGAACCCTGGTGGCCAGGAGGATCAGGTGAGGTGATGTAGTGAAGACATCTGATGCAATTTCAAGCTCTGAGCTCAGCTTGATGAGACCAGATTTTCATGTGGCTCCTGCTTTGTGATCACTGTGGGTTACACAACAGTGGAAAATCAACACCAGCATCAATGGTGTCTTGACAAATCTGCCCTGCTTTTTGCCTGCAAGTTGTGAACAAGGGATGGTTCATTATGCACAAGTCCTTGTGCAGCAGTGTTGATCATGCAAATCCCCTGTTGTACACTTTGATGTGCCTTTAAACTACAGTCCTGACACTTTGCAAGATTAAGAATAAGGGGTCCTCCTCTACTTGCAGTGAAAATGTTGGCATTTCGATTTCAGACTGGCTGCTGATGTCAGTGGAAGTTAAATTTTCGCACTTTTCTTCATTGAATGTTTTCTGTTTAAGCAGAAAATAGAGAGATTTGGATATGTGTATACTCACACACATATATGCAACCATATATATGTGTCTAAGCTTGAAGAGGTTTCATAATGTTGCACCAGGAAAGGCTGTCAACCATCATCACAGAGCAATAAAAAGTGATAAATAAGAGGACCCTGCTGAAATACCATCTGGCAGGTAGGATGATGTGTCCCTTGAAGTTTCAGCAGAACAGCATCTGCAGACACACACACATAGCCCAGGGGTCAGGGAACAGGACAGGCTCACACATTCCTGCCAGTGTGACCTCACTGGCATTTCACTGGTGTCACTTTCCCTAAGACAGCTTGAGTGCCCATTAGGAATGACTGCAACTTGTTTAGCTAATAACAAGGAAACTGGGCTCAACACAGAGCTATTCTTGAACCATGCTGCTCTTTAAACTTGGTATTTCTACCTGCGCTGTTGATTAAAACTTTTTGTAAGGGAAGGCCAGACTTATCAGAAGGTGCTGGCTTCATCCACCCCAGCAGGTGTTAATCCTTCCCACGTGCAGTGCTGGTGTGTGCTGGGCAGCTCCTGCACATCTCAACAGCCCATGTGTGATGTCTTTGATGTTTTGTGTAGTAGCTGTAGTAGTTTGTAGTTTTTTGGAGGGAGCATCCACAGGCATCTTGTCTGGGAAGAGCTTCAGTGAATGCAGAAGGGATCCAGTGATGTCCTGGCTGTGTGTAATGACTGCAGAAACATTCACTTGCCCCAAAACTGAAAGAGAAGCGAATGCTCCAATGAAGATGGAGTCATGTTCTTCAGAGGCAAGGAAGGAAACACAATTTGGCACTTGCTGCAGGTATCTCAAGGTTTCCAGCTCTACCAGCACATGGAGGGAAGAGATGGTGGATATTTCTGATTCTTGGGAGTCTTTAGACAAGATCCTGCTCTGATCCAACCTGGCGGCTGGCTTTGAGAGGAGTTGTCCTGAGGATCTGCTCCACACTGTGTGTTTCTCACTTAATACCAGGAAAAGGAAAATTTTTCCAACAGTCTTGCTGCCAAACAACTCAGTCAAAGGGAAAATTTCCTTCCCTTCCGTTACCAGAAAATTCACTCCTCCTGAGATCTCTCCTACACTCCCTGCTTTGACAGAGGATCACTTGACTGACCCAGGGATTGAAACACTGCCCTTGACTCACAGCAAACAGAGGCTTTTCTGGCTCAAGAAGGGCAGGGCTGCCCAGCCCAAACCCATTCCCTCTTACAGAGCTCAAAGAGCCAAGGAGAAGCAGGAGGTGGAGGTCAGGCTCTGGTGCTGGGAATCCCTTCAGCATGTGAGGCTTTTTGAAAGCTCATGGTGGGCTGGGCTGAGCTGGGAAACCCAGAACAAGTGCCATACACTGGAGATGAGAGTACTCAGACTCCTAAACACCTAGAGATGGGAAACACCAGATCCAAGCACTCGTATTTCCAGGCAGAGAAGGCATGAAACACCTGCAGGCTCCTGGCAATCCCTGCAGCTGTAGGGGGTGACAAACACGGTGTGCTTTGGCTTCCCCCTTTGTGGGCTCGATATTTTCTGAGCTTGAGAGGATCTAGCTCTTCTCAAGGGAAACTTTTCAACAGTTTTCTTTTTCCCAAAACAACCTTGTGTAAACAATATTCCTTTCCCATGACATCAGGTGTTGTTTGCTATTTCTGTTACTCAGCCAATGGGAGAGGTGTCAGTCCTATGGGCCAATAACGTGCCGCCTTAGCACAGCATGATATAAAGTGGCTGAATGTATTGTAAATAAAACCACCTGATTTCTACTGCCCTCTGAGTGGAGTCAAGCATCTTTATTTCATGTCCTACTGCGACACCCCTTACCTTGACCACGGTGACCATGCCCTCGTTGGTGACGGGGTCGGTGCGGATGGTGAAGTGTCCCGAGGGGTCCCCGCTGATGATGCGGTAGATGGCGTTCCAGTTGGGAGAGTGGGGCTGGTCCCGGTCCATCACCGTCAGGTTTGCCACCACCACCTCCACTCTGTTCTCAGGCACTTCCCCTGAATACTGCAAAGGAAAGAGGGCGGGGTCATGGTGGGAGCTGTCTGTCCATCCTCACTCCTCCCTCCCCTCTCCCCTCCATCACCATGCCCACTGAGAAGCCAGTTCCATGAAGAGGACTGTGGAGTTATCTGTCATGAGCAACACATCTCTTTCTCAATTCTATTTTCCTATCTTTTCCTATTTTTTTCTCTGAGTATTTTCTCAATTTCACCTTTCAGCCCAAAGGAGAACAAACCCACTGTCACATAGCCACTGCAAGATTCAGCAAATGCTCCAAGGAATCCAACAAAAAGCATTCCTGATATTCTTGCTCGGTATACAGCAACCAGAGAGTTAATTGTCAACAGCAGGGGAAAATGGCAGACTGAAATGCCTAAATTTTTTAGGATGACTATCCCCGTTCATCCCAAGGTATTTTGTCTCACTCAGATTTCAGTGATGGCATTTTATTGCTTCTTCAGTGATTTTACTTCATTTTATTTCTTTCTTGCCCTTGATTTGATTTTGTCTCATTATTTAAAGTGTTTTTTGTGATTTTGCCACAGCCTTTCCTGGTGCTTAATTCTCTCATTTAGCACTGATTTCCATGAAGCATGTCCCGTTCAGGCACATCCTCACACATTAACTGCATTCTTTTCTGCTTTCCAGCCCCTGATTTATCACATGGCTGATCACGGATCCTGGCCTGTGAATACTTCCAGTGTTTGGGGCTCAAAAGCTGCCAGTAAGACACATTCCCAAATTTTCAACTGTCCTCATGTCTCAGCACTGCCTATTAGCAGCACTTGCAAATCAACACTCTGATTGACATATGGCAAATTAAACACTGGGGAAATGCCGGGAGCGGCTGGCTCGGAGTCTGCAACTGAAATTCTGGCCCCAAACTGCAGGAGCAGAGCACTTCTAAAATCTGGCCTTTGGTGTGCACAAATGCCAGGTTGTGTAAATGATAATAAATCATTCCTTTGTTAGCACAAGAGTTCGTTTCCCCTCCTAACCCGTCCCCATCCTTTGGCATCTCTCCCTTACGGATGCTTGTATTTAGTATATATTATGTCACTGCTGACAGCAAAAATATTCAATCTGCCTTATGCTAATGTACATTTAAATCTGCCCTTTAGTGGTATCCTGAATGGCATCTTGCCCTCTTTTCTGCTATGCACCTGTCCTAAACAAGTTTTCATTAGGTGAATGCAGATGGCATCTCTTTCCAGCCATGCTGAGTGGTGGGGAAGAACAGTGGGAAGCTGCAGGATAATTCTTACTCCACTACATGCTACAGCTCTTCTTTTCTCTTTATTTCCCCTGATTTCACTTGTTTTTTACCCATTCTCTCACCCAATTTGGAGTCTCTGTGGCACATAGCTTAAGCTAGGGAAATATATGGAAATTTATCAAAAGCCTCTTGAAAAATCCATTAGATTATGTCATATGTACACTCTACTATCAACCTTGTCTGAGCTGAAGTAGATTAGTTAAACAGGATCATCTCTTCCTAAATCCACACTAGTTATTGCCCATTACATTAAATTAATGTTGTATGGCACAGCAGCAGTGACAAGCTGAGGAGCCCCCCAGACTCTTTTAGGCTGCTCTGCTGACAACAAGGTATCATCTTGTAATTCCAAAGGAGTTAAACACTCTGTGAAACCATCTCAAATCTTCAACCCAGGACCACAGATTTCGTCTGTCACTCCTAGGTTTATACCCTGCAGAACCAAACAGAATTAAGTCATCAAGAACAAACCATCAGCTGTATTTAACCCATTTAAAAAGGGCCAGTCCTGTATGATCCCTGAACACCTTCAGTAGGTCACAACCCAGGTGCTGCCAATGAGTTTGGGTTACATGGAAAAGTCCCACACAACAGAATCTACAGCAGCTCCTCTAGCAGCCATCACATCTGTTTTGTGCCCACAGTGAATGTTTTACATATTTCAAAACATGAGGTTATATTAAAAATTACAAATACACAAGCACATGCCAATATAAAGCCTTGAGGAAGATCACAGCAGGCTATAAAGCTTTTTCCCTGGGGTGAATACCACAATGTTCAGCACATCCTGGGCAATCCAGGAGTTCATCCACTTGGTGTTGACCTCTGATAGGCATAGTTAGGAAGTTATCAGTCCTAAGCAGGAGTGAGAGTGGATATTGCTTACTCTGCTTATAAAGCAAAGTATTATTCTGATGAGAACAGAGCACCTTCACTGGAATCAAAGGAGCTATCCAAAGCTACTCAGGGTAAAAAGCAAATCTTGGAGAGATGTGCCATGAAGAAAAGAGTAATTTTCATCAGCTGCAGATCAGCAGCTACTGGGAATTCAAACTGGAGTCTGCCTTTCCTCCCTCTCACACTCCCCCACTATCATTATTACAGGTAAATGCTGTAATGTGTATTGTCCACAATTGTCTTTACCTTTAATAAAATTAGGTAATGACATTAAATTACATCTGCTAAAGGAAGGATGGCAGCTCAAAGCTACCCACACTTCTTTAATGTCATTCCCTCCCCACCCTGGAGTAATTCAGGATAATGAACATCTTTCACTATGCTGCTTTCCAGCATTCCCTCTGCTCTAGGTTCTCTTTCATAAGATTACAATTGATTTTCAAATAAAGAGAAGCATATCTATTCAAACAAGGTAAAACAATGGGCAACAAAGGAGCTGCTGGAGTAAACACAAGATTGATAAAGCAGTGCTTGACCTATACCTGTAGCATTTACTCATATTCCCCTGTATTTCATTTAGCTTCACTTTCAATTGTTGCATTTGAAGTCTTTAATTTCCAGAAATTTTTTGAAGACCATTCACAAGGATTTCTATGGCTGATTGTTACACACTTTCCTTCTCAGATAAGGATTCATTCTGAAACTGGCATGTTCTTAAATCCTTAAATTCTGTGGGCTATTTTTTTCTTCCCCTCCAATAAGGGCCTGTGCTGGCAAAACTCCTCCTCCCACTCCCCTGGAGCTGGCCCCTCTGAAATCATGCCTTGCTGAAAAGGAAATAATTCATTTTGATTTTTGGGTTGGTACTAAAATTGGTTAATCCCAGAATTTGTCTTTTGTGTCATTTAGACCTGACAGCATATAAACACGCAGACAAATATCATTCCAGAGGAGAAACGGATTGATGTGGGGGACAAATGATGAATTCACACCATGAGTTGACTTTGTGCAATAAATCTGGAGTCTGGGCAGTGAAGCCATGCACAGCTGAGTAAAACCCATTAGCTACTGCAGCCACTCCTACGGAGGTGTGGGATTGAGACAGATGAACACAAAGATAATTATTCAGGCTCCCTTCTAAAGGGAATTCCTCTTTTTCCAATGTTCTTACTTTTTTCCCTGGCTGGTTCTGCTAAAAAGCTGTGAAGGCAAAGACTTGTCCACATGAATGTCTGCAGGAAAGATCTTTCTGTTGTCTCCAAGATTTGCTAATGATGACACAACATTTGTTCCAGGCAGCAGTGGTTTGTGAAGGCTGAACTGCCTGGACAAATAGTGTTTCATGACCTATAGCAAGGGATTAACAGAAGAATATGGGCATCTCAGTCCTCTTATTAGACTCTGAGCCCCTCCCCTGAGAGCCAGGACTGCTGCAAAATGCTGAATCTTCTCTCTTATTTCTCCTTAGGCTGGGAGAAACTGAAATGAGAGTGAGTGCATGTGGTGGTGGGGAGTCCCACCCCTCCCCAGTTCCTGCTGACAGCCTGCCCCATTAGGCACTGGAGATGAGGTGATGTGCAGCCAGGGAGCCCAGCACTCACAGCTCCTCACGCTTCAGGGCATCCACCCAACCCCATGCTGGCATCCCAGGCAAGGGTTTACCTTTTCTGCTAACAAAAATGCATAAGAATTAATAAACAACTGCAGTCTGGTTGCAGCAATCTGTGTAAAATGGTGTGAGGGGGGGGG
>VXBB01023395.1:950575-961433 GCA_013399915.1 Illadopsis cleaveri
CCCAACATTTTTTTTTTTTTTTCATGACAGAAAATTGAAATTTGTAATGAAACTATCATTCACGGTTTTTTTTTTTTAATCACTGGTCTTTGGCAATTTTAAACTCTGAGGTCTGAAAAATTCATTACCACTAACTTCCATCAAGAGTGTTCCTGAAACCAAAATTACTTAATCAACTCAATTTAGCTTCTTGTGTAGACCTAATTCAGAAAAACTTTATCTTCTTGAATTGTTATTGCAATTAATTTCCCCCCCCTTTTTTTTTTCTGCAGCAGACGACATTTCAGTAATTAGATATTCTATAAAAATGAGTTATTCATTCAGAATAGCTTCACTTTTATATTTGATTAATCATATTACCACTGAGGTCTGGGTTTTGTCTCCAAGGAAAGTTTAATGACCTCATTTTAATCCTTCTTTTAACCACCAGGCAGGTATCAATGAGGAGAAATAAAATTATCTTCTTTTTTCTTTTTCTCTGCTTTATTTCGCAATCTCAAGATTACATTTGATGCTTTTTCTGTGTGACTGACCCATTTACAAGGAAGAATCTAGCTGATTCCAATTAGGTTCAGGGCAGAATCAGGCTAACCAGAGCCTTGAACTGTGCCTTAATAACTAATGCTCAGTGTAATGGACAGGAACCAGAACTGCTTTACCACGTGGCAGCCAGTTTAAAGCTCTGTACATGATTAATTTGGTGATAATTTGAAAATGAATGTACTGAAAGGAAATAAACAAAACAAAAGGCACTGTAAATTTAGGTTTTGATTAATGGGGTCTATTAGGAAGAGACTTCTATCAACGAGATGGCTTTTTTTTTTTTTAAATCAATGCACATATACCCACACAATGTAATGGAATAATTCATATAATCCACAATTTATCTGTGACTAGAGACTTGCATATGATTGATGACTGTTTGCCTGGCATCAGCATCTGTCTATGCTTTGGATCCAGCTAGATGCACATCTATATTTGGTATTTATACATATACATCTCTGTATCTCTATCTGTTTTGCAGTCTCAAAGGTATTTCATCCTTTCTGTCATGTGTTACACTGGTGTAAAGGCTTAACAGACATCACAGAAGAGGCTGATGCTTTTTTCATTAAGACGTGAGGAATTATTGTTTTCTCATAAAGTGAGAAACGTCTTTCATTTTAGATGAAAGAGGTGATAAAATAAAGAAAAGTTGAGCATCCACAAGAGAGTATGAAGTGTGTCCTGTGTTCCCTCCAGGCACTGGGAAAGCCACAGTGCTCCCAGGGAATCTGCACTTAGGGCTAGAGATCACCCTCATTCCCTAACAGAATGGAACTGTATGGGCACCACACTTCCTCAGCTCCACTGGACAGGCTTTGCACTGAGGTAGGGATCCATCTCCAAAGGTCAGTTGGACTCCAAAGGCAGATCAAGATGTAAATAATTTCCTAAGCATGGTTAACCTGTGTGTCTACAGCTGCAAAGCCCTGGAATTATTGTGATTAGTTCAGCACAAGGCTGAAACAGGATGGGAATAATGAATATTCTCCTTGTGCTCTGTTTGTTACTGCTACCTCCCAACCTAACATCCTTAATCTAATTCATTGTTCATGGCAAAGGTTGTCACCAGGACATGCAACAAGAGGCAGAAAGCCCATTTCAATTTACAAGAACTGGGATCTTATTTAGGAAAACTAGACTGATTTGTGGTTTTTAAGACTTCACTGACTATATATTTAATGGAAATGCACACAGAATTAGGTAGATGCTCATACACCCAAATGCTACTGGGCATAGTCGATTCACTTGAATATAATAATTTATTTTAGTTAGAGGCTGACAGCTCTATAACAGCCCAGGCTTTGCTGGGTAGTTTGGCTGAGCCTCGTTTTGACTGGAAAACTGCAAGTGAACACAGTCATCTGGGAATTTCCATGAAAGCATAATTGATTTTTAACAATAAAGCCTGTCTGCAGGACTGTACAGAACTCCTGGGTTTGTCTTCAGCTGTAAAACAACACAGTCCTGCACATTCCCTTACCACAGCACCTGGTCCTTCCCCTGCCAGCTCTGACCTGTGCAATCTACTTGAACACTGCCTCGTGTGACAATTGCCTCTAAATTATGCCACAGGCGTAGTTTTGATGATTTAAAAAGGCTGTATGATCCGAGCTAATCTATATTCAAATGTCACTGCAGACTTTCTGAATGGCACAGGTGTAGTGACAGGGACAGGGAGATCTGAATGGACAGCTACATCTGCAGCTTTAGTCTGTACACTGGCAAATCATGTACACAGTGCTCAAGATTTAAGCCCTTGATCTCTTCCAGGGTCTAGGGACAGGGAGGAGGCAGATGGACACGTGTCAAGGTCCTGGGAGGTAGCAAGCTACTCACCTTCACTAGTTTTTCTTTTTAGATCACTTTTTAGGGAGCCCTGGAAGGCATCCTGGTCCAATTTTCTGTCTGCAGGAAAACCCAGTGACATCCCACTCCTGCTGGGTTCTCCCTCCACAGTGTAAGATTAATTTGTAAAACATGAGCATGCATGTAAAAGGGATTTCTCATAACACTCCCATGCTCTGAATGCTTCTGGGTACATCTGCCTATAAATGTGTTTAGGAAACCCCAAGGCAGCCTGACATGGATGCTGATTTTGGTTTCCTACGACCATTAATTATCATCTCTCCAAAGCAGACCTATTTGCATGTTTGCATCCCAGTCACTTGGAAGTCACAATCTCTCAGCCTGAAGGAAGAGCTGAGGCTTTTCCCTGCTACTTTGCTGTTTTGAAGCTCACCGTTAAAAATGGAGCTCAGCAGGATCTGACTGAGGGGGCTGGAGCCCAGGCAAAGCATTCACCCCACTTGCAAAAAGAAAGTCACATTTTTACAGTTCACATCAGCTATTTCTGTGCAGTGCTGCCCTTGCACAGGTTGATGCAGAGCTACATTCTCTCCTCAAACAAACAATGAACGTGAGAACAAATGCATTCAGAACAGGGAATACAATTTTAGGATATGCTTGTTTTTTTCCACAATTTTGGCAAGTTCACAGAGCAGGAGGCTAAGTGAGAGCTACACCATGGCTGTGAAAAAGGAAATACTAATGCCTTTGTTCAAGGCACTGAAACTGGATTACTATACCCAAATTGGGTCAGAAGAATGAAAACTGAGCAGAGCGTGGAGCACAGCAGGGTTTGCAAGATAACCAGGGGAGGGAAGTTGTAAAGCAGAAGGGGTTGAAGATCTTGGCTTGTTTTGCTCCACGGAATGATATACACTAGTAAATCACAGGGGAGAGAAAATGGGAAGGAAACACCAGAATGGGAGATGGAAGAACTATTCCTGGTAAAGGACAATGCCAGCAGGGCAGCGATGCTCCGAGAGCATCTTCACTCTCAAATTCCAAAGCACTTCTCAGAATGGGCTCATTAACATCTCCCACAGTACTCGAGGAACCAGAACACCTGCACAGACAAAGGTCAGACATTTCTGGCAGCGTGGTGCCAAAACCAAGAAGCCCTTTTAACTCGGGTCTCTCTCCATGTTCTTTTGTGCAGGAAGCACCGAGCTCTTCTCTGCAGATTCCAGCACTGCCTGATCCAGCCCAGCACGAGCCAGCTTAACTCAGCCTCACTGCAGCAGCCAGGGGTGAGCCTGGTCTGACAATATTAATTAAATAGGCCAGCTAAAAACTGGCAAGAACTGCTTTTCCCTATGTGCTTGCAACAAGGACTTGCTCCTTCACTGATTAGCCAAGTCCATGTTGTAACCAGATCTACCTTAAACAGAAACACGTCCCTCCTGCTCCAACACAGCCTCTCTGAATTCAGGTTACTCCACACCAGCAACTCTGCTTTGACTTCAGCCAGTCATTCCCAGGCCAGCAAATGCCAGCACTGCCCTGTGAGCTGGGAAGCACCCACCCATCCCCAACAGTCCAGTCCTAAACCTTTGGAGCTGTTCCTAACTGGTGTCAGTGTCAGGATTAGCCAGCAAGGCAGGGAAAGGGATGCTGTCCTAGAGCTCCCTCTTCAAAACAGACTCCACCAGATTCAGCTTTGGAAGAGGAGATTCTCAAAGCAGTGCCAAAGGGCAAATTTTAAAGTAGCTTTAAATAAGACCTCTTAAGGCTCAGGAGCTTAAAGAACTTGAATAGCTCAGTTTCTTTTTTCCCTTTCTGCACCCCCTCCAAATTTTTTGAGAGGTTGATTGCCAGGCAGGTTTCCCCAAGAATCCACAAGCTCAAGTAATCATGAGCACTTTAGCCCTGTGAAATAATATTTTCCTTACATGGGCTACTATAAAAACAAGTTCTGCACAGTAGGCAAATTTAAAATAACTTTTAATTAACATTTCAGACACAGAAGTCTGATCATGCAAATTCATCTGCGTCTCCTCTCTGTGCCTGATTGTTCCTGATTGAATGTGATAAAAATAGACTTTGTATGAGTCAAGTGTAGGCATGGATTTCTTTCACTTCTCCTCCCCTCTGATTATGCATTTTCTTAGATAAAGTGGAAATCCTTGGATGGCTATTAACAGTATCATGGGTCAGACTGGAAAGGGCATCCTGCCTGAGAGGAGTTAAAGATTTCACTGGAATTAAAGGTGTTCCTCCTGTGAGCAAGAAAGATGCTTCAATCTTACATAAAACCTCACCTGAGACTATCCAGCATTGTTCTGTCTCAGCTGACTTTTAATCTCTGAAATACCAACTAATTTCACTGTATCTGAGGTAAGCATCTGGCCAGAGGCTACAGATCAATCAGATCCATATTAATATGGAAAAACCACAATCACTGGCACACAGGAGATAAATATTTGAAGGGAGACTGAGGAATTTCCCCATAATTAAGACATGTCAGAGGACATGACCCTTTTATAAGTAACAAGGACTCTGGATAATGGAGGGCACAGTGATACCTTTATCTTACAACAGCAAGAGAGCCAGTTTTCCAGTTAAAATTCCTACGAAGCCTTTGTAACACAGTCCAGTAAAATGTCAATATTTTACAACAGCTGGTGACTTGGCAGGTGCAAAAACCCACCAAAAATTTCACAGAAATGAATGAGTCACAGAAAACTTGGGCATGGGGGATTAAAATACCTTTTTCTATGACATCTGACCCAGAGCCTGTGGGCGTGGACTGGTTGGGCACATTGAGGAGTCAGTGCTACCTCTCCTCTTTGGAAGAGGGAAGAGCTGCCTCCCTTCATTTATTTTTGCAAGCAACAATGTCAGATGGAGAACACAACAGTGGGGACAGGCTGAAGTCCCTTAAATAGCCAGAAGAGCATTCCCTGGGTCACAGTCCTGCATTAAACAATTAAAAATGCCCAAACAGCTGCCTCTGATGTTTGCAGCATTTCAGGGGATGCTCCATTCTTGTGGTGTCTCTCAGGAGACCCTTCCCCACTGTTGGCTGCTCTCTGATGCTTCTCAGCATGGGCACAGGTAGCATTGCAGATCAAGAAAACATTCACCATCACAAAAAAGAGCTGGAAAAGCTCAGAGGAGGCACCAGGTCCTCGCTGTGCCCAGTGCCTTGCAGATCAATGCAGGTAGTCCTCATTACTGTCAGGACTGGCCATGATGGAGACTGGCCTTAGAGCTAACAACAGACTTGAGTTCCAAATTGTTTCATCCAGGGACTCCAATTTCCTTCCTCCCATATAATTTCAGAACCTTTTGTTTGAGAAGGTGGGGCTCCTTCTTCCCCTGCCTTTCAGGTGGTGGACCAAAGGATGTGAAACCCACTGACATCAATTTTCATGGAAGCACCCAGGCATTTTGGAGTTTTACTGAGGTATCTTCATTTCGTACATTTAAAGATCTTCTCTATAGTTTTATTCCTCTTTTACCCCTTCTCATCCAGCACTATACTTAGATGCCAGCCCATCTGGTATTTTGGATGCCCATTCACCAACACACCTCTGCTGGACGTGTCAATTTGGCATTCCTGTGCCTGTGTCTGAAATTCCACACAGCCTCTTCCTCCCTGCACTCTGCTTGGCTACAGATGCGTCTTGACCATCACAGTGGATGCTTTCCTCTCTCCCATCCCGTTGTTAAATTTTACACAGCAACATTAATTCCTGCTGCTGAATACATGAGCTGTGACACCAGCATGGTGCAGCGTCCTCCTGAGCTGCGTTCCCATCCAGAAACGATTAAGTCTAAAACCACCCTGGCTGAATGACAGGTAATTTAAGAGCCCTATAGGGTGGGCCTTTGTATCTGTCTGGGAGGAAAACAGCTCCTGAGTTCCACTCATCTGGCAGCTTGCCAAGAGCAAGCCACAGTTTCAGTTATTCAGCCTATTTTTGTTTTTACAGCAGCATCTCAATACAACTATTTAAAATAAAAATATACAATATCTCTCCAAACAGTCCGCAGACTTAAAAGAAACCATGGGCTTTCTCACTCTCTGAGGAGCTATAGATTTCCTGGAAAGTGATTTTTTGCTATTTTTTTTAGAGGTGTTAAAATGCAGATCAGACTATTTGAGGACAGCAAGGAGATTCAACTCAGGCTTAAAGAAACTCATCAGCCTGATGCTGTTCCCTCTGCCAGTAAGGGAAAAAAACCATATTATACTTTCATACTCACATGAAATTCAGCCTGGCTATACCCAAGAGTATATCAAAGATATTTGTTTCCATAGAATCAGAAAGTATTATTGTAAAACACCCTTGGTTTTAAACTCTTTATAGAGAAGTCCCATGTGCCACTGTGGAAAGCCCTTTGGCCCTTGCAAAATTCTTTCTTCGGTGATTGAAATTAGAGAAATAATGGTACACATCAACTCTGCTTAGAGGAAGAGTAGCATTTTCTAATCCATTTAACACAATTCTGTGGGTAATTCTCCTGATGGCTTTTATTCCTTCCACGTTTAACACACACCGAGACATTAAATACTCAGAATTCACCTGAAAGAAAACTTCCATTACCCCACCTTCCATCAGCTTGGAGAAGTGCTTTGGAAAGCCATTAAAACACACCACACCTGGAGGGGATGCTGCCCTGCAGAAGGCACCAATGTGCTCGTGCAAGTCACCCTGACCCAGCTCACCCTGCTCCCCAAAACCTCACCTCCCAACTTGTCCTGGAAACGAGGACCCCACAACCCGGGTCATGTGAACAACTGCGCTGAAGTGACACGGCCACTAGATGTCATTCCTTTTTCACTCAAATGGAGGGCACAGAAGTATTTCCCTGGCAGAATAAAGTCCCCCCCACATCCCAGGGAGCTTCAGCAGCGCTCTGGTGCAAGGTCCAGTGACCCCACAGACACAAACCTCCCTCCAGAGAGAATAATTCTGTCCTGGCAGGAAAAAGGACCACACAGCCAAGTGCTGTATTTTTATGGTCTCTACCTAATAGTACCATACTGAAGGAGATCTTTAACCACAACTTTACATCAGAAAGACTGGAGTATCCACGGCGGACATGAAGCACACGTGTTAACATCCCCTGGAGCAGCAGCACAGCCTGGGGATTGATGCCCAGACCTGAGAACGTGTTGGGTTCAGCCCATTTTGCTGTGACTCAGGAAAAATTTAGTGCCTTTCTGCTTCTTAGAATCTAGGTCCAAGTCACTTTGTGAGAACATGTTGTTTGGGAGCTGAGCATGTCACAGCCCCAAGTCCAGCTCCTGATGGAGATGGGAAGGAAGGACCCTGACTCCAGAACTGACATAAATCCAGTTTGGGTCCACAGGGGCATAAACTGGGCTCTGCATGACTTCCTTGAGTCCTGTGACATATCTGCAGTTTGTAAGAGTATAACCAAAGGGAAACTTTGGTCCTACGTTCATAAATATTTAGAGACCTTTTAGGACGCAATGAAAATTCAGAATAATATAAATAATAAAAACATTCCTCCAAGGATGTTCAGTGACTTGAGCACAAAGAAGTTAGACCTTCTGTATTTGTAAAGATTTGATGTCCATTTAAGATACATCACTTACTGCTCCTTGCTGACCCTCATATGAATACAGACAGGGGGTACACAAGCATTTCTCATTTATTAGTAAACAGGCCTCTGCACTGCTCTGTGATTTCTGAATTTACTATGCACATTTCAGATGTTCTACATCTATGGATTATGAAGGCTGGAATGAACCAGACCACATCATTTCACCTTCCAATTCTTCATTTTTACCTTAACCAGCTCTAAAAATTTGTCATTTACAGTCTCTGGTTTTTTCCCCTTGCCCTCCAGGAGTACCTTGGAACACATGAGAACAGAACAGAAGAAGACTGTGCTAATAAAACACAAGAAAAATCTTTTAACTGATTAAAACCAGATGTACTGAAGAATGTCTACACATTCACTGCCAGCCCACACAAATAATCTGTTAGAGCTATCAGTGAAATACAAATTTTACCAGCTACCTGTTACCATTTAGAGTACTTACAGACCTCTTGAAATCATATCCAAGCCATAAACCCCAAATATCTCTCACTGCTCAGGATTTCACTCATAAGTATTAATAACTCTGATATGTCTACAGGTAACTGCTGTGAAACAACTGCATCCTCTTTGGTGCAATCAGACATGGGCTGTTTGCCACCTTATTTCAGCTCCTTCAGTGCCTTGGCCAAATCGGTCACCAAGTAAGTTTTGCTGGTTCATGAATCAGTCTTTTCCCTTTTTCTCCCCTGAAAGTCTTTATTCCACAGTTATCCATCAAAGTTCCTCCTATCTGCCCAACCAGCTCAGAGAGACAGCAGATATCAACACCCATTAATTAAAACCCCCCTGTTCATGCATCCCCCTGCTGATGTGTGCATACTCACAGTGCTGGTGGTGAATTCAGGGGGGTTGTCATTCACATCTGTCACTGTAATGATGGCTGTGGCCGTGTTTGAGAGGCCATAGTTAAGATTTCCTTCCATATCTGTGGCTTGAACAATGACTATGTACTGCTGAACTTTCTGGAAAAAAAAAAATAGAAAAGGAAAAGATGAGAGACAAAACCTCACCCTGTAAAATGTTTTGGTTTGTTTTCCATATACAAGTGTGATCTTTAAGCAGACTAAGAAGTTAATTGGATTAAAAATGTTAGTTAAAAAAAAAATCAATTAATTTTTCTGCAGCGTTTTTGAAGTGATTTTTGCATAGATTGGTGGACATCACTTGTCTCATGGGAAAGTAAAAGTCTTATGGGCAAAATTCCCTGGTTGAAGCTGACATTTTTATTAACTTTTAAGTATTTTCTGCAACATTAGCTTCTGTCCTCTGAAAACCAGTAAAAGTTTTGTTCATGTGTTTTCACTGAGAACATTGCTAAGAACATTATACCCCCAAAATTGACATCAACATTGCCTGGCGGCCCTCCAGCTCGTTCTGCTCACACAGTTTGATGCCCAGAAAGCATTAAAATGCTCTTCATGTTTCAATCCTTAACACAATCCTGGTAAATAAGGAGAATTTAAGTCCACTATGGAAGAAAAAAATAATTCAGTGCAATAAACAGCAGTTCAGCAGAACTAATTTAAATTCCTGAGCATCCCCTACGACACAGCTCTCAAAGGAAAAATCCTCACAGAGCCAGCCATAAAAATCACACAGTGAAGTTCTAAAGGATGCTGTAAGTCAACACAACTGGAAAATAAACATGAATAAAATAGGACAGGCCATCTGATGTTGCATATGTGCACATCTTCCTGGGATCTCTTTATTTAGGAATATCTGCCTGCACCAAGAGAAGTCTCCTGATCTTTACAACCGGCCTCAGCAATAAATTTTCATTTAGATCTGCAGAATTTACTATTGCTTATGTGCCGTGCTCACAGAGCACTTCACAGGCAGACAGGAAAGCAAAGCTCCTCTCCTGAAAAGTGGGCAAAGGGATGCATGAGAGCCAGGGAAGGATCCAGCCAAAAGCTCAACACAACCCTGCTCCTTAAGGCTGCATGTGGCACATCACAGAGCCCCAGAGGTGTGTAAACCAAGTGGAGGCAGAAATTTATGCAGGAAAAACTTTTTTGTGAAGTCAGGTGGAGGGACTTTGATGCAAGGAAAGACCAACTACCCCCAGAACACAGCTCAGGTACCCAGGGCTGCTCCTTCAAGGTGCCAATGCCACAAGCGTGTGTAAAATGTCAAATGTCCTCTGAAGTTTCAAAGGGCAAGAATTAGGTCAATTAGATCTCTTTATTCTCATATAAACATCCTTGAAGTGCTGTAATTGGCTCAGTTCTTTAATTTTTCTGAATTGCCAGAATAAGAGATCTGCATTTTAGCTTTATCTTGATTCCAGGGCTTTTAATTGACCTGCTAAATTGACAAGACATCACATTAGGGATCCATCAGCACCTTGCAACTGGAATATATTATGGAAATGCAGTTCCATTATCTCTTCTTATCTTGTATAATAAAACATGAGGGAGAAACTATTGTTAGCCCTTGTTTTGCCTCATGCAAGAAGGTGCTGTTCAGTGCTCCACTTGAAGAGCACTGCACAATCCTTATTGGTGAATGTAATTTCTATTTCATATTTAGCTTTTCTTTTCTTATTCTCTGTTATAGACAACCTGGGAGGCTGATGGAAGTATTTCCTAATAGGCCAACTACTTTGGTTTAAATAACAGAAGGTTTAAATCATAGAAGTGGGGAGGACAGTTAAAAAAGTAGCAGCAATCAGATTTCACATAAATGAGAAAAAACATGTCTGTGTATGTGTACTCACAGACCCCAGGTTTACAACAGAGCTGTTTTATTTAACAAAGCACCATTCACTTAGCTGTGCAGTGTTAATAAAAAAAACCCACACAAACCCAGAACACTAAATTAAAGAAGTTTAAAAGAAAGATGTTGATCAGATCATATGACACACACACACACACACACACAAAAAAAA
>VXBB01023395.1:961452-1089124 GCA_013399915.1 Illadopsis cleaveri
GAAAAAAAAGGAGGAAAAAAAAAAGGAAAGGAAAAAAAAAAGAAAAAAAGAGGTGAGCTAGAATCCTAGAAACATCCCCAAAGTTGTACTGATTTCCATCAACTGAACACAAAACTGTTGTATTTAGAGCAAAATTGGATTCTGACATGGAGAAGGGTGTGGGAAGTTGTATAGAACCCAGATGTATGAAATCACAGAAATATCTAGGTTAGAAAGGACCTTTAAGATCAAGTCCAGCCATAAAACCAACATGGCCAAGTCCACCAAATGGAAACAGTCTGAGATCTGATCTGCCAAACCTTCAGGTGCATGGGTGCCATCCACATCCAGCTCCATCTGAAAGTCTCCATCTCTGTGGGCATGTAAGAATGCTCCTTTCAAGTGCCTAGTTTTAGTTTATAACTAATTCAATCTCCAGTGAGATTGGCCCCAGCAGATAACAAATTACTGATTTTTTTGTTTTTCTCCAGCTAATCTTTTTGCTTTTGTGCATTAAGCTGATTTTATTGAACTATTCAATCAATTTCAATTTCAGCATGTCCTTCTAATTTGTCACATCGTCTCCAGGGGCATCTCAGTTTGTTGTCCTAATAGTATTATTATTGTTACGACTATTAAAAAAGAAAAAAAAAAAAAGGCAGCCTCATGCCCCCAAGCACGAGAGACATTTTCTCGATGGCATTCTGATCATACAGAATAATTCTCCTATTCTCTTTCTTTGCAAAAATGACATTTTAAACAGCACAGGGCAGAAACTACAGCATAGAGGTAAACCAAAATGGTCCCAACATTTACTGTATGTTTGCTCTGATGGTGATGCTGTGGAGCTCAGGAAATGAGCCTGTGGCCCAAGGGGGTCTAAACTAAAAACCCAGCCCCAATGAAGCCTGTGGGAGGTGCCGTGGCAAGTGTTTCTAATAAATCTAACAGATCTTCATGCTACAGCAAAGCAAATTTGCTGTTTCTACTCCAGCCAAGGAAAAAAAACTCATCTTGATAAGTGCAGAGCTTTTAGTCTGACCTAAAAACCAAAGAAGGACTTTTGAAGGAAATAATTATGAAGGAAGGAATAATTAAAGGAACTGTGGCAGATCTAATCTGTCTGCTCTGCTGTCAATCATCTGATAGAGTGCCCCAAAGAAATACATCAGCTAAATTCCAGAAGATGGGAATTAGCTGAAGGAATTTGTTGAGCTGGTTAACGGGAAATTAGTCAAGGGCTTGGTTAAAAAGGTGCCTTGTACAGGAGGAATGGGAGCTTGGAAAAAGGGCAACGGGATAATAGAAAGGTGTGATTCAACAGCACAACATACAGGAAAACGCAGCAAGGCACCAACACAATAAAAGTTTCCTGGAAGTTGTTTTATTGGACACGAGGGAGGAGGGCTCTCCCCATATCCCACCATCTCCCTGCATCTCCGAGCACGAATGCTGCTGGCAAACACCCCGTGTGCAACTCTCAGCACATCTGGCAGTGCTGATTGCCTGTGCCAAGCCCCCCGGGCTCATCGGGATGCTGAGCACAATCCAGGCCCTTGTGCTGGCTGCTGAGCACCCCGGATCCAACCAGGTGCCGGCACTGAAGAGCCCATCACCGGAGAAGAGCCTGGAAGAGCCTGCCTTGTTTAGTCTAGCAAAATGAAGGCTGATAGCAGATATGATTGCTGTCTATAAATAACATCGGGAGGATAAACACTAGGAAGGCAAAGATGCAATTTGAACTAAAGGACAATGTTGACACAAGAACAAATGGGTGTAAACTGGCCATGAATAAATTTAAGCTGGAAATTAGTAGGTCCTTCACCACTAAAGGAGTGAGATGCTGGAGCAATCTAATACAGGGTCTGGGGAGCAAAAACGTTCAAAAGAATGTATTAAATTAGGGCTAAATCCTCATACTCTAGGTAGAAATTATGACAGATTGAGCTAAAGCAGAAGGCAGATCTCTCAGCGTTCTCTGTGTACAAACAACTTTCTAAAAAGAAAAAGAAGAAAGCCCCTTTCAGGCCAAATAGCACAGACTGTTCATGTGAAAAGGATTAACACTGATCGTTATCACTGAACCAGCCCCATTCCATTGGCACACACAAAGGACCAGGTGCCCCAAACAAAATTACAGTTATTTCAAGTGGCTCTCCCCATCGAGACAGAGGCTGGCACGGAAAGCCCGGCTCAAATCCCTGGCTGAGCTGAGCACAGCCTTGCTGGGAGAGGGTATAAACAAGAGTAAATCGAATTCAGAGACAGAGCAGAAAAGAACAAAGTGTTTTAAAATGAAGTTCTACTAATGGAGTGCTACCTGTGATCCCAATTTTCAAACGAGCACGCACAGTATTTGAGAAATGTGGCCATTGCCAGTTTACACAGGCAATTATTATACATCACACATGGGCTGGGGAACTGTGTATACCAAAGTCCAGAAATGCAGTAATTATGTGATTAAATTAATCTGCATTATGGACAAAGGGTTTGCAAAATTAGGACCTACATTTTCAAAGCTCTGTACAAATATTGTCCAATTAATTACTACTTCCTGAGGAATGTATGACTAGCTAAATTTAGCACCACGTCTGGTAAAGCAAATAAGGTTACCAGGATGTAGGATGTATTAGCAGGAATCCACTGGTGAGGGAGATAGAAAATCTAAATTCTATTTCCTCCCGTGGTTATCCTCACATCTTCTTTATATCTATGTTTTTTTCATCTCCCCTTAATTTTGCAACACCAATGAGATGAATATGAGATGTTCTTGTGATTTGTTTTCTAAAAAAATTTTTTTGCATGCCAATGAAGACTTGATGTTCATGTTTTGGGGTATCAGAGATGGCAAACACACCGTTAATAAACGCTGCACCAGAACCAGGAAAGGCAATTTAAAAACAAATAAACTTTCACTTGACTCAAGCGGAAGTATTTTTTCCAAAAACACCTAAGTAGCCACCATTTACACAAAGCTCACAGGAAAAGCCTTTAAAGCATCTATCCCTTAATACTTCCTTACTTAGCCTTGGTTAAATATAAACATTTCCAGCAGAAAGCCCTCTTCTGGAAGCTCTGGGAAGAAGGCAGCTTTCACAGAACACCCAGAGAACCCAGCACATCTGCAGCTCCCCCAGCGATGCCGAGTGAGCTTCACCCCTGTGCCAGGGTTGAGCAGAGTCTTTAAAAAACGTGGACTTTTTCATTTCTCACAGACAACACAGCATCACACTGTGGCTGCAGAGTCCTCGGCACACATCAAACCCTGGGCTGTAAATCCCAATGCACAGGCTGCTGCCTAAGCTAAAAAATGCAGTTTTGCCCCATCACAGTTTCACCATACCGGAGCAGCTCCTACCTGGGGTGTTCATGTTTCTGCTAAGACAGGCATAAAACAAGGGAGGAAAGGCTGTTTTTAAAACGAACTGGGCCACTTGCTCAGTGCTGCACAGCCACAGACAGTGAAGCAAACAGCCAGGGTCGTTTTCTCCATTTGGCTGGGGCTATATTGGCTTTTCCTCCAGCATGGCAAGGTGTTCCCCTTTCACAAGCCTCTGGTGTATTTGATTTTATGAGCTCCCTGTGATGGCAGAGCCCCAGGCAGGGGTGGTGGTGCAGGTCTGGCTCTGTCCAGCAAGGCAAAGTTTACTCTGCTGGGAACAGCCTTGTGCTCACCACAGGCTGCCTTTCGTCCTAGCAAAGGTGTTGATGTGACACCTTGGTCAGACCCTGTGTATTCCTGCGACCCTCTGACCAAACCTGTCCCCACCCAAATACCAATAAACTCCTCTGTGCCAAGAAGAGCCTCAATCCCACCACCCACAGCTGTTCCACTGCCCTTCAAAAACCATTTTGTCTGATACAAATGAAGGTCCATGGCCAAGCTCAGGATTCACTTGGCACTGGAGCTATATTGACATCCATCTTTAACAGCTTTCTCCTGGCAGCCTGATTAACAACCAGCAATTAAACTTCTTCTTAACACTTTCCCTCTCAGCATCTAAGACCCATAACGTGGGGGATCTCACACCTTATACAACTCATTCTCTCTTAAACTACCGCACTTTATGATAGTATATTAATGTGCTACAATTTACACCTTTTGACCCATTTGGAACGCCATTAACTTTTCAAGCTTCTCCCAGGGCGGGTGTCGAATCTCTCACATAAGTGTAAATGGGACCTGCTCCAGCTTTTAGCAGCTCTTTCCTCTTTTGTGTGGCAGCTTCTGAAAGCAAAACAGCCTCTGGTGGTGGGTACAACACCCGGCACTAGCAGGCTGAGCTTTCCTATGAAAGCAGGAGGAAGTGCTTTAAAAGTTACCTGAAAGGAAGTGAAATATGATCTTTTTATCACACAGAGTTTACAACATCAAAGATTGCCAGAAAGCCTTTCAGGAGTCTACTCTGTTTGGCCTTTTAGTAGCGTGAGACCAAACAGTTCAGTGGCTTCTGCCCAGGGCGGCCTTTTTTTGTGTCATTCAGGCAGGGAAAGTGGGGAAGTGGAAACCGTTCCTGCACTGGCTACAGAGCACACCCCAGCAGGCATCCCAAAAAGCCTTCCAGCATCCTGGCCACATCTCCCCGGAGCCTCCCAGACAGAAGGTCTGTGAACCAAACAGAATTGCTCATGCACCTCATCTCAGGGAAAGCGCCAGGACGCTGCTGCACAGCTCCAGGAGCAGGGCTATTGACTGAGCAGCTCAGCTCCGACAGCGATCTGCCAGTTGTCAGGGATACACAGGGAAGCTCAGAAATAGAAACTCCAAGCACTGAAACAGCCCTGAGACAAAACCAGGGAGAAAAAAAAGAAAAAAAAAAGAAAAAGAAAAAGAAAAAAAAAAAAGAAAAAAAAGAGAAAGAAGCAACACCAACGCACAGCAGACAAATAACTGGAAATGGTAAGACAGGCTGGGGATCCTGATGGATCATTTTAATGATTCTCTTAACAATGTCTGGTGCCAGTAATACTGTGCACAGGAAGGGCTGTATTAAACTGGAACAGAGGTGCTTCGAGTGCAATATGCTGCCACCACATTCATCTCAGATAGATACTTTTTTTCTCTTTTTTGGTGTTCTACCCCTAAGGGATTAGACACTGAGGCTGGGCTATCAAGGTTTTGAACAAACACCCAAGCTGCAGTGAAAAATGTGGAATTTCAATGCAGCAACTTCTGCCCAAAGGAAGGGGCATACAGGAAAATACATCCACCAAAACAATGAAGTGACCCAAACCCACCTTGTAGGGGGTTTGCCAGGCTCTGAGCCCAGCTGGCCACCACTGGTGGCAGCAGAATGTTTCTGCTGTGTGCAAGGTTAACAGCACAGGGGGGTTTGTTATTAACCCAATACTTGTTCTACATTTTGACTTGCAGAGGGTGGGCAACAGAGGCCACAGCATTTCTTACCTGATGTTTGAGCACAGGCATTTCTGAAAACTTGAATGAAGTGACTCAGGTGCTATGAGCTGACTTCAAAACTATTATCAAAATTATTATCAAAATTATAGTCAGAAACCCCATTGTTACAGTATCTCTGTCCTTGGGTAGTATCAACTTTTCTGGTTAGAAAGACTGTGAGTTAATGAGCTTCTCATATGGTTCTCTCATTGATACTGACATCAGAATCACAGAATCACTAGAAATGGGCATTTCTCTTTTCAGTGATCCGAACCCCAGATTAGATGTAAATCCACGAGGAAGCAGGGGAGAAATAAGGAAACTGAATTACCTGCTTCTGACAGTCATGCAAAGGGATGGCAGTGAGCTGGCATGAGCTACAGATAAATTTCACTAAAAAAAAGAGATGTGATGAATATCTTGGATAATGTATTTCGATTCTGACTACAGCCACTGTGCCAGAACAGAGGAGGGTTGTGATTAAGGCTGCAGCTTGGAAGATCTGGATTTCTTTAGCATTTTCCCAAACCCTCCCCAAGTGACCTTTAGCAGGCCATTTAATTTTTCCGTGCATCAAAGAAATTGAAAATAACACTTCCAAATGAAATTAAAACTCCTTCTGATCAAACAGTGATACCATGAGGAGAGAAATCCATTTGTTGGCTGGAGCACTCAGCCTCTGGGATGAGGGAGGCTGCAGAGCTGCCATCTCCAGCCCCTTCCCTCTGCACAGGGCAGAGCTGGTGTCCATCTGCATCTCCCAGGAGCAGGAACCAGCTCTGACCCAGCTCCCATCAACACTTTCCAGCCTTTATGCCCCAGAGATTCCAGGTCATCTCACAAAGAGCACTTAAAAGGAGACCTGAGGAATAATAAGCCTTCTAACTTTTGGCTGAGGCAATTTCTGTAAAACCATGAAATTACATTTGGCTTTTCTTGGGCAGGGAGAGATGAGCAATAGTTCAAAGTCTGGGTAGTCACACAGCTCCCAGTGCTGCAGAGAGGTGCCCTGTGGTAAATATGCCAGCAGTAAATTGATGCTGCTTCCAGGTGCTTTCTGCCACTTACTGACAAAAGGAGTGAGTGCTGAGACAGAAAAAAACTCAAAATCTCTCGGCAGAGAAGGGAAAGTAAACAACAATCTCAGAAACTTTTTTTTTTAAGTAAAAAACAACCTTCTTTGGACTTGTGCAAAGCAAATTTCTCCTGCAGCGTGTAACTTCTTGGTGATTACCCAAAGGCCAGGCTTTGGGATAAAAAAATATCCTAGTTATGTCCATTGCACTCTTATAATCCACAAAACCTTTGCTGTCAAATGCTGCCAGAGCAATTTAATAAACAGGGAGAATGCCTTAATGTATTCTGAAACCTGAAAACCACCCATCATTAGCCCCACATGCTGTTTTCCTACTTTCTCTGCTTTAAGCCATTTAGCTGCTACAGCTGTTTTTCTTGTAAGTCTGACTTCTGTTTTTATCAGCCTGATTTGTTTTCTGGTACATCACGCTTGATTAGAAAGAGGAAGAAAAACCTTTCACCATTCAGGTAAAATTGCCTTCTTCTTTAAGCTCTGTCAGGCTGGAAGCTCGAAAAAGATCATCAGGAGGATCAGTGTAGGTGAATAAATATTCATAATATTGCTCATTATTTATACTTGGTCTCATTTTTGCAGATAAGCTTGAAATTCCACACTCATGACACCACTGATGTAGCCAGACCTTTTTATTCTGAGGAACATGAGGTTTTTAAAAAAATCTGTCAGTGCAGCAACTAAAAAAATAAAATCAATGTTATATATTCGAACCATTTTGTCAAATCCTATATGTATACACGTGGTATGAACAACACTAAGATCCTGGATTTTAAAATTGTTGGCAGTCAGGAGCACAACACAAGTCTGAGGCATCTGCACTGTGTTGACTCCTTATGGTCTGGATAAAATAAACTCATTTGGTGTCATTTGTTATTCACTGCTGAGAATTATTTTAAGAAAATGGCTTGGCTAAGTCCCTGCTGGCTGCGTATCATCTGTGCCTTATGAATTGAAGGGAATGTCCAAACAGAGAAGGAACAGGTTAGAGCCACAAAAGCAGCTGATTTAATTAAATTTGGCAGAAGGAAAGGTTAGTGGAAAACAGTCAAATAACAGGGAAGAGATTAATGTGATATGCTCCCTATTGTATTTCTCTTAAGAGCTGTTTCACCCAGCGTGGGCAGGGTCATGTTGTGTCGATTTGCTGAGGGAGAATGTGATTGACAACTTCTGGAAAAGAAATTCAGTTTGGTTGTGAAGTTGGAAATAGTGAAGGGGGCTTTTGTCAAAACCAGCTCTGCCTGCAAAGACTTTGTTTCTCTGCCTTGGAAAAGGGCTACATGAAAACAGGTGCAATGAAAAAGATCTCCAGTGCTGTGGGAAAATGAACTGAAAGCTCATCCTGTGAGTGAAGGATTTTTTTCTTCTGGCTGAAATTCTGACCCATGACAAAGGCATTTGAACATGAGCAATATTTGATTTTGTATATTTTAAAAATGTTAAAGATGTAACACACAGGAAATAAAGAGATGCAGTTGATTCAATACTTGACTTGTTCTATGTCTTGGTATAGAAGGACTACAATTCAGACTGAATCTGATGGGAAAATAACCCCAAAACTTAGGTCCAGAGCAAAACACAGTAATAAAGTTTGTGATAACTTATCAAATGCTACACTTAAGCTAAAATTACTTCAGTGGTACAAACCATTCACTGAGCAAGGTCTAGGATTAATGGAGGATAAAGTGCTACACTTTTCTGAAGGAGGCATCTCAGCTTTTTTTACAAGCTAATGATCCTGATGTTTATATCTAGTCGTATTAGACAAATAGAAAAGGATTTTTTATTAAACACTGTATTAATGTATTTGAGAGAAGTCACGAATGGGTAGTTGTGTGTACCCTTACAAAAGAAAGGCCACCAAAATGAAGAACTATTTTCAGAGAGCAGTCTTTATTGCATGGGGCTTCCCATGGAGCTGCCTGCTGGTTGTCAGCACTCACTGCTCTCTGGGTACAGCATTTGGGGAATGAGACACAGTGATCCCAGGAAAATATTGACTGCTAATACTGACCCATCGTGGGTTTGCAACAGGAAGTGGCTGCAGGGCATTTGGGCAAACTTAGCTTGGGTTCCATTATAAAATTAAATACATTTCATGATTCTCACCTTATTCCCCAAGACCCAGCAGAGAAACAGCACAGTGAGGGCTGAGCCCCAACCTTTGGAGACTCAGAGGTTTTGCAGATGCTTTTGCAAGGGAGCCATGGCCCAGCTCCAGCAGGGCTGCACTGCCCTCCAGGTACCTGCCCTCTGCTTTGCAGAGCACACCTCACTATCCTGCCTGCTCACAGGGCTTCACACACGAGATAAAACCAGGCAAGTGAGGAACAGAAACAAATGACTTCATGATAAACTGAAAAACTGCTGATAAACGAGATGATTGAGACGCCAGGCTGGCACAGTGCCACTGCAAGAGCTGCTGTGATGAGCAGGGACGTTTTCCTTCCCATACTGAGCCTGTCAGCCTGAATCAGATCTGCCTTAGCAGAGTCTCTGTACACCCAGGTGAGACTCCAAAGAGAGCAGCCACTGCCATCCATGAAAACTGCTCCATGTCAGTGACAGGAGAGGGTCTGGTCAGAGCAGAGCTCCAGAAAAAGCAGATTGATATAAGGAGTGTGAAATTACAAAGCCCTGTTTATTAATTTGAAAGAGGAGGGAGTAGACCAAGAAGGGATTTTTGATAATCCTAAATTGTCCCAGCTGTACAGGGAGACCTTTGAAAGGGTACCTTGGGCCCTTTCTGGTGACTGTGTATGACAAGAGGATAGAGCAGCAGCCATAAGGCACTGCAATAATTGAAGGCAAAATTTAATTTTCCCAGATCAGGGCCTTAATCAAACAGCATTTAATTTCTATGCTTTCTGTCATCTAAGGGATGTGCAGGATCTTTGCAAGTGTCAAAGGCCTTTAGGTGACCAGGAGCAGGTTCCATCAGAGCAGGGGAAATTTTATAAAGGAATTGGCACTGTAGAGACCCCCCCTGACAACCTCCCAGGTTCCTGTAATATGGAATTAACTTCACATTGCCATGAGGTATGAAAGAGGAACTTGCCAATCACCTTTATGTGATGAACTGCAATTCTTGCAGTTACAAAATTGGAGGAATGTAGCAGTTTCCTGGCTATTAGCTGCAAGAGGGAAATTTCAGCACTTCAGCACTCCCCAGTCCTGGCTACATTTCCGTTTAAAAAACATTTATGTAGGGAAGTGCTGAATTTCGTACAAGAAGCAAAACGACCCTGAATTTAGTAGGCTACATTATCAAATACTCAAAAGTAACAGACTGAAATGAAAAGTTGCAAAGTATAATTCTGCCAAGAAAATTAATCCTCGTTAACCCATGACCTGATCATATATGATGCTGCTCTGACGAGCTTACTGAAATGCTATAAATAATGCCAGCATATTTTATTTTCTTTGTAGGCATAAATATTGACAAATTCATACTCATTAAACTTCTGCAAGCTGAGAATTATTCCTGTTCCTCAAATGGGGAACAGGCAGAGGAATTAAGGCTCTTTTTTCAGAGGGATTCATCAGTTTGCAGAGTCCAGTTGGAGATGCTGAATGCAGTTTTAAGCCTTCTTTATGCACAGAAGTAAAACTATTGATTAAATCCACCCTCACAATGTTACTTCTTTCCCCCCCACCCTCAGCTCAGACCTGTTTCTATGTGCAAGACAGTCCTTTTGCTGAGTTGCATCAGTTCCCTGAGCAGAATTATTCCAAACAGAAACTTTTTGCACATGTAAATAAACTGACTGTAAGTTCTGGGCAGCAATTCATCACTTTGTGCTCAGTGACAGAACCAGTCCAAAAATGTAACTGCAGCCTGCGAATACAGGTACATAAAAAAAATCACTGATAGACAAGTTGGGGTGTGGATTTGCAATGATTTAGTCCCTCCACAGGATCTGCTTCATGCCACCCATCACCTGCCATAAACCTGGGGTGTATTATCCCACTTAAGGGTACCACGTGTGAGCTGGAAGTTGTTCAGGTTATGTTAACTGAAAACAATAGTCCTTATTCCAGTACTGATAGTTTCTGGCAATTACAAAGGAAAACAGACACTGTGGGATAAAGAATTCCCTGAAACAAAACTATTTTTGCTTTGGCCGTGATGTGGAATTCAAATGAAACCATCTCATCTGTGGTCCATGCTCCAAAATCTCAGCTGCCTGTACAATGCAAGGGAAACATCCCCAAAACTGCATCCCTATTTTCTTCAGAATCCAGCTGAACATCTTAGCCCTGCAGCAGATTTAGGAGGAGCTGATGAGATCCTAAGTTTAAGACTCTCCAAAATACCGGTGAGACGTGTACTTTTGGAAGAGCAAATTAGTATTTCTCCTACTCCTACAGCAGTGTGAAGCTTCTGTGGAGCCACTCACCTCGGATTCAGGTGTATGAACTCACACTAAGCACCTTTAGTACAATAAATGTTGTATGTGTGTTGCTCTATTTCCTCTGCTTCTCAGGCAAAACCATGCTGGGAAAGCAGAAGAACCAGGAGCTGAGGTTCTTCACTGCAAGAAAGAAGTGGGGCTGTAAGAGCAGGCTCCATGTGGAGCTGGTGGGACCATCCTCTTCAGGCAGAATGCAAAGGGATTTAGGACTCTAGTCCTTGGTCTCCCTCAGAAGGAGCTGGAGGCTGCGATAAGTGTGTGTAAAGAATTTTGTGAAATGGATTGACTCCCTGTGGGGAGTAAGGTGAGATCACGAAATGTATTTAATTTTATCATAAGCTGAACTCACATTTGTGTCCCAGAGTGAAAAGGTTTTATCTCACCCCACTAACAGCAGTGTTTACCTCTCTCCCTTGGTTAATGGGAGGTGTATGGATTTTTTATTTCTTTTTTTCTCATAGGAAATGTCAAAACAGTCCAGATTTAGAGATGTATTATCTGACAGCAGAAACAAAGTGCTACCTCACACCAGCAGCAACAGGTCCTTACGTTGAGTCATTAATGTCTCTAACTAAGCCATTAGCCCACAGAATCACTGATGGGAGCCTTTCCCATGGAAAACACAGCACACATCACAGAGACCCCATTTTCACTGCTCTGTCTGGAACAGAAAACACCATCCTAGGCTGGCACCCTCTTTGGTCTAAATATTAGAGGGTGCATGTCTGAGGGGCAGGGATTATCCCAGAGATTCTGCATTGCCTGTGGAGAGATCCCATGAGCTGGGCTCCTGGCATGCTGAGAGGGCAGTGATGCCTTGGGAAGGCATCTGAAACAGAGACTGGAGAATAAAGTAGATATTTATTGAAAGGCCTCCAGGATCCGCCTTGGGCAGGACAGGGCCTGACCAGGGCTACACCCAAGGGGGACCCAAAATGGTCACAAAATGGCTGACTGGTCACACAGTCTCACACTTTTATAAGTTTTGGCCCATTTGTATATTGGGGTTTAATTGTCCAATTACAGCTTCAGGTTATGAGGTCTCATCCTTCTTGTTCCTCCCTTCAGCCCACTGTTGTTTGTGCTTTTGGGCCTGAAAGTTGTCCTTGGTCTTCAGCAGGAAAAGGATTTGTTTTGGCCACTTTCCAGGGGCAACAGGAGGTGTAGATGCAGGGTTTTGTGGGTTAGCTCCTGGAGTGGCAGGTGGGGTACATTTGTCTGGTGTTGTTTTTCAGCTCCTTTTCCAAAGGGAAGGGAATGTTCAGCCGTGTACCCAGGGGCTGGGTGTGCAGAAGGACTGGGCCTCGGGATTTTCACAAAATGGGAGAAAAGCAAACAAACACAATCAACAGATGGAAACCCTCAGATGGAAGGGGACATACTGGTTATTTATTTAAAGAGCTGTTAAGTCCTAATGGAAATTTTCAAGAACTATTCCATTTAGAACTAGCAGAGGTTTATTTAGCCCATATCTCCTGTTTGTTTTCACTCATTTTTCATGTTAAAGAACATTTGCTACCAGTACTCATCTCCAGCATCCTCGATTGTGTATTCCCCAGCATTCCCTGGTTGCTACGGAGACAACTGAGATGCCACAAACACAGAAAGCTCTTCTGGGGCAGGAGCAGTGCTCCAGGGAAAGAAATAACCCTGGAAAACATGATATCTACCAGCTCTGGCACACAACCATGGAAAGTGGGGGACATTATGGGACAATCAATGTGCTGAACCCTAAGTCTAAACTAAGTATTTCCCAGCTGCTACCCTGTTGCCAGCTGCTTTTCAAGCTGCACAAAAGCCATAATCCATATTCCTCTAGACTTGATGCCAAAGAATATTTCCTACCTGGATTTGAATAATGTGAATATATTAATTAAAGTTGATAATGGCTGATAATGATTTCCATCAGCAGTAGAATGTTGCTATATTTATCATTATTTATGAGATCACCGTACCTCACTGTAATTTATACAGAGAAGACTTGAAGTAACGTGACTTGACATCTTAACAACTTTTCTGATCACACCTTTAAAGCCACAGAACGTGGTTTTCTCAGACAACCAGACCAGTATGGAATGGAAAGAGAAGAGATCAAGCCCTCCCGGTTTTGCTTTGATCAGCTTGCCCTTGGAAAGGAATTGACTTTGAGAGTGGCCACAGCACTGGCAAAAATAAAGGGACAATTTAACACTTGTATTAATTATGGGCGTTGCTTTGCAGAACTCAGACGTGGTCTGCAGACAGAAGTGGGGCTTAAAGTAAAGAGAGATGTGGGAGGGAGAACTGAAACTCTGTGTCTTGTCCTTTCTAAAATCCATCAGGAGCTGCCCCCATCGTGCCTGGCCTGAGCAGCAGTGCCAGGGCCTTGGGACTGGCAACCCTCCCAGCTCCCCCTTGGGCTCAGGGAAAGAGAATCTCTCCTTAGGCAGAGCTGAGGGGCCCTTCTCAGCAGGAGCTCTGGCAGCACGTTGGGAGAAGCAAAAGCCAGAGGAGGCAGCAGGAGGAAATCTGGAAGATGTGTTCTGCAAGCTCTTGGGCTGGATGGGTGGGCAAGGACTGGACCCTCCCTCAATAGGGAAGAGAGGGGCTGATCCCAGTAAGGAAGCACCCAAATCCTCACACAGTGGTGGATCAGCAAGGTCCAGAACCCCGTGGGGTGGAACTCAGGATAGCTTGGCTCTCAATATGGATGCAGGAGGCATTTTTCCTGCTGCTGCTGTTCCTGGGCTCAGTGGGGCTCCTGGTGGGGAAGAACCTTCCAGAAGAAAAATTAAAGAGTCAGACACTGAACATCAGGCACTCCCAGTGCTTTCATGGTAGCATAACCTAAAACCAGCTAAACTCTATCTGACTTTAAAAATTGTTTTATATCAGGTCACTGGCTATAGACACGCAAGTGAAAATTCTGAAAAAAACCACCAAAATATCAAAATAAGCATTTCCTATAAAGCAGGTCCTAGTGATATAAAATTTATAAAACATGAATTCATAAAATATGCAAACCAGGTTCACTTTTAGCTGGCATGGCCAAAACTCAGTAACATCAGTAACTGACAGACTGAGGTCAAAACAGTTCAGAAAATAAAACAAGGAAAAAAACCATCCAGGAACCCCCAAATCTCTCAAAGCTGCTGACATCACTGCTTTTGGTTTCAACAGACCGAGGGACAAAGACAGAACAACAGGAATCTTCTTTAAACATTTGTTGTTAAGGTAAATCTAAAATGATCGTCTAGCACAATGGTAATTACATTGTACAGCAATCAAAACAGAGACGCCGAGTCTAATGAATCCCTACTCTCACCTTTGGAACTGAACTGGAGTGTCTTGTTCACCTCCTTATTAGCCCATAAATATTCTAATTAGGAAGCAACTCCAGATGAATAGGATTAGCAATAAGGATATTTTAGACTAGGTACACAAGAGATACTCAAAACTCTCATGTCTTATCTAAGGCTCTCCTGACATTTATAATCATGTAGAAACGCTAAATTTACATAGCTCTGCCTAATTAGACATGGTTGCAATTATGTTTGTGGGCTTCCTTTTTTTCCTGCCCAAGTATAACTTACACTGTCAACACAGGAAGCAGGAACTGAATAGAAGCTCGGTAAGAAATAAAAGTGTTTTCTGCTATTTATTTTTTCCTGGTTTTAATTTGAAATTCATATTTCTAAGCTTTTTTTTTTGCCCTTTTTTTTTTCCCCCAAATCCAGGCAAGAACTGGCTGTTATGGATCCATGTCCAGATCGCTGCTGCTTTAGATGTAAAAAATGTGCTTTTTTCAGATCATCAGCATCTCAAGAGCAGGCACTAAACCAGGCCAAATTCTGCAAAAGGTGACACGTTCTGCCTGCAGCAGGTGGGTCACTCGTGCTCTTGGTGACAGCAAGAAACAAAGAAACTTGTGTCCTTTGAGGACTGTAAGGTCCTTGAAATTCTAACCCTGCTTATGAATTTTGCTAACTGCCCTGGGGTTTTTGATTTCAGTTCCTCTCCCCAGCCTGAACTTGACATTTCTACAAGAATTCAGTGTTTATCTTCCTTGGCCTTCTGAAAGCTGGTGGGAAGCAGGTAATCCATCACATTGTATTTCTGTGCAGCAAATGTTGGCATTATTGGGCAGAGATTTGATAAATGATGTGTACATTAGAAAACTGAATTTCAATATATTGTCTTTGATGTCCATAATCACAGATAGAGTTCTTTCACCTCAGCTCAAATATAAACCAAAGCGAGTTATATGCACTCAATTCAACGTGCTTACAAATTCCTCTTTCAGAACTAAACCACAATCATGGAAACTCACCTATGTCAGCAGACCTGCACAGAGCTCATGCTGCAGCCATGGTAGGTGGAGATGCCCATATATATAAAAAACCCCGGGACTGGGATACTAGGAAATTCCCAGGGCAAACACCCACAAATCCTTAATATTTTGTTTATTAGAAAACCAGCATCTTATTTGACTCTCACATCATGTTTCAAGCTCAATGCCAGTGATCAGAGAATCATGGAATCATGGAACAGCCTGGGTTGGAAGGGATCCTAAAGCTCATCTCCTGCCATGGGCAGGGACAACTTCTACCATCCCAGGTTGCCCCAAGCTCCATCCAACCTGGCCTTGGAACTTCCAGGGATGGGGCAGCCACAGCTTCTCTGGGCACCCTGTGCCAGGGCCTCACCACCCTCAGATGGAGGAATTTTTTCCTAATATCTAATCTAAACCTGCTGTCTTTCAGTTGGAAGCCATTAAATGGCTCATGCCAGCAGAGTCATAGAGCCATTGGAAGCCAGGCTGCCTGGTGGCAGAGGTCAATGGCTCCAGGCAGAGCAGGACTAAAGAAAACTGTCTTAATAAAGACTCCCGAGGAATGAGACAACAACCAAAGAACAGGAGGAAAACCTCCTGCTTCTAGCTTCACTGCTTGGAATGTGGGAGAGGTGGAAAAACAACAGTTCTGCTCCAGCAGGTTTATAGAAGCCAAAATTAAACAATTAGGAAATCAAGTCTCCTCCTTCAGCAAACTGAAGCAGAAGCAGATCACGCAGCAAAGTGACCCTCGTGAGCACTCCAGGCTGTTCCTGCACAGCCCACACTGGGAACATCCAGCAAGGCAGCCCAAAAACCCAACTGCAGCCTCCCAGTGAATTGCACACCCTGGCTCCACAGAGCTGAAGAGCAGGGGTGTACCTGAATGTCTGCGTCTCAAAGGACATACCCAGCACGTTTTCTCTGGCCAGGACATCAGCCCTGTGCCTGCTTTCTTATCAAGCTTTTTGATCAGGGCTTGTATGGGTCAAGGCAGTCAGATCTGAAAGCCTCTGGTGACAGCCCAAGGAGCTGAAACAAAATCAATAACCGTAGAAACCCCATCCCATCCCCTGCTCTGCTGTATTTAAGATCAATCAATATGCATAAACGACCAGTGCCAGGCACATCTGCACTAGTCGTGCACATAATCAACTTTGTCTTGTCTCAGCTTAATACAATTTTCCACCATATTAGCAGCCTTTATGATATCCTGTCTTTTCAAATAGACGTGATTCAGAATCACTACATAGTTCAATTGGATTACTGGAGTTGCACACAGACCCACACTCCTACACTTCCCTCCCCCCAATCCACTCTTGGTGACAGCCTCTCCTCACTCCACTGAGCTTGGGATTACAGCCATGCTCAAAGTGTTTGCAAGGAGGTGACATCCGTGGCCACAGCCAGCTTCCACCAATACCTCTGGCAGAAGAATGTGTGTGTGTATGTATAATTAACAGACTGGGAAAAGAAATGAACAAACTTATCAAATGCCATGCTGAAGCATCCATTAAAAACTGCACACACTTTTAATGACTTGGGTGAGGGTTGCTGTTGCATAAATTTATTTAACGTTAATGTCCCTAGTTTGCTGTAAATTTCACACTGTGAAATTACCAGGGCAGTTCTAATGGAGCCGAAGACTCCAGCTGCACTCCATGATAAAGGAGGAAATAATTATGAATTCCTCTGGGAAGCCAAGGAAAGTCAAAGATCTCTTTGGAAACTGCTCCCAGCTGAGCTGCTCATCAGCCAGCTGAGGAGGTGCGGAGCCGCTCCCAGCGCCGGGGGAAGCGGGATGAGCAGGACGCTCCCGCTGACGACGGCGCTGCCATCAACTGACATTTAATTTGGAAGGATTGAAAGCTGGTGTCTGCAACAACTTCTGCCAAGAAACATTATGAACAGTCAAGACAGAGCACGGAAGTGGTTTTATGTTCCAAGTTGGGATGATACTGTGTAATTTTACATCTAATCACCTAGCGCGAGACATAACCGGCACACACAGCTCCAAGAGCTCGTGCCTGCAGCTCTGACAGATGCCTGGATCATGAGAGGATGCTGCACTATGTGTGTTGTTCTGTTCTAGGATGGCATTCTCTATAACCCTTCAAATCCAGAGCTAACAGCCTTTGCAAGACTTCGCCAGAGTGGAAAAAGTAAACTCCTCTCTTCCACCCTCCTTAATCTTCTATTCCTACAAATGTCTCTTCCTTCCATTTCTGTTTCTCCCTTTAATCTTCCTGTTCCTTCTTGTTTCCTCCACACCACCATGGGCTGCCCTGGTCAACAGTGCTCTTCCTGCAGCAGGAGAGCTCACCTGGACAGTGAGCAACTGGGACACACCTGAAGACCCCAGCCCCTGCCTCCTTCCCCCACCACCACACTCCTTGCCTGGCACCCTTCCTTTTGTCAGCTTGGAGTTCAGGCCCTCACAAGCAAACCAATCATGGCACTCCTCTGAGTACACCTCTGAAACGATAAAACAACTCGTTCCTGGTAAAGGAATGAGAGAAATGTAAGAAACAAAACCACCTAATGGGGCAGACAGGTAGTATTTATTCAGTTCCTCCCAGTGCATCACTCATAATAATGTCTTGCAGTGTACTTCAGGCTTGCTTCCCAAGAACAAATATAATTCTTATTTATAATGCAACAAAGGATAAAGCAGGTTTCCTGATTCTGATAAGTGACTCTCTGATTATTTCTTCAATAAAACCCGTCACATCCTTCAGATTATTCTTTCATGTTTTATTCTGGTTGGGAACAGAGACAGTGCAGATTAGCATCTCTGTGCCTTGAGTCACTCAGTTTATTTCCTCATTTATAGAACCTTGGGACCTGCCAGAAAGCACTTCAGAGGTGCTTAAGGACTTCTGAACTTTGTGGACTGGACTTGCAGTAGGCCTGCCTCAGGGTCACCCTTTATCAGGTAATTGATCTGAGAGAAGATAACACAGATGATAACACGGAGAGTGTGAGGCATTATCGCCTTGGATCGTGACAAAGGGCTCTCCTGGAATAGCAAACACCAGTCCTTCCCAGCAAACAGCAACCCAGGATGCTGCTGGGGAGCCTGTCAGCAGAATGCTTGGCCTGCTCACTGCATCAGCACACACCAGACATTGCCTTGATGTACTGAAATGGGGTGAAAAACGTGAACTGAAACGTGATCACCTCTTTGGACTTCCTGCTTGCATTCCAATTTCTCTGCAAAACATGTGCCATATTATTTACTGTGTCTTCTTTTAAGGTAGCTGTCACCATATGACTTAGAAACTCCAAACATACTAAGAATGGGATTTTCTGTGTCAAAATGTCCCATTGAAATTCAGACACCTCCTTCTCACAGTCTGTGCAACACTGCGAAGCAAACAGGGCCCAGACCTTACTGGGAAAAAATCCCCAAACAAATGTTGTGTTTATGTAACGATCTATTTATTTAGGGCCACTTCAATCAGATACAGCTGGTTAGACTTGAAAATAACTGCATGTGAAAACGCAAACAATAATTTATGTAACTTTAAATGAGTTTTTGCAAGATGTTTTGATGCATTTTCCTTGAACGCTCCCCTGCACATCTGGATATGAAATCTGTAATTTAGCTTTCCTTATTCCCTATGGAAGTTGTATAGAAAGGACTGTGCCCCTCTCTGCACTGCCCTGGCACAGAGTCTGGGGTCAGCAGAGTAACACAAAATCTATTTCTCAAATGTGTCAGTCAGCCTTTGAAGATGCTGATACTGCAGGCAATGGTCACTCTGAGTTACATTAGCAGCTCTTATTGCAAACACTGGAATTAGTTTTCAGAAGAACATTCCTAAATACCCATTTTGATATGGTTGGATGACAGTAGTGGCAGAGACCATATAGAGAGCTGAAGGGGCCTGAGGATGAAAACTGGTGGAGAATATTATGACAAAATGGTTTTTCATCACAAGATGCTAAGAATGAAACTGCTCCCAAGGACAGGCACTTGAAAGCTCTCCCTCACTTGGAATTTATTTTTACTTTGCAAAAGAGTCCTTTTTAAAATGGTTTTAATGGTCTGGGCTAACTTTGACAAAAATTGATCTTTCAAAATGTCAAACATCATTTTAAAAGACCAATATCAATGCGACATTTTTGCAGCTATTAAAACAAAAATGCTGAATCTCTCCAGATTTTATTTTCTGACTGGTAATTACAATTTAAAAAAAAATCTTTATTTTGTCCTAATCTGGGGGTGGGGAAAATGTTGTGAGGCATTTTCTACTTAATCAGGATCATCTACATAAATGATTGCTGATGCTTCAATTTCTAATCTGATGGATAAGCCTGAGAGATTCTCCCACTTTTTACTTTAGGGGTTCTCAGGGATGTGGCCATGGCCAAAGGAGCTGGGCATGGGCTACCTACCCTAAGAACCCTCTGATGCCCTGCAGGTTTCTCTTCAGGCTATTTTTCTAGGGAAATTTGCTCAATTGCTTTGTCAAGAGCTGATACCCTTGAAGTCATGAAGCCACCCAGTTCCTCTCCAGCACTCACTGGTGGAAGCTGCTCTGCTGCTCATTTGTAGGGCAGATTTTCTGATAGTGCACAGCACTGGTAACCCTTCCAGATTGTCTATTTATGCTCAAATATGCTTTCTTTCAAACCACATCTAGCTGCTGATTTACCAGCAAACACTGTTCATTACCTTCTCTGTCAAACATCGTCTTCTGGTATCAAACATACGGGGGGAGGGAACTGCACGTAATTTACAAATCCAGTAATGCCCAGCCCATCACACTCCTCTGCATTGCCATGGCCACAAAAAGATGGAATCAGCCAAGATGAAAGCATTTTCAGGGCTGAAGTTTAATGGCTAAAATAATTGCAGAAACATACATGTCTCCAAAACAAACCACTTCCAGACTGAGTAATGCGTGGAGTATCCTCTCATCTGCTACTTCACATCAGCACAGGCTCCCCTGTGAGCAAAACACACCCAAATATAGGGTTGAGTATTTTTATCACAGCAGATCTCTGTGGCTGGGCCAGCTCTGCTCTGCTCCAAGCAAACCACAGGGTTGGCCCTGAGTTCAGGAGACAAGGATGCTGCTCTTCTGACCTCTCTGAAATTCAACTTCAAAAGGTGACCACAGTGATTCCTAAGTAGGAACATTTTATTTGGCATGTTCTTGCTTGTGTGGCATCAAACCCTCCCTTTAGACCAGCAGACACCTGGCAGAAAAGCTTCCCACTTCTACAAGAGTCACTTGCTGTTGACTTACAAACCCCAATTCCCATCCTCAGGCAGCCACAATCAGTCTGGTCATTTTACCCCTCCTTCGGCATCTGCCCAAACCTTGAACCATTAAAACAAGATCCTTCCCTATAAACTGAGATGAATTCCATCTTGGTATGAATAGGAAACTACAATCTATTTTATTTTTCAGGCATGTATAAATAAGGCTGGAAAGACCAACTTATTGAACATCTGGATAATACAAGCCACTGCATTTTTATGCAATTAGTTCCCCTTCTCACTTTGAGCCATCAGATTTGAGGTCACTGAGTATGTGACCTGTTTACTTTAACTGAAAATCACATTTATTTTTCTGGAAAGGCATTTGGAACAGAAAGCATTTTAAGTGCAAAAAATGAATAGCTTGAATAAAACATGATTGTACTGACATGTACTCTATTTAATGAGGATTTCTTACACAAAGTCCTCGGAATTTTTTAGAAACTGGAATAACAGAACAACAATGAAAGGAAAATATTTAGCCTAAAAATTAGAAGAAAAATGGTGAGGTTACCATGACAAAAGAACAAACTGCCTCACTGCTTTGGCTCTGCTAGTACAAGCTCCTAGATGCTTTAATGTGCATTTCTGGGAAGAATAACACACAGCTTCATCCTGCCTGCACGTGACACCTTGCTGGCCTTATCCACGAGCCCTCTCTCAGCCTGCAGTGAATGGAGAATAGCCCAAACCTCAGCACCTGATGGTGTGATTATTTATAGCCAGCCTAGCAATGCTCAAAAGTGTCTAACAAGAACAGTCCTCCCCTTCAAAGAGCCACCTTCTGCCACTTTTCTGGGTACTAATTAGTACAGAACTGAAGGAAATAGACAGTATTCGTGATGCAGAACAGCCAACACCCACATTTTGGTCCCTGTGCACACATTTCTGTATTTTTGGAAGTATTACTTCCTCTGCAAATACAAACGCCGTGATCCTGACACTGTTCCAGATGAGATGTACTATAAAAGCACTAGATACATCACAATTTAAATTATACTTTACAAAGCATGTAACAGCCTCTCTGCTGTTTACACTGAGAATTTTCTATTTTAAGAATATTTCAGAATACAAGACTCTGTATTTGGTCTTCTGACAGTCACAGTCCCTCGCATTCAAGCCGCCTTCTTCTTATGCCCATTTAAGAAAAGTAACTGATGCAGGGTGAAACATCCCATAAACTCACTCGTGCTCTGGCAAATGTGTTGAAGACAATATTTAATCACGAAATGGAGCCAAAGATACTCACAGGAATGAATTCAGCTATTAAAAAAGCAGTACTAGGTCTAGGAAGAAGGAGTTAACAAAGCCTCTCTTTAAAATGCTAATAACAGACAATGGTCTGTGGATAAGTTAATTAGTGGAGCCAGCTTGTGTTTAATTATTTCACTTGACCTGGTGCAGATTTAGACAATAATCCCTTTAGAGAGGGGAAGGGGCTGTTGGAAAGTATGTGATGTACCAAAAGAAAAAGTTTAAATCTGCCTGAGCTGAGCAGGTAGTCTTCTATCTGAAATTGGAATGATACACTCTTCTCCACTGTAAGACAAGCTCAAATAGAAAAAGAAATGCAGGTCTGAACTAGAGAGATTATGCTAAGGACCTGGTGAGCTTTCCACTCCGATACTTAACTTTTTTTTTCCTCCTCCCTATTCAGCTGGGATTTCACTACTGAATAATGTATAAACCAACCCACTGTAGTCAGAGGTGGGATTTCATGAGCAACTTGAAACAAGTGCAACCAGACTGTACCAGAACTCTCTGAACATATTAAATGTGTGTGAAGAAAGAAAAGGATCTACAGACTATTAGAATATGTGGAATTTTCTTATAGGAGAGGCTCCGAAGATTTCCATATTTAAAGGAAGGGAACTCATTAGGTGGGGTATCAGTCCCATTCTTGCTCGGAGTCTGTAATTGGATCCAATTAAACTCAAAGCTTTGTTTTATCTGAATAGTTCAACCTCAAATCATGCAGCTTTTCAATTTGGTAATATCTCTTCAATAGCTCACCCAAATATGAATAAAAAGTCATTACAGTTCCACATGTGAGTCAGTACAACCTCCTCCAGAGGCTCCAGCATCTAAATGCTGGTGATACTGAAAGCAAGCCAGGTGTATGAAGAGAGCCTAAGCCAAATGGGCGAAAGAATTAAAAAACCAAATTGGGAGCTACTGTGACAGGCAGTAAATAGTGTCATAGGCACTGCCTCAGTGGGAGGAAACTCTTTGTTTCAGCCAAAGGGCTGGGCTCTGGGTGGAACTGGCTCCATGGGAGATGTAAACTGGCTGCAGGTTTCCATTTACAGCCCAGTCCTGAGGCTGGAGCATCCTCCTGTGCTCATCTTCAGGAAGGACACACAGTGCACTGGGACCAGAGCTGAAAATCTACAGAGAACAACCAGACCAGTAAAACCAGTCCTACTGCTCTGTTTGATCCTCTTTATTGAAAGTGTAATCTGATGGGGAATGAAAGGCTTTGGGACAGGACAGGGCCAGGATGAGTGCAAGCAGATCACACAGCCAGGCTGAGCTCACACAAACACACAGCCAAACTGTGCCAATATATTCTCAGTCTGTACAGCCAGATGATGTCCAGCCTGTTACACTTGTGTCCTGATCATCCTCCTGTTGTACCTTTTTGGGAGATAAATACCATGGCTGTTTTGCTGTCTGCTCATAGGACTCCCACAGGTTTCAAGCTATTTACCAGCCTCTTTCTTTGGAAAGCTCTTTTATTCTTTAAAAGTATCTCCTATCATATCCACTTTTTTTTTTTTTTTTCCCCTACTCAAGCTATTTTCTTCCAAGGCCATGACTCAGAGCCCTTCCTCTATCAGTTTTTCTAGTCTATGTAGCTATCAGGTTTTTTTAAAGGAAAAGTAATCAAAAAACCCTTTCCATACACAGGAGCTCTAAAACTGATTGTCAGCTTCTTGTTTAGAGAGCTGCAGCAATCATGCAGAAGACCAAAAGGTACAGATCATTCCAGAAACACCCACCAGAAAGACACAGAGGCACTGCCATTTGAGGAGCTCAAACAGGGAGATGTATCCCTTCTGGGAACTGTGACAAGGCTTCAGAACCACTGGCATTGTTCCCTTCTCTAAAACAAATGGTGTGATTTCTGTGATGAGGATTTGCTCACATCTTTTGGACCCTGCAGGAAAGGCTGTGAGGGATCCCTTAAGCAGTGCTGGACCAACTGTGCTCGGAGCAGATTTGAGCTCTCCCCTCTGCTTACTTCTGGTATCTCAAATTACTGCAAGTGGCCCTCCACTGAGTGCACAACACACTTCCAAAGCACTAAACAGGGTTAATAAAATGAATCTTCTTCACTGATGAGTGGTAGTGCTCCTCACCATAATTTGCTGAGAAAGGTCATTCTTGTCTGTAATGAGAAAATAAATGCACTGGAATGATGGAGCAAACTCAAATCAGTCCTATGTACAATGTAGAAACGTAAACCAGAATCCAGCATAAATCTGCTGGCTAAATTCAGCTTATGGCTAATCAGCTCTTCCTTTGACAGGATATGCTGCTGTGGAAATGGGATAATTTTATAACTGAATAATTTAACCAGTTTTATCTTTAAGTAATGATTTCAGGCATATTAATACATAAAGCTTCAGTATTTACATTTTCGTTACATGGCCCTGAAAAATTACAAGGTATCAGGGATAACGTAGAATTCACGATAAATGACGAGCACAGAGTGGATTTCATCCCTGAGAGTGACTCTGTGCCCCACAAATCCCTGGGATGGCACGTGGTTGCCAGGCAGACGGGGAGTGCACAGCCTGTTGTGTGACAGCACGGGGGAAAACTGCTCCTCAGTGGCAGAGGGGAACTGTTTTCTAATGTGGCAGAAACACATCAGGGCCAAGGCTGGAAGGGACAAGTAAAACACAGTCTGAAAGAGGAAGCTGAAGTATTTTACCTGCTTATCCCTGCTAAGAGTCTGGTAGTTTATGTCTGGCTTGAAGACATGTTCCACAAGGACTCCATATCACAATTTGAATGCTGTGAGAACTGGGAAAGCCACTTAACCCTGGGAGTCTGTTACAGTCCTTCATCATCCCAGTCACTGGAAAACACTTGGGGAGCCTGTAAGTCTGGAAGGTAAATAGAAGGATTCGTGGCCAAATTCATAGAAATGGATGTGCCTCCCTGGCAAAATAATTACTAATACCTCACTCTGGTTCTCCTTCTGTGAGTTCAACTGTGGAGGCATTTTTCTGCATGTTTTGATGCAGTGATATGGGAAGTTCATCTTGAAAAGCAAGATACTTGTGGCTCCACAGAGTCTAACCACCTTGATTTAGTTCTTCTCTGGAAAAAGTAGTGAAAAGAACATGAAAAGCAGAACCCTCTCATTTTAAAGAACTCCTGTAATAGATATAAATGGCAAACAGGGTGGATGCTGGATTGTGCATGTCAAAAGGTGACATGCTTGTAGCAATTCTGCATTACTCCTCTCTGCTCCTCAGAGAAGGCTAGCCTGGCTGAGGAAAATGGGAACAGGAGCTCTCAGGATGCAGACAAACCATTTAGATGCCACTTTCCCTCATTCTTTGTATTCTGTCAGTACACACACACACACACACGAGTGATAATCTGCCCAGGTAAACTCATCCATCACTCGTGTGCTGTGGGATCCCTCAGCCTCACGCTGCAGCAGATGTTCCTCCAGCCCTGCTCAGAGGAGGAGAGGCAGCTTTGCAGAACATCACATTGATATGCAGTGAGGGAAATGATTAGCATGGGCCATGGTGATTTGGAACAGAATAAATTCCTTTTGCTGTATTCCAGGGGTGGATGAAGGATTGAAAGCTGCTGGACCCCACTGTCAGAGGGAAGTTTCCTGGTACAGAATGCCAGGCTTAGCCTGAGTTACCTGTTGGCTACACTTGGATGATTGTCTGGCTGGAAGAGACAAACTCAAACTGAACCCACTGTACTTGGGTAACCTCAGACTAGTGGATGTCTATCTCTGGGAATGTTTCACAGCAGTCTCAATGGCTAAAGTCATTCCTGTACCAGGGCAATGCCTTGTTTACTCCCAGACAGCATTTGAATGAACAAGGAGGTTTTGAAAAGCTATTGCAATGACCTGGAGATAAATGTACCCAAAATAGTTACTGCAGATAGTAAAAACCATCCCTGCTCAGAGTTTGGAGCAGTGCACAATTGTTTTCTTTTTCTTTAAGGTAACATTTCAAATTCTGCACTATCAGAAATGTCTAGCTGCACCAAACCCAGAGTGCTGGAAAAGAAATCAACTGTCTTTGCTAATAAGAAGAACTTCTCCTCTTCCCCACAAAAATTCTGCCATTTCATTCATAAATAAAATAAACCTCTAACTCAGTTGTTGGCAGGCTCTCCCTTTTATCTTTCACTCACTTGAGAAGGACCAGCAACATCACGTTTTCAGAAAGCCAAGCACAGTAATCACAGAATCGGATTTCATGTATTTTTAAAAGCATTTGCAGCAGCAGAGATCCAATCACTTTCAAAAGAAATACAAACATACAGAAATTTGGAAGAAGCAACTCAGTGCTCCTGCCTGCCTTCATTTCTCCAGCACCAGATGAATGTGCTGGGAAGGGACTCCTTTCTAAGGGACATCTCAAAAAGTTAGAAACATTACACTACAAGCACCGCAGTGCTGAAATACTTATTATCTCAAATAAACCTAGATGACATTTGAGATGTCTCAACATTTATTGGCCTGCCAGCAGAGCCTGGGATCAACCATCTCCTTTTCTCTCATTCCTTTTTTTTTTTTCCCTCCTGCTTGCTCAAAAGTCTGTGTTCATAAAATATTTAGGGGAAGCTCTTCAGAGGATGATATTGCCTATACTATAGCCCCAGTGCAGATTTACTGTGCTACTGAGACAGATATTCTGCCACCAGAGAAATCAAAATTGGTGATGGGGTTGAGTTACTGCACCAGGAGCACCATCAGACTGATAGTCTGGGCTTGATCCCACCTGGGACACTGGGCTGAGTGGAAGGAACAAAGTAACACACAGAACAGAGCTGGTCCCTTTTGCAAGGTTATACAGAGAAATGTTACTTTTCAGGATGGAAGAGAAAAATATGAATGTTCTGCTTGTGTCTGAGACTTACCTGAGCCTTTCTTACCTCTTGCAATTTTCTTCCCAGTGGAAAGAAACCCCCCAGCTTAATGAAATGTGGAATTCAGATGTGCTGCTAAATGAAGCCATCAGTCTGGCAGCATCTCGTGTGGTACCACCCACTTCTGCAGCAGCCTGCCATAAATTAAATCACCTGCCATGGTCCCTTCCTACCCCTGAACTTTGCCACAACCTGCTCATCTCATGCATTCACAGCCTTCCCTATAACCCACACATTTTGTGCTCCCACCATCACATGATTTTTCCCTCCTAATTCCATTAAACCAGCTGCAGATTTCCTATGTTACTCTAATGTTTTCCTGCAGCAAGTATCTGCTTTTAACCTTCTCATCAAAACCTGGGTGTCTGGATGTACTTCTGAACCTCTGATGACCCTAAATCCCTATCATTTCCCCTCTTAGTTCAAGGGATAAGTGTTCCTTTGTTCCACCCTTGGCATTTCTCACCCTCAGGCATCCAGGCTTACATCAGGCTGTTGCTAAACTGTATTCTTTTAATAATTTTTATGAAGTGCAGTCCAATTAACTTTATCTTCCTTGGGGATCCAGTCAATTAAGTGCAGTCTTAATGAGTGAGTGGACACAGAGCATTGTCACCATATTTACATCCAGATTAATGGGAACCAGGTAAGATAACTTTAAAGCCATCAATATTTTAATACTTTGGCTTTTGATTGTGCTATCTTCAGTGTCAGACACATTTAGGAGAGACCAGCACAATTTGAGAAGTTGAGTTTTTAATTTCCTCCATGGTTTGTGGAAATGGGGGTTTAGAAACAGCAGCAAAAATATATGACTTTGTCTTAAAACAGGTTTTTCACAGGTCAAACAAAACACTTCTCATGACACAAAAACCCCAAAACTTCATCCAGCTCATTCTTTCATGGATTGAAGGTAATTTAGAAAACCAGCAAAGAACCAATATTTAAGTGGAGATGCTGAGAACATCAGGAAATCTCATTTAATGAGCATGCAACAGAAATGCTGAGCTAGGAACACCAGTTCTGAAGTGACTTTTCTTCCTTTTGAAAGACAAATGCTGGATCTGGAACATGGACCTGTCTCTCAGATATGGAATAGCTCCTGAAGTTATTTTTACACCTGCTTTGCATTGCAGAAGCAAGGGAGAAGGGTCCAATGGAGACTGAAAACCTGGTTCTGTATCACCACAGCTTAACTTAATCATGTCTCGGGCACTGATAAATGTGTCAATAAGCATTTGGAGAAATAACTGGTATCCAGGGAATTTATCTTGGTTATAGGAGTTTCAGCTGAATAGGTCAGATTTGTTAACATTTTAATTTACACAAATCTGCATTCCAAATATTGCTCTTCGTCTCCTTTTCCTAACGACAAGGAAATGTCAGCAGCAAACCCAAATTCACTCCTCTAACAGCTTCCTCAAGTTTTCAGGAAAAACAAACAAAAACAAAAAACCAGTCTGTGGTAAAGTAATGGGGGTGTTTAAACACAATTTTCAACTTAGAGGTAATATAACTTCACGTTAATAAACCAGAAAGTTTTGCCAATTCCAGATGTAATCCTGAAAGCAGGAGAGAGAGCTGGGAATAAGCATGCCCCATAGCTTCAGGGCAGCCTCAGGATTATGCCCAGAGCTGGTTGTTCTGCCTCGATCCAAGTGTCCCTTGCCCAACCTTGTACTCAGCTTGGGACACTCAACACCAGATTTCCACATACAATGTGCCAGCTGTGATTTCCTGGACCCTGTGCTCAAGGGAATTCACGTGAAGCACATGGTTCCCCTGCAAGTTTTTAAAATACTTCCGATGCAATGAGAGAAGCACTAAAAAAGACAACCATCCTGCCTCATCCTTTCCCCCTAATTAACACCTGCCTCTTTTCTGAGCTGATTTGCTGAGATTAAAATCTCTCTCCCAGCAAGTTATCCCAATCTGTGTTTCTGAAATTAATATAAACTGATGACCTTTCTCTGCCCATAAAGCCCTGCACTAGAATGCTGGCCCCCACTGATGTCAGGAGGGCAATAATAGTTCTTTCATTTCCATAAAATCAGCATTTTCCTGCCAGAATTCCAATTTCTTCTTTGAGTACTCTGCTACCATCCCCCTGGGGGCTGCCAGCAATCTCTCCAGCACTTGTTTCTCCTCTTCCACTGTGAGCCTGCCGCAGGCTCCAGCACTGCCTGGGATAATCGACCTGCTTAAGATTCAGCCAACTTCCCAGCTCCTGGAATACAATGAGCAGGGAAAGGTCAAATCTGCCCCAGGTTGTGCTTGCAGAGCCTGCCACGTCAGGTGGGGAAGGAGCAGGTGCTGGAGCTCCTCATGCTCCCCCAGCTTTGCTTCCTGGCTTCTCACCTGGAAAGCTCTCTGCTCTCCTGACCTTCTCCTTGGAAAGCTGTTTCCCACAGTGTGTCCCCCCCTGGGCCAGCTTGCTCTGAAACGATGCTGAGGGCAAGCCCTGTGCTGCTCCCAGCCAGCATTCCCTTCCCTTCCCTTCCCTTCCCTTCCCTTCCCTTCCCTTCCCGTGTCCCAGCAGCCGCCCTGGGCTCCACAAGTGCTGCTGAGCTGCTGCCAGGGCTTTGAGCTCCTCTCAGCAGTTGCCTTTGGGATTCCTCCCTGAGCTGCTCTGAAGCAAAAGAGCAGCCCCAGACATGGAATGAAACGGGCACAGTTCCTGGCAGGGAATGTCTCCTGGCATAGCACTCAGTGGTGGGGCCAAAAGTGTGCCCTTGGCCTGAGGGGCATGGGAAAAATCTCCAAGGTGCTGGAGGCTTCCCCTCTCAGAATTTGGGTCCCAGGCCCACACATGGGGACTCCTGCTTGCTCTGCCCCTGCCATTGCCACAGGGGAGAAAAGGAGAGAAAAAAGAACAAAACCAGAAACGCAGCACACTGGGCTCTCTCAGATTAGACTCTCCCACTGGATGTGTTGGCTCTGGGGACTGCCTGAATATAAACATTTGAGCTTCAGACTAAGCAAGTCCTTCCTTCCTTCCATACTCTTTGTGGCCCATGTTCATTGTTCCATGAACAAATGATCATTCCCATCATTTAGCTGATGGAGCTCCCCCACTTACATTGAGCTGCACGCCATGACCTGCATAGTTCAAGGGGGAATAAAACCAGAACTGAAGTTCTGGGGTTCTCTCCATTTACACTCATTGACCCCATCCCCTCCTTCCCCACTCACTCCATCCCACCACTGACACTGCACTGATTTTTGTTTAATGTGTGAGGAATAAATGTTTTGTCCTTGAGCTACACCCACAACCAGAGAGAGCAGAGCTCTGAGAATCACATTATGCAGTTTACACTGGTAGAGTATTTTTTTATCAGTAAAAGCGAAATTTCTGCTGCATTTGGAAAAGCTGCACATTGTAAAATGCCAGAAAGAAGAGGCACTAAAGGCAGAACATCACACAAACCCAAAATTACTGGAAGACATTTTACTAGTTTGGAAATGACACAAGGACACGAAGTGTGCTGAGTGCAGGCTGTGTTCCTTTTCCAGGGACAACATGCTAAGAACTAAGAAATGCAGGTCTAGAAAGGGCTATAGATGTCTGGCACTTTATTGTTCCCCAACAGAAGCGGGGACAAATGACCATTTATTCATCCCCCTATGCCTTCTGGAGTATTTTCTACATTTTTGAGTTTTATAAACTTAGGAAAGGAAAACATCAGCTCCAGGAGTCTGAGGATTCTCACAGGGTTTCATTGACTGATATGGATTAAGACAAAAATATCACATCAAAGCCACGATGCCCCACAGTTGCTGCACAAGCAAAGACTGTGATCTCCACACCTCAACTCAAGCTTTCAGAGGCTTGGGATTAAAGACAGGGTTTGGGCTTTTATCATCAGCAGCCCTCAACAACACCTGGCAAGACAGTTCCAAACTCACCTCCCTGTCGAGCCCAGCAGCCACGGTGACAATGTCCCCTGTCTCGCTGTTAATGGTGAACATGTTTTGAGAGGGGCTCTGTGGGGTCTGGGTGACGATCCGGTACCTCACCATCCCATTGGCCGTGGTGCCGTCGTCCGCGTCGTTGGCCGTCACCGTCATCACGTAGGTCCCTGGGAACAAGCCAAGAGGAACTGTCAGTGCTGCCTCACTGTAGCCCTGGTTTCGTGCCTGAAATGTTTTAGTTTTCTAAAATTCTTTTCCCAGAGAATTTTCTGTAAACAAAAGGCATGATTTTGTAACTGCAACTTTGTTTTCATTCCTTTCCCTAGGAGGGACTTCTTCTTGATGTCTCTCTGATCTGACCAATGTGATTGAAAAAGTTTGTCTTTACTTCACCAATCGAACTGGTCTGTGTAAAACAGTATAAAAAAGAGACATATCCCAAAAATAAAAAAATCATTTTCAACCTTCTGAAGTCAGAATCCGTGTCATTGTAATGCACAACAGCGTCACCTCACTGCAGAGCAGACTGTGGTCCCTTGGACCCAGGGTCATGCATTTTGCTCAGAAATTCTATGGAACAGACATCTCACTTCAATCCAGCCAGCCAGGCAAGGCGAGGATTATGGAAATAGCAACACTGCTGAGATAGATGATCTGGAAGGATGCTGATTACACGTAACTGGTAGACAGAGAGAAGTCATGTGAGGGTATCTATGATTAACTTCTAATTCTTTCAGTGATTGTAAGTTTTAGGGCAGCATTTTTTTTGTCCTGCAATTTCACAGATACTCACAGGAGATTTTTTTTTTCCCATCCAATCACTGCATTCACATGCATTCAGAAGTAGAATTTAATAGTGGAAAGCCCATCAGATTTCTCAGCAGCTTCAGAAGGACACCATCAACATGCCCATGTGCCATGCAGGAAGCAACTGCCTGCTGCTTCCAGTTCTTGGAGAAACATCCATCTTTCTTGTCCCTCCCGGATTAAAAAATCTATTTCTGCAGAGCAAATACAACAGCTGCTGCCCAGCAGGACAGAAAATCAATGATTTGGTATGTGTGGCCAGTGATGTATTGAATTGTTGGTTTGTTTCTTGCTAATCATCAGTGTCTTCATTTGCCTTGCAAAAAACAATCCCTACATTCTCGATACTGTCGCGAGTGCACTGATGCACTGACAGGCTTATTAGCCCTGGAGTTTGGCAGCAGGGTGTTTGGCTAAAGTGGGAAATTATCATTATGAGTGTAAAAAATGTTACTTGATTGGATGGACTCCTGCAGCTGCATGGTCCTGTGACCCCCCCAGAGCTCATAGGGCCCAGCTTTACACTTGTCATATTGGTGGGGGGCAGTGAGTAGGGGGGCAGGCACACACTGCTCACACAAGGCAATCTGCAACAGTGGATGAATATAATTATATGAGACCTGACAGGAGGAGTGGGAGGCAAAGAGAGACAGCAAAACCAGATATAACCTCATTTTGTGGTCACCAAACCCAACAGCATCCATGAAAAGAAGGAAGGTGCTGCTCAAACACTGTGCTTTTGGGAGGTCTGAGCACATGGACCAACTTCTGAGCCAGCCGTTCTGGAGAGATGCAAAGTGGTCCCAGCAAGAACCTGAGCTGACTCAGATGGAGCCACACATGGCTTTACAAAAAGAGCTGAGTTTGTTCTGGTCTCTGGGTGAGATGTGAGCCATGGGCAAACTTGAGGACAGGTGGCTGCATCAGCATCGTCTCCTCCGGCACAGCCAGGTCCCCAGCCTGGTTACACTGGGAGCACTCACACTCCCAGTTCAGGAAGACCAGAGAGATGGAGAGCTTGTATCTGTTTGCAAACAACTTGAAAAATACCCCATGCTCTAAATGGCTGCAGCATTTTCTACCTTAGCCAAGTGTCTTTAAGCCACTCAGCACGTAGGAAATCCCCCCAGTAGCCTTCCCAACTCTGGGAAACCAGTGTTTCTCAGTATGAGCAAGAAGTTTGTATTTTTTGCACTTGTGTGAAGTGCTTTGCTGATCTTCCATCTGCCTCAATCAGGCTCTTTTTGTTCTCGGTGGTGATACATATATTCCTGTGAGTTTTCTTAGTTCAATAAGAATTATAGATTAAAAAATAAATGAATGTGTAAAGCAAATCTTAATGATGAATACATTCCTGTTTTTCTGCAATAATCCTGATTCACATTTGTGAAATGAAAACAAACTATTCAACAACTTTAACATTCTCCCGATCAATAAACTTCAGAAGACGGAAGGAACACTGAATTGAAACAAGGCTGTGCAAGCAACAAATTTTCTCTATTTTCTTTACAAGCATTCGTTTTTTTGCTCTTTTGCAAAACCAGTTATCACGAGACAGCTGATACAAATAATGAAACCAACCCCCAGATAACTACAGGGAAAATGTACAGGGGAAATTTAAATGGGAAATATGCTGAATGAGATGTTTGATTTGGAATTTATGTTATCTTAATGCATTCAATACTGAAAATATCTCTGAACAGAATGTCAAAACCTGGGGCTAATGAAGAGAGAAGCGGAAGAGGAAAACAGAATCTATTTTAGGACGTGCAGTCTCAGGATGTATTCCAAAAAAACAGGTGGTATTTCATGATGCACTTCTAGCTCAAAAAACAGCTCTGAAAGTCATTTGGACTTCCAGGTTCAGACAAGGGCACCCCACAATTGTGGTTCCTCCTCATGTGGGATGTCTCAGGCTGTACTGTAGATTCCAAAATTACCCAGCACATGTGTGAAATGGTGGGTTCCCAACTTGGCAGGGGAACCTGACAGGCTGCAGCTGTGGTGGGAGGGGGTGGGGGGACAGCAGCTGTACCGTGGATGGAGAGCATGGAAGGTCTCCTTCACTCTTTCTCTGACCCTTTTGCTTCTTTCCTGCGGTGTAGCACTGCACTGAGCACATCTGCTCTAGAGAAAAAAGGACTCTTTCAACAGCATTTGACCTACATCTCCATAAAGGGAGATGGGGCTGGACAAATGTCTCTAAAGTCATGAACTGAGCACCAGGGAGCTGTATTTCAAGAGGCAGTCTGCTCCCTATCTCCTATCTTTAATTTTGATTATGAAACCCAACCACAGAGAAAATAAAGAGAGGAACTTGGCATTAATTACTATCTTGTAACTCAATAAAACGCCCTCTGCAAAGGGCCCTGTGTGGCTGCAGCACATGACGGAGTTGCAGCAGCCACCTCCTTCCTGGCTCTCCCTGAGGCTGCCTGTCTGACCACAGTCTGCTGTGAACTGGCTGCAAATTGCTTCTCCCTCTCCACAGCCTGGACAGTGGCTGATATCTCCTCTCCCTTTCCTGTGCACACACCTTTCCCACCTGGCAGTGTTGACAGACAGCACCTCCTGTTCCCCATGCTGAGGGCACCATCCCTAGGGACAGCTCCTGAGGGACCAGCTGGTGTAACCTGCACCCCTGCCTGTGTTCCACTTGGCTTGCTTTGCATTGAGCCTGTCTTTAAGAGAGATGTATCCTCCAGATCCCTGCGTGCTGCAGTGAATGACACAAACATAGATCTGTGCACAAGAGTATTCAACAGAGTGATGTGGATATGCACAGATAAAGTGCCTGACATCCTCTGGGTCCTGTATAAACTCTTGCACTATACTCAGATGGTTGGTGATGATTTACCTGCAATAAAAGTAAATAATGTCATGCTTCAGTGTCCTTTGCATGAAGATACATCTTCATGTACTTTATATTAAAATAAAGGCAATATATCCCTGTATCCAGCCCCTAATACCACACAAATTAGGCAAATATACAGTGGCAGAGAGCACGGCTCTAACATGCTCGAGGATTGGAGCTGGTATTGTTTGATTTTAAGTGACAAAGCACTGACTGCCCTATCTGGCCCACAGCATGTGTGTGTTTTGTGGAAATCAAAATATTAACAACACCACATTTACAGCCCTACATTGTATGCAAACAGAAGCTAGGAGCAGTTACTGCAGACCAGAAATGACCAGAAAACTCCTCCAAGTCACACTCAAGACCCCAAATCTGTACTCTGCCATTTTTGCATCAGATCCTGCTGGTGATGATGAAGCTACAAGAGTAGGTTAAACAAGTGTAAACAGAGCAAGAGGGACTTTGTGCTTTCAGTGCCTAAGAAAAGCATCATCTTTATTTTTCTGCTGTGCAGGGCTTTCTCTCAAGCACACTGACAACATTAATTGAATGCATCAAGTGCCCAGACTCAGAAATTTGCCCCAGCCTGTGCAGTGTATCACAGGATGAATACCCAGTGCAGATATAACAGATATATATCTGATATAACTGCATTAAACTACACACCTGGCCTAACTCAGGTACCTAACCCGTTGAAAGAAAACCGTTTCTCATCAAATAAGGCACATGGTATGTTAAATAAAATACCAAACCTAGTACATCATGTCAAAATTAAATCAAATTTGCTGCATGTTGAACAGCTCTTTTGAGCAGCAGATTGAATTACCATGCACAGCTAGTGATGACAAGATTACTGTGCATTAGCCTTCATTAACTAATGTGCAGAGTTCATACATCACCTGAGTTAAAATTAATGGATGGCATGACGAAGGAGATCTATCAATAAAAGGCAGGCCCTCCAGAATCTGTAACTTCCCAGTGCATTCCCTTTGATTTCCCAGAGACCATAACCTCCTAGATGTTATTTTGTCAAATGAGATGGTTTTGTTTCTAGCCATGGATAAGACACATGAGAGAAATGCTTGAAAGCAACCCTTATCGAAAATATTCCCATTGGATTAATTAAAGTTTCTACAGAATAGGCAAAAAAAGAAATGCCTTACAGAACCTGAGGGAATGGAAGCAAAGGGAGATAATTTATACCTGTACATTCAGTTTTGTTTGTCAATTTTAAAACGAATTGCATCTCCTTGTAAAAGACTGCAAAGAGATTTTGCTAGATTCACCATATCTCATTCCATCTGTACACATTCAGGAAAAAGAAAAGCCAAACAAGAAAGATAGCTGCCCTGTGCATGTGTAAGCACAGATAAGCGCAGTCATAAACAAATGTCTTCCTCGAATCACTCTGAAATCTGAGAATCAGCTCAGTCCTTTGTAGCTCAGACAATCCCAAAGCATGCTGAGGGCTGCTAATTCCCCTCACGTTGTCTGCAAACTCTGCTCTCCCATCTATGCAACTTCATTTCTCCATAAAGATGGAGCTTTCAGGAGTTTAAGGCACACAAACAATATTTTGGCACAGTTGTGCTCCTGAAGTCTTTGTTACAATTGCTTTATAATTGCCATTTTTCTAAGCTGGTTTGATATCCATTAGTTAGATTTAATGCATGTTAAAATAAAGAGCTAATAGGCACTTACCAGGAAGCCAACAAAATATAACAATAAAAACTCCTTTCACTTTGCCCTTTATTCCACATGTCACTGCAAAAACACATAATCCTCTCTGTCTTCTCATACGATACAAACAGAAAACGCTAAAACTTCACCCACTTTTTACTGATAATGCTGTTTCTCCATCCAGCTTTATCTTACAGTTTATGTTTTTAAATTGCTGGTAAATGGCTGCAGAATCATTAAAGGTTAGTTAACCTTCTCAGTCTAATTTTGACCTACAAGATACTTAATTTAATCATTCCTCCATAGAAAAGGACGGAGTCATTATGTGCAGACATGTGGTGATGGCCATATTACATTAGATCTTCATTAACCCAAGTTAATAATGGCTTTATATTAATGGAAACTTCCCCTTACTCCTCATTTTTTCCCCCCAAATTGGAAAGCTCATTTAGTAAATCCTCTGCATCTGATGCTGGATGGAGAAGACAGTAAGAGTTGTGGGAAGATTAAATACTGAAGAATGGTGTAAAATTTACAACATTTCTTAAAACCAAAATTTTCCACTCAGAACAGTTTCCTGATACTAGTTTCCTTCCCCACAGAGGATGGGAATCTCATGCCCCTGCTCATAACAGGCACACTTCAACCTTTAGGTGATCTCACTCATTGCCAAGAAGTCTCAGGGACTGAAAGACACACAAGGAAAGCAAAGGCATCAAAACCAAATTCCAATGACAAGTATGACAGGATCCTGAAAAAGTCCTCAGAGTACAACTGAACTTTGTAGTGCTAAAGACTAAAGCATTTCATCTAACAAACCTGCATCCTCAAGTCAAAAAAAATTAAACTTATTCAGTGGGTGATGTGAAACAATTTCACACAGTCATTGTTAAGGGTTTCAAATGAAATTGGGCAACTGACCCAGCAGCAGTGCTGAGTGGAGTCACAGAGGTGAACAGCAACATGGACAAGACATCAAGATGACAGAAGTGAGTGCAAGTACTGCAAGTGTAATAAATTGCAAATATACTTAAATTAAACTGCATCCCACATGCTCTGGATAAAAAAAATGAAATAGAAGCAGCATTTTCCTTCCAAATGATATTCTTTCCGTCCTAACTGATAGCTACTGTCATTCTCCTTCACCATAATTTTTGTAATCATTGGTAAATTTTGACCTTTCAAGCAGCTAACCTAATTCATAACGGATGCCACTTCCTAATTAGCAGAGACATTGGATTCTCAGCTTCAGACAGGGCATGAGCCAACCTAATGAGAATAAAGAGAGTGAGCAGGTCTGGAGAGACAACACAGAGAGCTGAAGAGGCTCCTGTCACCCAGAATGGAAATAAGACATCCTCATTGTTAAAAATGGAATAAATACCTCCGGAGAGCCAACGAGCAGATGCACTGACTGTGGCACACACATGGCCCTTGCCAGATTTGAGCATCACTCCCCTTCAGCCCACTGAGACCCCCTCACCCCAGAGAAATCCCACCACTCAAACATCAGCATGGGCAAAGGCACATCCAGCCTCTGAGCAAATGGTTCTGGCTGCATAAATTCATGAGGTTCAGCTCAGCTGAGCTCCTGCACATGCATCCTCTCGATTTTCAGAGCTAATTTAAAGAAGGGGGAAAGCATGACTACTTAGGACAAGGTGTCCTGAACATCCCCACTCATTTGTGCCGAACAGGCAGGTTTCATGCTGCACTGAAGGCATGTGGGACTCCAGAAATCATGCAGCCCCAGCTGCAAACAACTGACACTGAACACATCGTCCACAAGGCTTCAATCCAAACCCTCAATTCTGACACTAGAATACAATACAATAAAAAAGTGGTGTAACATAATATAAACCTTATTATATATATATCATACTAAGCTATTTGCAACTGCTGGTTAAAAGGAGGCAGAGTATAGGCTATTACAGTGTTCAGTTGTAACTCCCTGCTACATTGGTGTCAGACCATGATTTCCACATTTTTTTCCTTTACATCAACTTGGCTTTTTTTTTTTTTTTTTGAGGGAAAACCCATCAGTCTTGGGATTTGCATTTTTTTTCTCACTTACAGTCCTATAATTCACTTCCTAGCTCTTGGGACTGGATGCTTCTGAAAAGGAAATTAAGAGCACAGATTTCATAACCACTCACCTCGAAAGAAAATGGAAAGCACTACCACATGAGTCTGCAGAAAAACAATTTCTTATCTTAAAATTGTGCTTCGTTGAGCAAAAGAACTTGAAAAAGATTATTGTGTATCCTAAGTCTGTGTGTAATGTGTGAGAGAATAGAATCAGGTTGGACAAAGCCATTTTTAATAGCATATAAAGTGCAAGGATACGAGCAGCACCTGCCCAGGGTGCAGAAGATGGCACTGCCACAGCTGAATATATTCAAGCTTGGGATGGATCCAGAAGAAATGCACCCAACCTGTGAATACCTCTGGGATGAATGGAAGAATCCACTGAGTCCTACTCTGACCCTCTGGAATATTTTACCTGTGCATGATCTCTCTGAAACATTCAGCATTTGCATTATTTTTAGTTTCTAGTGCTACAAACCAGAACGTGTGGCAGCCCCATCCATGAACCTGTTCAGGTGCTCTCTTGAACTGGAAACCTTCCTATATGAAGATTTCTAAAATTAACTTACCTCCAAGCTGAAAGAAATATATTGGATGTTTTGACTGTGAGCAGCGCTATGTTGTTTTTGGAATGGGTTGCAGTGGCAGGAAGAGGGATTCACTCCGTGTCCTATTAATTTTTTAAAATGAAACATCTTCTCTTCAGATCTCAGGCACTGCAACCCAGCAACACCTGCTCTGTTCCTTCACTGAACAAACAACCAGGCACACCAGGCATCTCCTCATGAATTGCATTGTCAGGTTGGAGAAGAGAAACAAGCCAGAACTGCAGAATCCAAATTCTCCCCATGAATATATATATACGAATGCAACTATATGCCTTAAAAGATTAATTTCACAAGCCTTAAATTGCAGTTTAATTTGAAAACTAATTCAGCCTCATAATTGGCTTTCTGTTCAAATCACTGAGGCTAAAGATTTAAATTCTTAATATTCAGATGACTTTCGAGTTTCTGGCCCCATCTGTGCATTAGTCCATGGTGTTAATCTCTGAGGGAATCTCTGCTGGCATAGAAATAAAATAAACAAACTGGGACACTAGTAGAATAATCGGCTTTTAAAATCCTTGGGTTTTTTATATACTGCTTATTTTTTATGAGATTTCTTTAACTCAATTTGCCACATATAGATTTGGCTCCCAGCTATTTCATTTTTCACGTGGCACGTTATCAACAATTATTCTATCAGAGTTCCATGGACTCAGGAGGAGATGGAGAAATTTTAAATTACAACATTTTTCATGTAAGAAATACTAATATTCCTTTATTTTGGAGGACTCTCTGTACTCAGCACTCTTTCACACCACTCCCAAGAAGGGTGGTAGGAGTAAACTGTCCTACAGAACTCCAGGAGAATGAAGGGGCCGGACAGAGTTTAAAAGAAGTCACTTGGACGTGTGCTATTGACTTGAAAGGGACCAAGATGTATCCACAGAGTTAGTGAAGTGGAAAGGATGAATGGGAATGGAAAAGGCCAGTCTGACAGGAACAAATTGTTTTGGAGAGATGAGTTAATTTTTGACAATCTTTCTGTTAAAACAAAATAGATACAACCCAGAGCAAAGCACTCAAGTCGCTGCAGAGCATTTCACATTGACCTTTTCAGAACTGAACGCTTCAGTTAAGTAAGACATCCACATCCTTCCAGGAGGAAGGGTTTGCTGTGGTTATAGCAAAACTAAACTTCTGCAGAGATGGAAATAACCCTTCTCCACCACACTACTGTTTTGTGATTAAATTACCTTTCTTCTTTCATACTTAAGCATTTTCATGCCATCTTACTGAGTGTTTTTTTGGGTTTTTTTTAAGAGTTTCTCCTGAAGGAGCCCTCCCCAAGGACACTTCTGGGATCCTGCACACCCAGCACTACAAGTCCAGGGGCTGTGCTCACGGCAGGCAGCCACTGGTGCTGTACAGAGGGGAAAATCCCACTCCAAGCCCCAGTTCCTTCCTGCTGTAAGGAGCTGGTGTGGTGCAGCTCGGAGATATGGGCACGGAAAAGGCAGCAGAATCCTTGCAGGGCAGGCAGTGCTGGGCAGCCGAGCTCTGCACTCATCCTGCTTTGTCAGTGCTTGAAAGGCAACGCGCAGCTCCAGGAGAGCTCTGCTGATTAAGGCTGCCAGAGGGAGCAGGGGAATTTCAGCTCCAGCTTGCAGCTGCATTTTTAAAACTTGGCTGTGTTCTTCACACAGAGGCAAAGTTCAAAGAGGCAGAACATTATTCAACATGAGTAAAACACGGTCTTTTAAGATACACTTTCAAACGGTGGCGCGTTAAATCAAAACAACTTGTGGAGGGGAGAATGAGGAAGAAAGATGGTCCTGTGGAAAAGGAAATCCTACATCACAACTGCTGTTCTGCATTTTTGGAAGGGCCTGCTTTTACACATTTAAATTGCCCAGCTACTTGACCTAAGGCTAGATATGCTAGAAATGCATTAAACTGTTTTTCCAGAGAGTATCAGAAAAGGAAAGAGATGCAATTCAGTTTAAGAGCCTGTACATCTGAGGATGTCCAGGGGCCTGTTCTCACTACAGAGAACTTTACCAAGAGTGAGCCCCTGATTTCAAGAACTCTAAGCTATGGCTCAAGACACTATTTCAATTAAGTTATTATAATCTTAACCAACAACAACAACCTATTATAATTAATAATACTTGATGATTTCTTTTCTATTCCTGCCAAGGGTTGCTTCAAGGTGACTCGCAGAGAGCACGCTCTGTGGGAACCCAGGGTGAGTGCTCTGCAAGCTGGGAAGCACCTTCACTTAAACTCCATCAGACTGTCTAATGAACCTCTTCACATCGCTGCCAATTCTTCCACCTCTTGGACAATTTTGTGTATTTGTATTCCAGGCTAAAGCAAACTTGCTTCTGTGGGAGGCTGAGTGCCCAGCAGTGACACCGTGCTGCAGGCTGGAGCACGCCTCCTTCTGCATTCCCGTTTCCTTGGTTCACTCCATCCTCTTTTGGCTTGTTCACTGTTGAGTCAGTAGGTCACATCTTACTTGGCCAGCCTCCATGCCCTGCTCTGGCCTGGCACACACTGCAGCTCCCTGCCAGGCTCAGAGATGAGGCCCCAAGCTCTGTTCCAGGTCACCACATCCTGGCCCCAAGCGTGGACCAGGCTGCAGGATCCTGCGGAGGCACAGCCCTGCCTCTGCTCCAGCCCCGACCCGGGAGTGCTGGGACAGCACCACAGAGCCCTTTCCTGCTCACTGCAACCGGATCTGCTCTGCTGACCCTGCTGAAGCCTTGCTGGGGCTTTCCCTGCAGCTCAAGGTCACCGTGCTCTGCTCAGCCTCTGCTCAATAGCACATTTGTGATGGTCTTGCCCTGCAAAATTCCCATGGGCAGAGCTTGAGCTCCATATATCCTTTTTTATCTAGGTTTTTTTTTATTAAATCTGGACAAAATTCTGACTGAGCTGAAACAGCCATTGGCTGTTCATTCTAGCTGCCCTCAGAGTCAGCATTTGTGTGGGATACTCTTAACACCTTTCTCATCAGAGGTGTGCAAAATTAAGAACATTGCAGATACTGTCGTAATCAAGTGATCCTGCATTTTTAATCACAGCCATTATAAATGGGCATATGGAAGATGTGAGAAATAACAATTGCACAGGATATCCAGGGAAGCATTTTCAGTTCTCAGGCATAGTTCAGCAGCACTGAGCAGAGGAAAACGAATGCTGAACTCCTGTAACATATAACAAGATTTTTTGGTTTGCTTGAAGCATGGATATTCATTCATATGCAGATATATTTTTATAGATGCATATACATATCTAACTCACTGTTGAATCAGTACTGAACAAATTTTTGCTGTTACCTCAAAGAATATGCAGTGTCTTTCATTTCTCAACTGCTGCCAGAAATAATTATGAATTCTGGTCACATATTTCTTCTCTTGCAATGGCTGGTGTGGTACCTCCTTAGTTGTTACAATATTCTGAGGCATCTCCAACTAATAAAAAGGTTCTAAATATTTGCAAGATCTACCCTTAGCTAAATGCATTGTCTACACTTGTCTCTGCACAAAAGAGGGACACATAATTTTGAGGCAAAAGAGGAGCATGCAGATATTCCCTTTAACTCCATGACCTCTCCATCACTTTCTCAAAGGCACAAGATCATGTTTCTTGCCAAGCACATGGAATGAACACCTCCAATACCCAAATTCCTAGGAGGCTCTACAAAAGCAAGGAAGAGAAATTCAATACTAATATAAATCTTTAAAAGAATACAGATTAAACAGGAAAAAGAGGAAAAAAAACCCCTGACAAATACATCAAAGACAAATGTAATTGCTTTTGAATAAAAACAGATTGCTTTCTACCTTCCTGCCTTAAAGGCAAGCACTCCAGCCTGGGATAGAGAATACCAAAAAACACTGTTAGAAGCAGACGCACGAGTATTTTGTAGGCAAAATTATCCTGTTCTATTTAATAGCTCAAAGGCTTATCTGGATTTCAGACAAGAAGAGGATGCAATTTACTGCTTCTTTGACAGATGAACAGAGCTAGTTAAAACATTTGGGAACACTTTGAATATTGATCTGTCCTCGAATAAGATGTAAGAAATTTGATTTGCTATGGAAATGTTGTATCAATCTTCAAACCTTTATATGCCCCAAAGTGGCCTTCAAATGAAAGCTGGAAAAATTCTCTGGGAAGATGTCATTAGAGCCATCAGCTCAGGGACTTCTCACGTTCCCTCCTCCAAGCAGGACCAGGATTAGCACTTTGAAGCTGGGACATCACCACCCAAAGGAATCAGAGAGGGAGCTGTACCTATCCTCTGCTCAGAAATAATGTCACGTTCTGTCCCCACCACGTGTCCCCCACAGCTGCCTGTCCCTCACAGTGCTGGAAGACAATCAATCAGGACTGTGAATCACCTTGTTAAAAACAGTGCCCAGCGGAGACTTCCCTGTCACACCTCCAGCAGCGGAGCTGCCGTGATAAATGTTTGCTGACACAAACCAAAGTCATGGGGTATTTAACCCCTCAGCTGGCAAACAACCAAGGAGAGAATCTAGGAGAAAACTCCCTGTGATTTCAGGAGACTTCCAATTGTACTCGCAACACAGAACAATTTATGTTCAGAGGATGGATGCATCCATTTTAGTTACACTCAGCAATGAGCTAAACCAACCCAGCTCCCATATTGGAAACTGCAGGGTTACACCACACTTAAATAACAAACCAACAATAGAGTTGGAAATAGAACATTAAAGACCTTTACAGCTCTGTTTTTTCCAAGCATATAAATGTGCTCATGTAAAAATCATCACTTTACCCCATACAGCTTACATCCTCCCTGATTTTTTACCCATAAATTTCCTGAAATTCAACTACACGTTTTTCCCCGTTTTACCCTCTGTTAGAAGAGTCTGTGGGGACAGAGGATGAGCCTGCAATTTCAATGTGAATAGTCCCACTTCTGCAGGTTTGCATCAGGTCCCAGGTAAGAAAGTGTTTTCTTGAGACAGAGCCTTCTTTGGAGTCTGACTGGATGCCAGATATTGAGTTGGTAAATGACTGAATTAAATATCAAGGAGGAGGATATTGAGTATTTGAGACACAGGGTCAATGAAAGGCCACTGCCAGGCTGGTTTTCAGTGCTCTGTAATTAGAGTAACAGCCCTGTACGTGTGCAATGAGTGTATGAGAATGGCGCTACTGAGCATTACTCTATAAAACTGCTGCTGTTACAAATTCCACAGCCAGGAAGGGACCACCAGGATCCAGGTTCCCTCCATCCCAAGTCTGCCCTTTCTCTTCATCCAGAAAGAGACACCAGATTGTTCTCACCTCCATCAGTCTTCCCCCAAGAGACTGTAAGAGCAAACCCCTCCCTCATCCCATGTTCCTAGCAGAGCCCAAGCCACCACACCAGATGAATGGCTGAAAATCTGTGAAACTTTAAGGCTTTTTTTTCAACTGTACCTGGTTTAGAGCCTTCATCAACAGATCCATTATAGACTTGGTTGATGAACTCCGGCCTGTTGTCATTCATATCAATCACATAGATGTAAAGGTCAATAGGATTCTCCACCTTGTTTCCATTCATATCCACTGCATGAGCCCGAAGCTGGGAATGAGCACAAAGAAAGCACAATATCAGCAACTGGATTTGTTGCAGAATGAGAGACTGTTTCACAAGGATTGACTTTACATCATAAATACTTTCTCAAAATTGAACAGAGCCAGTATCTAATTCCAGCAGAAAGCACTGACATGGTTTCCATCTACACTTGACTCACAGACAGTTTTTCAGAGCTTAATATAATACTGAAATAATATTTTAAAACAGTGATTGTCAGTGGAAACACTTCAACTCTGGAGTAGTGATGCTATCCTATCCCCTTCACAGCTCACAGACCACTCTATTTTAATTTTTAAGACATATTAAACCTTGTCTGACAATCTGAAAAGCAAAATTTGCTTAGTTCCAAATGAAGTGAGGAAATGATTTTGAGTGAGAAGTTTCTTATGGGAACCTGCAGCATTTCACACCCATAGTACTAGGGATTAGTAGGTGAAGAGATTTCAGGCTGATCTTAGTCATGTTTACTCTTTGTTGAATCATGGTCTCAAGGAACAGCAACAGCTACCAACCCCATTGCTCTATGCACCAAAAGACATTTAAAAACTCCCTCTCCTTCAAATAATGGGAGCCCCCATGGCACTAAGAATGCAATTTCCTCAGGCTTGAATAAAATACCCAGTGCTGAGGCATTTCAATAACCAGAGCCACAGTGTTAAGCCCTCAGTTAAACTGGAACTGCAGCTTTATCTTATTAGCAATAACCATCAGTAATAACGCCCAGAAACAAGAGCATCTGTTTTCTGAACAAAAGAGACAGATACAGCATGTCAAAATGAGTAATTAATAAAACAAAACAATCACAATAGTCTGGAACAATCAGTAACCAGGTGAAAAAAATGGATAGCTTTCTCATTAAAGGGAACAGATGGCTACTCTAAATGGTGCGTGGCTGAACGCGCTGCCGATTCCGGCCGCGGGAGAACTCCAACAGGGAAGAGCTGCACGGCCCCCGACCCGCCTGCAGTGGGGAGGCACTGCCTGGCTCCGAGTGCTGCACATTTTGGCCACCACCCCTCTTCATTTCAGCCCCTGTGAGCGCTGCTGAACCTCCTCCCTTGCCAGGAGAACTGGGGACAGCACGCAGGATGGCCGCGTGACATCCCACAGGGCTGGTGGGCTGAGGAACCAAGGCTTCAGAGGATGTCAGCTTCACAGAGCCACAGAATCACACAATGGGCTGGGCTGGAAAAGACCTTAAAGCTCATCTAGTTCCAACCCTCTGTCACAGGCAGGGAACCTTCCACCAGGCCAGGTTGCTCCAAGCTCCATCCAACCCGTGCTTGAACACTTGCAGGAATGGGGCAGCCACATCTTCTCTGGGCAACCTGTTCGTGCCAGGGCTGGCTGGGAGAGTGGGGCTGAAGGACAGGGGACACACTAGCCCGTGCCATCCAGTGGGATGGAGGCCTCTGGTCCCTCCCAGCAGTTCCCTACACCATCAGGCTGCTGCTGGGAGTCAGAGCTGACATGACAGGGAGGTCTCCAGCTCCTTTGATGCATGACAAATAAATGTGCTAATTGCATTAGCCCTGGTTCCTGTCTTTCACTCTCGCTGTGCTGGTGATTGATGCAACTTTCCCCTTCATGTATGGTACTCAGAAGTCCAGAGCTTAACAAAAGGAGCTGCACACCATCAGGATGGGCTGGATTAACGTTTAATCAAGCAAAGAGAACAAACTGCCACGTGAAATGAGCTGGGAGAAAAACACTTTTTTTTAAAAAAAAGGAAATTAAGCAGCACATTCTCTTTAAAGCCTGAAGAAGTCCAGCTTTGCTTTCAATACAGGGTGTACCATTTGTGTTTCATGACTTGCAATGCTCTTAATATCTGCATTTCTTTCCTACATAGGAACTGCTTTGGCTCCCACCTGTTGAGCTATCCTTCATCATGTCAGATGTAGCAATTCAATAACTTTACAGTCAGAGGTCAGACTGTCTTTGAAAAAAAGTAATTCAGAGCTAAAATTAAAGTTATTATCTTCAAACTGAGGCAGCACTGGGCTCTCTTTTACAGCATTTCCAGCAGCGGAAATGGTTCCATTCAGAGATAAAGCAGAGAGCAAAGCTGGTATCTCCCCCCTCAGATCTGACTCTCCCCCTGCAATTTTTTAATTACATTCGATAGCTTTTGTTTGAGATCTCCAGGAGTAAGGGATTTCTCAGCAATGCACATCTATCTGCTTGTTGCACTCACTGAGCACATGTACCCATCAATGCATTATTGCCTGCACTCAAGACAAAAAAAAATTCAATAAGCAAGACTGCAGGAATCTCATCAAACGTGTGGTGACACCCTCAAGTGCCCTGAGCCCAGCACCAGCACTGGGCTAAGCTATGGGAGGCAGGGCAGTGCTGGGCACACTGGTGTCCTGACTCAGCATCTGCAGTGCCAGAAGATGGCACCCTCTTCTCCTGCTCCTTTTTTTGGCCTGGCTTCAGTGAACATTTCTACTTTTTTCCTTTTGTGCTTGTTTGCATTCATTTTCTCTGCCCGTACTCTCTGAACAACTCTCATGTGCCAACACCTCCATATCTCCCACAACATGTTCCTTCTCTGTGGTCAGTGCCAGCTGTGGTAGAGGGAGAAGGGAATCCTGAGCCAGAGGGCTGAATTTCAATGCAATGAGAGCTCCTCCTGCTAAAAACCGTTCCTTGTTAGACAATTCCTCATTAGAGACCATCCTCAGCAGAAAGAGCCAAGGAAGGAGGGACTCCAGGGGGTCAATCTGTCAGCTGGGAAACTGGCTGGATCTACAAGGCAGATCTATACTACATTTCCCTTCCTTATTTCGTCTTCTCCCTTGTTCTCTTGTCTTACTTTTGGTATTCACGAGGCATCCTCAAGCTGGACAACACCAGAACACTTTGTTCTGGAGCTGTTTTTCAATGGCTGAGATGGGGCTCATTTCTGCAAGGCACCGTCAGAGCCCACGTGGTGCTCAGTAGTCACCTGTGATCAAGCCACCTCTACCACCTCTGTTTTGGTGGGAGAGTGATGGAGGGGATGAAAAGCAGGTGCATGGGAGTGCTTTGTAGCACTGGGCAAGGCACAAAAGCTCCATCAGACACACACATCATTTTGGGCTGGAAAACCCGTGCAAGGTCAGTGAGCATCACCACCAGGACACATGCCAGACATGGGGCATGCACAAATATTCAAATGGTGGGTGGCTGAAGAGACAGTTAAGCAACATTTATAAAGTTAGTTTGAAATATTTACATTTTCCCCAAGAGGGAGAACATGACAGGAGTGAAGAAGGAATAAAATCAAATGAAATACCTTGCAAAGGATTCTGAAAAATTAATACATGTAGCCAACTAATCTCTAGCTGATGCATCACTCTGCTGCACCAGACAAGGAGCTGGCTCAATATCCTTTAACAAATATTGTTTAAAAGTGTGACAATTATTGCTATCATATTCAGCAGCAGCTAACACAGGTCTCTGAGGTTTTCCTACTGACAGTTTCCAGTGTAAATGTAGCTGTTGGCATACAAATGATTTGGTATCATGATTATTGATTACACTGGAGGCTGGTGGTATCTGAAGGTAGTTAGTCAAAGTCAACACAGTGAATTGTGTTAAATATGAATATTACTTAGGCACTAATACTACTAATACAAATATACATTATCAATCAGTGACAGAGCCTTTAAGCAATAAGCATACAATGTCATGCCTAATTTGTGTGCCCTTAATTGTGATTAAAAGTTCAATTTAGAGCACTGTGACACAAATGGCTGGCATTATTCAGCATGGTTCAAAATACTGGAATTTGCTCTTGCATCCCGCAATTTGTAGTAAAATTGTTTTGTTCCTTTGCATTTAAAACAACTCTTTGTCAGTCTATAACCCACCTGTTCTGCTCCAGCCATTTCTGAGGGAGTATTTCATCAGCCTGATGCTGACAGTGCACACATGTGTCTGGAACTGGATTAGGACTTGCTTCAAAGTTTCCCTATAAGGCATAATACTTGAGTATCATAAGCAATGATTACTTACTGACATGTTTATGCTGATGTCTTTTGAAAACAGAGCTTGAAAAACGTCTTGGAAAACTAAGCTACCGATTTTCTATCCCTTGTACTTGCCAGGCCTAACTGCAGCTTAATATGAAACTGGTGTCTGGATCAGAAAAGACATTCAGAGCCACTAATTCTGTCAGCAGCACAAACGGGACTTGGGGAGCGCAGCTAAATAAGGCCAAGAGAACTCATGCATATTAAATATTACTACCTGCTGAAACTCATTTGGCATGCAATGAACATTTCAGGGGCTGACTGCAAGGGGGGGTGGCAGCACACGCCTGCCACAGTGAGACGGCAGAGAAATATGGGAAATGTGTCCCATGGCTGTGTCCTACAGATGTGTGTCCCATGGCTGTGTGTCCCATGGCTGTGTGTGTCCCACAGATGTGTGTCCCATTGCTGTGTCCCATAGTTGTGTGTCCCATGGCTGTGTGTCCCACATCTGTGTTCCACATCTGTGTGTCCCACAGCTCTGTGTCCCACATCTGTGTGTCCCATGGTTGTGTGTCCCATGGCTGTGTGTCCCACATCTGTGTTCCACATCTGTGTGTCCCACATCTGTGTGTCCCATGGTTGTGTGTCCCATGGCTGTGTGTGTCCCACAGATGTGTGTCCCACTGCTGTGTCCCATAGCTGTGTGTCCCATGGCTGTGGGTCCCACATCTGTGTGTTCCACATCTGTGTGTCCCACATCTGTGTGTCCCATGGCTCTGTATCCCACAGATGTGTGTCCCATGGCTGTGTGTCTCTTGGCTGTGTGTCCCNTGTGTGTCCCATGGCTGTGTGTCCCTTGGATGTGTGTCTCTTGGCTGTGTGTCCCATGGCTGTGTGTCCTACAGCTGTGTGTCCCACAGATGTCTGTCCCCTGGCTGTGTGTCCCATGGCACTAATGACGCCATGGTGGCTCGCAGGGCATCACTCAGTGTCCCCTGTACAGTTCCACACCACGGTGTGTGGTTGTCAGGTGGCTGCAGAGGTTGGTTCTCTTTTCTCTGCTCGTATTTTCAGCTGACTCTGCGTCTGGGATGTCTGCGAGGTCCCTGGAGAGTTTGTGCTCTGCTTTGGAGCACAGACAAAAACATATGAGGCCAAAATACAGCTGAACTTGCAATCACTGGGAGTGCTAGCACACACAGCACCTGGGCAGGGGCTGTGAGTCCCAGAGGCACATATATCTCTGCATACTTCAAGCTCGGAATGATACTCCCTAAAAGTTCAAGAATGATCACAAAAACAGGGGAAGTTCTGCTGCAGAACTCCTGATATAATTAGAAAAAAATCTGTTTCACCTTAGGGAACGAGGCAGGTTTCATCAGACAAATGGCTTGCTGAATGCAGGGAGTGTTAAAACACTAGTATTTTAAAAATGGTAGTCCTGAAGCAATACAGATAATTATGCATAAGAAAATATGTGTTGAAAATGTGGGAGTTAATGAAACAGAACTCTTGATATGTAGCCTCACAAACACTTGCAAATTATTGTTCTTTCTTTTATAATTAGTTTTTAGATTACCTGGGAACAAAAGCAGCAAGGGCAACACTCGAGTGACAGAGAAGCTGAGAAGACTGGGTTCTGTTTGGTGCTGCAGAAAACCTGAAGATGTGTAAATGCACCCACCTTCAGCTGGAGCACAAAGCTGCATCAGACACAGAGCCCACGTCCTGCAGGGTCAGAGGGACCAGTGGTGCCTTGCAGCTCCACTGACATTCTCCACCCCAGCTGAAGAGCAAAGCTACTAATTCAAGCTAAAGGAAACTGCAGCAGATCTCAAACAAGTTTAAAGGTGGCCAAGCTCTCCAGTTCACATCCAAGCCTACAGCTCAGTCACTGCTCTTCCAGCACTCAGTTCAAACCTGGCTCCATGTTGCCCTTCTTATCAGTTAGAGACTGGGCTGTATGAAGTGACATAAATTCATTGACTTCTTCAAACCCTCCACTAGCCAAGATTTTGGACTTTATCTTCTTTCTGGAAACTGATCAAATTTTTTTCTGGTTTCCAGCACTGTTCATTCCTACTGTAAGTTTCTGCTCCAGTGTTTGGGTCATTGCTTTGTGCATGGTGTATTTACAAAGGCTTTGTAAAGAGTTAGTGAATTAACAACTGATGGTTCAAGAAACCATCAATCCATTGCTACTGATGCTGAAGGATCTAAAGGTCATTTACAGACAACTTTAAATGTTCTCCATCACCTTTTACTGTTCTCCTAATAAAGATTTTTCTATCATTCAGTATTCCTGTCTATAAGGTCTCATAACATACTCACCAGTTATTCTCTCTATAAAACACATCATCCTGTAACCTTTGGAGTACGAATTTGCTTGTTTACATATGGATGCCACTAGTTCAAGGTGTCTGTGAGGAACAGAAAAGGCTGGAAATCCTGTGGTATGTACAAGGCAGACTCATCCCGTCACCTTTGACAGGGCAATGATTCAATTTGCTGCATTCACTGTGACTGGTAGATTTAGTTTGTTTTTAAGGGGCACAGGGTTTGTTATGATGGAGGACAAAATCTGTTTCATCTCATGTTTTTGACTGAGAGTGTCTGATTGCAGACATCACAGCGGCTCCATCAAAAGTCTTAACTTTTTTATTATTGACTAGACTGTTATAATAACCTGGCACTGCTGAAACAGTATCAACAACGCTGAGATGACACACACTTTATCTCAGATATTTCTTCTCCAAAACAACCTCTCTTCATATTTTCCTAGGCACAACAAACAAAATAATTGTTCTTGTTCACGGAGGATAAAATAATTTTTCTTCAGATCTCCTTTTACCCAGGGGAAATCTCTTTTTCCACCCAACTAAAGAGGTAATCTATTTTCTTTATCCTTCCACCCCAGCCCAGAAGCTGTGTCAACATGGTTAACTGGATACCTGATAAAGCTGACAGAATGTGCATCTCCGACGGCGCAGTTTGGGATGTGGTGTCAGTGGAAGTGACCTGTGAGCTCCGCTGACATTACAGCATCCCTGGGAAGGGCTATTACCATGCCAGGAGATGGGGCTAAGGCTGATAGCAATCCATGAAACAACCTTTCACAACCACTCCAGGAGACAACCAGAACACAGATGCAGAAAATGTTTGAAATTTTGCAGGGCTATCATGCAAGGGGTAACCTATTCTTTTAGCAATTTGTGGGACTGGATCTGCTGTGCAATTACACTGTGCAACAGAGGAGCTGGCATTTATATCAAAACATAGCAACCAATTACACTGTGAGCATTCTGCAGGTAGAGCATTTTATGAACTAGGATAGCATGAGGCACCATCACTTTTAAGTGTAATTAATCCTAATTAATTCCCTGATACTTAATATTAGCCTATCTGCGTATTTAAAAACCTATCTGACACACCCCCATCATACTGCCTGAACATCTCCTGGTGAATTAAAATGAAAAATGACTATAGCAATTATTGCATGTTTAGATGCAGTAATGATTCTTAAATTAGTAATTTCCCAAGACATGATAATGTAGTGACTGGCTTCTCATGGTTTTGGGTGGTTCAGTCTACACATAAATTTGCATGGATTTAACAAGCAGTGTGAAGTTGCACCATTTTAAACAAATGACTCTGTATCTGAAAAAGACATCAGTTTATCTCCACTTTCATGTAATCACAGAATTGTTTAGGTTGGAAAAGCCCTCTCAGATCAAGTCCAACTGTTCCCCCAGCACTGCCAAGCCCATCACTCAACCGTGTCCCCAAGTGCCACATCTACATGGCTTTTAAATCTCTCCAGGAATGGCAACTTCACCACTGCCCTGGGCAGCCTGTGCCAGGCTGAACAACCCTTTTGGTGAAGAAATTTTTCCTGATATTCAACCTAAACCTGTCCTGGCACAACATGAGGTTGCCTCTTGTTCTGTCACTTGTTACCTGGGAGAAGAGACCAACCCCTGGGTAGCTACAACCTCCATCCAGGTAGTCATGGAGTGATGAGGTCTCCCCGAAGCCTCCTTTTCTCCAGGCTGAGCCCCCCCAGCTCCTTCAGCTGCTCCTCATGAACCCCCTCTCTCTCCCCTTCCCCAGCTCCACTGCCCTTCCCTGGACATGCTCAATGTTTTTCTTGTGGTGAGGGCCCCAAAACTGACCCCAGATTTGATGTGTGACCTCAGCAGTGCCCAGCACAGGGGGACAATCCCTGTCCTGGTCCTGCTGGCCCCACTACTGCTGACACAGGCCAGGGGCCACTGGCCCTCCTGGCCACCCGGGCACACGCTGGCTCACGTTCAGCTGCCACCAACGAGCACTTTGCACTGGTTTGGCTGATTTAGCATGTCCCTTCTTGAACCCAGCAGCTCTGCCTTGAAGTTGTGAGCCCAGCTGGAGCTCAGGGTGTTGGATGCTCACGTGGTAGGAAGCTCTCTCCTCCCTGTCCATGGGGCGTGTCACGTACATCCTGCCGGACACGGGGTCGATGTTGAAGACCTCCATGGGTGGCTGGTCGGCTCCCACTCCAGTGATGCTGTACCTGATGTGGATCTCTTTGTCCTTATCAGATCGGATCTGCAGGAAACAACACAGACACGGATCCATAAGTTCTGGACAAAAGCCATACGGATGTTTAAGCAGCTTTAAAGATCTGAGCCTGAAGGCTGCAGAGATGTAATACCACTGTCAGTCCTGACAAGGGAGCTGAACGCCAAAGATCTGGCAGAAAGCCATGGAAAGTACATTCCACATAGTTTCAGCTATTTTGCTCTTTAATTCATGAGAAATCAGCGAAATTGTGACTTTTCAACTGAGATGTGGAAGAGCCTAAAATGCACAAACCCCACTGTTTACATATTACTGAAACCTTGGTCTCCTTAAAGTGTCCAAATTTTTCAGCCATACCCAGAGTCTCCTGGCCATTAATCATTTCTGAAAACGCTGTCTGCAAGCTGCCCCATCGTATTCTCAGTGCTGGTGACTGTGCACACAAAAACTCCCATGAAATTCAAAGAACGGGGCTGTTTGCTCCTCTTTGTCCAACCCTGCTGGCTTGACGAGGCCAGGCTGGAAATGCCCAGTGGGATGTTACCATTTCATGTGATTATTTGTTGAGGAAAAGCATGTTTTGGACACCGTTTCTGAAAGCCCTTCCCTCCTGCACCTTGAGAACAACACTGCAAACCAAGTACAGCAACAGTGAGTTCCATGAACCCTGGATACAGAGCTGAGGAAAAAAAGAAAGGAGGTTAATATGTTGTCCTAGCAACCCTGACTATCTCTTTAAACACAAATTTAATTTTCTGATCAAATGCTGAAAGAAGTTCTTGCAACAGCATGACTATTCCCAAAAGAAAGTGCAAGGTACAAATAAATTACCACCCCCTGCACCATCACAAAGTGTCTTGGCACGGTAAAAAGCGATGTGCATAAATTTTTCCCTAACAGGTCTATGAATACAACAAAGTAGTGGGAAGATAATAAAGCCCTCGTAGCTGAGTGAATGTTGGCATCTCTGCTATGGCAGGTGCACCCTTGGAGGGCCCTGAGTGAACTTAGTGGGACCCAGTGTACCCCAAACAGCCCTGATTTGAGGAGAGAAGGTCATTTCCCAAGGGAAGAGGAGGCTTTGCTTGCCAGGCAAAGGAATTGAGATGGGGCTGAGGGCTGCTCCACACTCCTCCCATATGTGACCTACTGCTATTCCTTCCTCTCCTGACACAGGAGGCTGACAACGCCGAACGTGTTGGTGCAGGGCAATATCAGATCCCTGCCTCCCAGAATCTCCTCTGATACCTTTGTCCAGACCATTACCAAGTTTGTACACTGTTTTCTTTGTGCTTCCCCCACCAAACTGTCTGCTCCTGCTAATGGCTAATCATGTCAGTTATTACAGACACGGCCAGGATTGATCCGTGTGGCACCTGGGCTGCTGGAGCTGCAGGTCAGGGAATAGACACAGCTCCATTTGTCTGCTCTCCAAAGGATTCACTGCTCGTTACACTGTCAGTATTGAGGAAAACTGATTGGACTCACACTGGTATAGTCACTTAAAAGAGGGCCTAGGGACACTGAAAGTGCCCTCATGCTGCACAGGAGGATTTGTCCATGTTTATCTGGGGCTTGGGGGCATTTGGAAGAGAGACCCGAGTAGACAGCCACAAATCCAACTTTCATTATCAAATCTGTGGGTGAGGAAGGGTATACAAAAATCAAGCAATGCTTGTACAATTGTGGTTTCAGTGACAGCAGCCAACTCACCACCTTGACAGCTGAAGGTCAGCATCCCCATTTTCAGAAGGTCAGCTCTGCCCTGCCAGAGGGAAGGGCTGGAAATCAAGCTGGTGGCAATGTCTGTGCTCATGCCAGGGAGTTCAAGCTCCAACCCACTATATCCACATCTGGAGCCAGGCTTAAGGTGAGTGAAAACAGGAAGAGGCTGCTGGACCTCCAGCTTTGAGCCAGGGTGGGGTTCCCACCTTACAAATTAAGAAGGGTAATGTGGGACACACAACTGTGGGTCTTTATCAGTGTGTGTCTGCACAGCTCCAAACAAACTGTAATGTAATTTTTCTCTTAACAAAGGTGGAAAAAACCCACAACAACCCAACAAAGGTATTTTGCACTCCTACTCAGCCCCAGCCTGGCTCAGCTATGGCTGTGCTTGAGCACAAACACCAAAGAGCTAAGGAGACACTCCAGGGAACCAAAATGGGAGCAGTTTTAACTCGAATCACAGAAGGGAAGAGCCTGTTAGAGTGGACATTTTTCTGCTCTATTTCCTGTTGCATATAGTACCCAGATCCCATTGCGATAGAAGCATTAGAAATGCATAGAGAGAGACAGAAACAGGGAAAAGGAGCCTGGATTTAAATATTCAGTGCTAAAGGCACTATATTTTATTTTTGGGAAACACAGATAAACAGAAGCTCTTGAAGAAAGCTATGTACAGTTTAATAAAGTGCATGCTATAGGATGTCCTTGCAGCACTTTTATTAGCATTAATAGGGTCTAAGCTGTCTGTATGTAAATCACTGCAGATCTAGGAGATGAAATATATCATAAGACCCACACGACTCACCCAATTATACTGAGAGAAATCCATGAGCTAATTATACTGCATTGAGCAAAACAAAGATTGGGGAAATATATTGGAAATATTCAGCAAAGACTTGTTATTTGCTGTTAATTGCAATCTAGCACAAGGGTTTGCCTGCTACCTATACTTAAATCCATCTCCAGTAAAAATACTGGATGTGAAGTGTTCAGAAAAAAAATAATGTAGGAAGTAGCACATGTCACAGAAAGTTGCAAAGACCATTGACAATGAAGCATAGCACATTCTACTACCAGGGAGATATTTATCGCACACATGCTTTTTATATTGGAACATATAATTTTAGCACTCTTAATGAGATTAAAAAAAACCAAAAAAATTAAAAAAAAGATTTTTTTTCAGTAATCCTGTAACATTTTGACCAAAGGTTTCATTTGCCTAATTCCCAGGGTGCAATTTAGTAAATCTTGTTGAGAAGTTAAGAACATTAACAGAACACAATGCAAGGTTTACCTCTTTTGTTGAAACTGTCCCTGGAGCAGTTTATCATAACAGTTGTAGTAGTAATAATAATAATAATAATAATAATAATAATAATAATAACAACCACCTCTCTATTCCCAAGGAGCTCACTACATCAGGAGTAAAAATTTCTGGTTGGCAGAATTTACTGGTTCGGAAGGGAGTTACTTTTTCCTTCATTTAGCCTGGGAAGTGTGAAGATGATAACAGATCCATATGATAATCTTCTGACTGCAGAACATACACATGAATTTTCCTTTCATTTATCTCTCCTTTTATAATGCAGTCAAGAGGTATGCAGGGCTCTCTGGGTTACAGAACAGATGGCAGAGGGATGGTTTTCCTTAGCTGCATTTATACATTTTTTACTCAGAGAACCCTTGGAGCTTTGAGCTTCTCCAGTGCCTGGCATGATACAACTCTGCATATGATGATGTGAGCAGGATGAATGATGATGGCTGATGACTGTCATAAAAGGAATTTGCTTGAAAAGCAGCTTTTATGCTCTAAAAAACCCCTCCGGGATGGAGCTTGGAGTGGATTGATACACTGGTGAGGGAAAATGTCCCAGATCAAAAGGCAATTTATGTTGGAAGATGCAATCCCTTGTTCCTATCCTACCTCACGAACACAGGTAGAATTTTCCATGCAGGAACCCACAGCAACTCTGACAGATACAAATGGACCATCTGGAGACTGTGGGATCAGCCACCAAAGCCCCAGAGGGAAGCTGCAGCAGAGCCAGGCACTGCACTGGCATTGCCATCCCTGGGCTTGGCTGTGGCCAGCAAGGACAGGGTGGCCTTGCAGCCCAGCAGTGAGTGCTTGGAGCTCAAATCATTGAGGCCTCGCCCAAAACACAGCAATGTTTGCCACTCAGAACCAGAACATCCGGAGTCTGACGTAGCCCTTGTTTCTACAAAGCAATCCCAGAAATAGGAGAAATGGTGCAGTTTCACAAGATGGGTATTTCCTACTGTAGGTTCTGATCTAATAACTAAAATGTTTGAAAATGAACGTTGCAACTCTTGAGACAATACAAGGCTAAGCCCTTCCAACCTGGTTTTCTCCTCTGCAGCAATGTCACATTTAGACAGAAAAGTAGTGTTTGTGGCACAGCATTGCATCCTGCTTTTACAGATAACATCTCAGGGGTCGTGCATCTCCATCAGGATTTACTGGGTAGCTACACCCTTCCCACAAACTTTACTGGTGAACAGAATTTCAAGTGGTGAGCTCCTCTAAGGCACCAGATTTTATCACTGTTTTTCTTCTGTTGATGCACACCCCTGTGCCCTCAGCACTGCCCTTTCTTGCTGCAGAGGCTTGAATCCACAAGCCCTCCTCTCCCTTGTCCTGGCAGCGACAGGAACCACCAGAGATCCCTGCAATGCTCCCATGCCAGGAGCAGGGCTGGTACAGAGGAGGGAAAGCTGTGTGGTCAGCAGATTGGAGGACACCAGTGAGACCATAAATTATACAGTTTTTGGAGCACGACACTGCCAGAAAAAAAAAAAAAGTGTTCCAATGGAGACTGTTTAGAGAGCAGTAAAGAAAATGCCTGGAGGCCCAGGAAATGGGGTGTGTAAGGAAAAGCTGAATGAACAAGGACAACTGAGCCTACAGAAGAGATGTGACTGTAACAACAGTACTCCTGTACCTAATAAACTATATTTAGAGAATTTCATTAGGTGTCTCTGGTCTGGGTTCTGCCCATCCTTGCACTGTGCCAGGAAATGTATCTGGAAAAAGCAAAGTAGGACATTTATCCTCTGCTACATTTTCCTTCCACAGAATGAACCAGAAAATAAATTTCCTTTGAAGTTCTTCGTCTTTCTCTAAAACATATGGAAACAAAAATGCCCTCCAAAAAACACTTAGTTTACCAAATCTCCCACAGAATAGTATGCAACATTTGCATTAACATGACCTGGGGATACTTAGACTTGATTTTTTTGTTTTATAAAACCCATTATAATTATTAATGAACACATAAAATAATGTAAATGATAAGCAGTAAGTGTCTTTTATTATTAAGCTCTTAGCTATTTTGCCCATTAAGAAAACCAAATTAAAATAATTGAAGATTATAATCTGTCATGCATTCAAAATGCTCCATAGAAATTCAGACAGGCAAACATATTCAAAGCCTTTAAAAGAGCACACTTAAGAGTCAGTCTAAGCATTCCAGGATTGGCTCATTAACTTTAGTGGAAATATTTTAATTCAACTACTCTTACTGTTTATTGAAATCTTTGCTAAGGACTTACTTATTTATTTTTAACTGAATTTGCAATATGTTTAGGACTCATTTGTATAAAAGTTCTTAACTCTTATTTCACAGTTGTTTTAGGAGCCAGTAAAGAGACACATCTCTAGCCCTGTATTTCCAAACAAATTACTGCATGTTGCTGAAAGAATCACATATGGTTTCAATAAAAAGATGCAGAAGTCAAGTAGAGAAAAATTAAGACAAGATTTGTAGACCCAACCAGGTGAAGGTAATATTTAACTTCTGTCTCCTTTTATCACACTTGCCAATGATCCCAAGCTATGTCTTAGAAGGAAATGAAAAAACTCCCAAACCCCAGAAGATTCTCTAAAACACTTCTGTCTTCAGAGAAAACTGTCTATTCTGTGCCTTGCAAAGAGGATGCTTTGACATGGCAAGGGCATGTTTGTATAAACCCAGCATTTTCACTAACTCCAGCCCTGGATTTAAGAGCCTTGGGTTTAACAGCAGCTTTCATCAAGTGTTCATCCACCCCTGGACAAAATGACCATTGACTGAGCCATGTGTCCATGGTGGTGGCATTTACAAACAAGGTTGAGTGGGGAAAGAACTCTACTGGCTAAGAAAGAAGGGATGGGATCACACATTTTTACTTGGGGATTTCTTTCTTTCCTCAGCTGGGACTGGTTTCATCTCACACATGATTTTCTAAAAACTTTGTACCTGGTCTCAGTTAAAAAGTGGAGAAGCAAGTCTTTCCAGGGTGAAATCTATCCTCCTGAAGGCTTAATCATACATCACATTTCCTGGAAGGAGGGCTTTTTTTCTTTCCACCAAGAGAGAACCAAGGACTACACCTAGACTAGAGACCAAATTTTCACATGGTTCAGATTCACTGCTGACAGCTTATGTTTCTTCCTCTTCTTTAAAATACANGCTGTCACTTAAGCCATTAATGTAACTGATGATGTAGCCGGCGTTAAAGAAATGAAGCTATGAGATGTTTGAACCCAGAAGAGAAGAACTTCTCCTGTGTGTCCAGCTTGTTCTGTGGTACCTGAAGAGGAGTGCATTCCCATCCAGATGTTCCCATCCAGCCCTTCTTATCCAGTCATTTCCATCCATCCCTTCCCATCCAGCATTGCCATCCAGCCATTCCCATCCAGCTCTCCTGCTCCTTACCAGGAGGATTTGCTTCCTCTGCACGCACCCTGCGTGTGCTTGGCTAAGGTGCTGCACCAAATGTTCAGCTGCTGACAGCTCCCAGNACATCACATTTCCTGGAAGGAGGGCTTTTTTTCTTTCCACCAAGAGAGAACCAAGGACTACACCTAGACTAGAGACCAAATTTTCACATGGTTCAGATTCACTGCTGACAGCTTATGTTTCTTCCTCTTCTTTAAAATACAAATCCAAAGCCAAACTATAAAACGTTCTATTTGTCCCAACGGCTGGATCTCTCCCATGTCAGCTTAAATCTTCCAGCTGAAATCTGTGCAAAGTGATTTCTAATGTTATTTATTTTGATGATAAGACAGAGTACAAGTAGTGCTCCAGAGAGATTGAAGCTGTCACTTAAGCCATTAATGTAACTGATGATGTAGCCGGCGTTAAAGAAATGAAGCTATGAGATGTTTGAACCCAGAAGAGAAGAACTTCTCCTGTGTGTCCAGCTTGTTCTGTGGTACCTGAAGAGGAGTGCATTCCCATCCAGATGTTCCCATCCAGCCCTTCTTATCCAGTCATTTCCATCCATCCCTTCCCATCCAGCATTCCCATCCAGCCATTCCCATCCAGCCATTTCCATCCAGCCATTTCCATCCAGCCATTCCCATCCAGCCATTTCCATCCAGCCATTTCCATCCAGCCATTTCCATCCAGCCATTTCCATCCAGCCATTCCCATCCAGCTCTCCTGCTCCTTACCAGGAGGATTTGCTTCCTCTGCACGCACCCTGCGTGTGCTTGGCTAAGGTGCTGCACCAAATGTTCAGCTGCTGACAGCTCCCAGCATTTCACAGGTCATTTGGCTTCCACAGGGCTCCCTCTGTCCAAGGGCTCCTCTCCAAGCCTGCTGCTCCCTTCAGGCCAATTACATCCACATGGACACACTCCTCTGGAGCCTTCCCTGTGCCCACGGGTAGCTTTGATAGTTTTCACTCCTTTTATCGCTTCCAAGTTTTTTTGAATTGTTTACCAGGACTTTCCTCCTCTACCTGGATGAAAATGTAACACTGAGCAGATGGAGAACAGCATATCAATCAGGCTCAATAAGGAGCTGGTAATGCAGGGGGAGAGAATTTCTGCCTGCAACTCTGGCCAGTAACTGTGTGTGACCCCATACATAGGTACAGGATGAAATTGAACTTGTCAGACTCATGGTCTAATTCAAAACCACCATTATTTTGCTTGGGATAAACGTGAAATAACAATCCTTTTGCCTAGAAAACCAAATTCAGTACATGATGAGATGACACACTACAAGCACAGAGCACCTGGTGTACAGCAGTGCATCCAGGCCAAGGATCTGCTGCAGCTTAACTCTGCTTTCCTACCTGCTGAAACAGCAAAGAATTTATGTTTTAGCTTGAGTTGTCCTGACACAAAAAGACTGAGGTCTGCAGGGCTCATGGGGCCAGTCTGCTCTGTGTAACTCTGCAGCTGGTCAAAGTTTCTGAGCAGTGACTTGGGACTGCCAGAAGCTCCTGTCAGCTCTCTGTCTTCACCAATCAAAAACTCAGTAAACTGCAATTTGTTGCACGGTCTTTGTGATTAAATAATTAAGTAATTTTCATTACTCACTGTTATAAAGGTCAAGAAATCAAGGTCCCCATATCAGGAACTGGCCAATGCTAATGGATCTTCCACGCCTAATGGTAATTGATATGACATAGTCATTTTTAAAGCAATATGTGATTTTCTTCAAGTCTTTTGCAGCCTGAGAACTCCACTGTGGAAATGCTTCAGATGGTAGCAAGGCAAGAGAGAGGGAGAAGAGCAGCTCTGATGGGAAAAGAAGATTACAGAACACCTCCACGTGACCAACGTGTTATCACTGCCAGAACCTTGATAGCAGAAGCAACAAAACTAATTTTTACTACTCTTTCCCTTATCTCTCTTGCAAGAGAGCAGATTCTTCACTGCAGTGACTGAAGGCATCCCAGTGGAGCTGATGTGCTGCTATCAGGTGAATTTTGGCCCTGAAGAACTGAGGCTGGTTCACACTGTGCAAGATGCAAGGGGCTGATATTGCCTGACTGGGATTTGAACCAGATGCACAAACCCTCCTCTGCTGTAGAGGATGCTCCATGACAAAAGATGAGAGGAAATACCTCTGAGAGTTCAAAACATACAGTTCTTACTCCTCTGACAGAGGCAAGACAGACAAGAGAAGATCATCCTTCAAAATCTATTTAGGAAGGGCTACCCACTGTTTCTTTGCAGAGGGTACCATCTTGCAGCACCTTCTTGCAGCTGACCCCACTGCTGCCGGTGATGGTTATAACTAAATGAAGACAAAGTCAAGAAAAACAAACCATGGCAGTGGGAATTTGTCCTCGTTTCTTTTTGAAGTGTAGCTCTCCTGAAGTCTTATGTCATTACATCATGTCTGCCACAAAGCAAGCCTGGAAAAGACAATCCAGCACCTTTCTGGGTAAAACGGAGCAAGAAACTCAAGTGCTCAGTGCAGAAGATAAATAAGGGTAGCAAATATTGACCTACACAGAAGTAACCTGATCACTGTAACTAATGATTGAAGCCCTCAGCTGGTATAAATCAGTGTAGACTCAGTAGCTTCAAACAGAGGCCTGCTAATTTATTTCAGCTGAAAATCCAGCCCCATGGCGTTTAAAAATTTAGCTGCACAGCAGAAGAACAAGTGAAGAATGATCTTCACTCGACCCACAGCAATTTACCACGAGCAGCATTCCTCTTGGTAGGACAGTGAGCTTGGATGCAGGGAACAACAATTCAGGGGAGAACAAACACACTGGTGTCCTCGGGAAGGAAGTTTTTCCCCGACTCAAGGGATATAACTGGGCTTAGTGTGTGTGACCTTGGCTTTTGTAGTGAGCTCTGGCTTTCCCAGAGTCATGCACTGAACTCCCAATGGCATGATGCCTACAGATATTACTGATCATGGAGAAGTGGTGCTGTGGCATGATTGTGAGTGCTGCTCTCAGCATAAAATAAAGCTTTTGGACCTGCCTGCAAACAGCTAACAATGGGAAACAACAATAAAACCCTCCAGTGTGTCTATTTTGGAGAACAAAATCTGCTGAGGCTCGTATTTGAGCCACTACTTTGGGATGCTTGCAGAGCAGGATTTAAAGCTCTGCAGCTCTCAAAGTCTCTCTAAAAAGTTTAATTATAGGAAAAGCAAACCTATTTGTTTGTAATGTAGGGTAGATTACATGGCACAGCATACACAAAAGTTATTTCAATGGTCAGGAAAAGGAAACACCAATGTGAGGAGGCAGGGAAGGAAGTTCTCTCTGTGCACTACAGGAACAATGCTAGAAGACATCAGTGCAGATCTAGACTTGATGATCCTGAAGGATCCTGTCCAACCCGAGACAGTCTATGATTCTATGATTCATTGACCAGTGAACAAAGACAGTCTGAGATGTCTTTGTTCCTAGGACTCATCATCTTTCGTTACACAGACAAAATATTGAATTCTCCGTAACTTTTCCCTGATGGCCAAATTCTGCCCAGGGATGCACACACATGTTTCCTTCCACAACAACTATGCTGGACACTCAAGTGCTGTATTTACCCTTCAATAAACTTGCAGAGCAAGAGCTCTGTGGTCAGGAATGCCCAGTAAGGTGATAGCAAACAGGCTGTCACCAGGCTGGTGCACCCATCCCTCACAGCTGGATCCAGCCTGTGCCCACATGTACACATCTGGCGTGCAGTCACACAGCTGCATGCAGGACACAGCAGCTGCAGGACATGCTGCCAGGCTCCTGCCAGCACCCTCTCTCCCAGCCAGATCTCCTGTGCCCTCCTATCATCTTCCTGCAGCCCCTGCCTACACTCAGGGTGCCCCAGCAGCTGCGGCTCCTGCACCAGTTCCAAGGGTACCTTTCCTTCTGGTGTGGATGTTCCCAACTCAAACACCCACAGTTTGTGTAGGTGTGCCTCGTGCATCAGGGATGGGAGATTGCCTTCGAGGAAATTTGAAACCCGCCTGAACTCTGCTCATTTGGAACGAGTTCACAGAGCTGGATTTTTTGGCAAGTTCTTCTCTTTCGTTAACTCTGTTTCTGTGTGGGTTTGAGCTGAGACCCCTGCTTGCTTTGACTTCAGTTGATGTTAGACTTATTCATGTGACTTATTGACGTGCTTCCCATCCACACACTTTTAATGCAAGAGGCAGACAGGCCAGCTTAAGGAAAAGGCGCCACAGATTTAAAAAAAAAATAAATAAAAAAGCAGTAATTTCTGACACGTTACAGAGCCTTTTCATATCTCACTTCCATTTATGGCACATTCTGGTTCTGGCTTTAACTCTCCAAAGCAAGTAACAGTCCTCAAAGATCACAAACACAAGCTTCTCACCCTCCAAAAAACCCCAACAACAATTGCATTCAAGTCATCAAGGATTTTAAAGTCCAGACTGGTCTGAGATGCTTATTCTCAACTCCCCTTTTAATTGGAGATACTCTGATAGAGATATGGAATTTCTTGTTTAATTTTTTTTTTTGCAGTATTATTAATTGATAATTTAATTTTTGATCTGGTGAATTACATGCATTAAATGAATTCACCATCAGTGAAATGACAAGTTTAGAGCAGAATAGTTTAGGTAAGCAGATTGTCAGTGCTTATGGCTGTAAGACATAATTATGTACAGCCAACTGTGTAACGCGCTTGAAAAAATTATAAGCCTAGGCACAGAAATTAAAATTATTTCAAGATGAAGTTGTACAAATACAGCTGCAAAAAAGCTGCAAAATCCTATTAATTTATACCAACTGTAGTGGGTAGCGCAGGGGGGATCCAGCCCCCATCTCCCTGCCAAAGCAAGTTTAACACACTTTAATAAAGGGCTGGGTGTTTAAACAGAAAATTATTTCAGCTATTCTTATGTACTCATAAACTTGGGGCATCAGCTGGTAACTTGGTATGAAGACTCCTCAGTATGTCAGGGCAAACATTAAATGCCAAATTACCATATGTCAGCTTAGGGTGGTTAATAATTCTACTGCATCTTGGACAACTTGAAGGATTTCCTGAAATTGCTGTCAAATTGAATCTTTCCTTCGATCAATAAAGGAGCACAAGGAAATACACCATTCGTGGTGTTGAAAAGAACAGATTAGCAAAACACTGTAAATGCAGCTGGCAGGGACAACAAACTGCATTCTCTGAGCTAGAGATGCCCAATAACCACATCAATACTTCCAGTGAGGGGATCCACGTGAGGAAATGGCAGTGTGTGTTCATCACATACCTACTGCTCTGTTCTGGTTGCCACCAAAGCTCCCCTGACCCTGTGCTACCTGTGGATCTAACAGGCAGCAGGTAATTACGGGAGCAATATTTGTTCTACACTGCTGGGTCTATCAATTGCAGCCAGAGGAATGAAATAGAGAATGACTGTGAGCATGGAGAACCCGTCTGACCTGCTGCTTGTTTTCCAAGCTGTGTAATAGAGATATTTCTGGCAATACTGCAGATCAGGACCAGCTGGGAACAGCCAAATCATGCAGGAAATGCAGAAATCTGCACACTGGGCTTATTTAGAGGGGTACTACCCACCCCAGATCGTGCTGCTTCTGCCACTTTTACTCTCAGTCAAGCACAGCTACAACAAACACATGCAACTCCAGCAAGTAAAACAGATTGGAAGAGATGTTGTTTCCTCTGTGCATTTGACAGCATGAATGACACATTTCAAGATATTCAACACCGGGAAATCAGGACCAGATATCCAGTTCAACCGTGTTTCCTATCAAAACACCTGAAACCTAAATCAAATTATTCCCAGGGTTTCCTGCACGTTTTACTATGGATATGCAGAATATCTGGCCGTGGGCTCCTGTGGTGCAGCCACAGGATGCTGCAGCCTCTGTGGGAGCCCTGGAAAAGATTATTGCTTAACATCAGCTGACAGCAAAGGTGTTGCACTGCAGATGGCTTTGCTGAGCAGCACCCAGCCTGCTCCTTGCTCCCATGAGCAGCCCTCCAGGAACAGGGCTGGGAAACCCTGCTCCAGTTTCTTTTTTTGAAGCACTAATGAAATCTGAGCTCTTACAACATCTTAGTGTTTTCTCCTGCTCTTTGATCTCTTCACTACATTCCCTGTCGTGTCAGATTTTATAGTTCGGTTGTGAGTCAGAAATATGTTCTCATCCCATCCAGCACACACACCTTCCCAAATCCTTGTTGGAGCCTGGTGACAGCAGGAGTGGACCTGAAACACAGTAGTCCCTAACAACCTTTAAAACCATCAGCAGAACCCATTTCCTATAGCACATTTTTTGAGCATTTTGATTTTTGGTAATTCAGGTCACTCCATCCAATACCCCGTTGCTGATAGATTTACTTGTAGCAGCTGTTCTCAGGCTGCAGGGCCCCGAGAAAGTGATGTGAAAGTTGCTGGTAGCAGGAAATTGCCTTCATAATACTTTCAATTTAAAAAAGTTGGTAATGACACAGGCAATAGGTCCTGTGGGAACCAGGAAGGTTGAAAATAATCCACCAGCGAAAGAACTGTGAACTGCTGACTTTGGGCATTTAATTGGGATGGAATTACAGGTCATCTCCCTCCATCAATCCTGTGCACACTCCAAAGGTGATACTAAAAAGGAACAAATTATTATTATTTCATACAGTATTTTCTTTATCTTTTTTTTTTTTTTTTTTAATCAGAGGAAGTGAAAAGAAAATATTCTGCCACATACCCAAACCATGCAGCTGCTTTATAAGCTGTGCCTTGCTCTGTGAGCTGGTGTAAACCAGCACAGCTTCTCTGAGTTCTGCTTTACACCCATCTCCAGTGGCTGCCAGGCTGGCCCAGTATTTCTGTGGTGATTAGAGTGGGATATTGCTTCATGTTTATTTCTAGGAAAGCTCAAAGTTGGCTCTTGTGCCTTTGAGGAGCTGGATGGATGTGGGGAAATGATGTTTCTTCAAATTCTAAATCTTCAGGGCTTTTTCTTTTTTTTCTTTTTAGTAAGAAGCGGGAGGAAGATTTCCTGACCCTCTGAACTATCCCTGGGTTTGAATACACTACATGGCATGCCTGTAAACACAAGAAGAAAGCTCTTGTGTGAAACTTCTTAAACTGCAGAGGATGACGGACAGCAAATGGGATGCAAGCCAAGGAACATGACAATTAGCACAGAGAAAGTTTTCAGGGTTTATTCCATCAGTCAGCACTTAAGGAGGCTTTGAAGGGGAAAAAGCATCCTTTTTATATTAATCCACTACTTCTGCACTTTCCCCCTATTCCATGGATTTAGTGCTTAGCTGCTAAATATCTATATGCAGAGCTTTATTAAGAGGAGTTGGTTTACTTTTTGAGAGATTCCACATCCATTAGTTCACAGAGAGAAAAGAGGCAAAATCATTTCACCCGCTGCAATACTCAGAGTTTAAATGACGATTTACCCTTCCCCAGCTCTCAGTACTTAAAGATGTGGATGAGAAAAGAGCTAGCATTTCTTGCAACAGTATTTCTGGTCATCACCTTACTAAAGAGTTGGTTGTGCTACTGATGATAAAGTAATTCAGTAAAAGCAAAGGGAAAATCCCCTCTTTTCTCCCCCTTTTCTTTTCTATCTTGGCAGACTCCACATCTGAAGAGGCACCTTACTGTTCCAAGATAAAATACTTTCTTTTTTCTTTATAAAGAAAAAGTTCTCTCAAGCAAGAACTTGGGCACCAGCAGGGGACAACGCCATGCCAGTATTAATTAGCAAATTCCAAATGAATCATAGTTTGTGCTTAGCAGGGTATGGTTGCAAACGATGTGAACTTTTAAAATGTTGTGTTGAGCATACAAGTTACAGCTTACTTTTTATATATGTTTTTAATAAGACTAACAAAGAAAGAGTTGCTTTGGAAGGGCATCTTATTAATTTCCTCCATGGCCCTGTTCCCAGGCATTTGTGCTGGTGCCCATCTCTTTATCCAGAGGTTGACACCCACCCTTAGCTCATCCCTTTTGGTTCGAGGCCATGACTGGGGGATGGCATTTTGCCTCTAATTAAGAGGTGGCATGTGGGGTTGTCCCCAGTGTGACCTCAATCACCTAGCAGGGGGTGCACGGTGACAGAGAACACTTGTCACCTCTGTGCCTCTTTGATCCTGAGTCCCCAAAACTCCAAGATGTGCCTCCCCCACTCAGGAGTGGTGCCCCAGCCCCTCCATGCCAAGGCCCTCCACCACAGTACAGGAGGCAGAACTGGCAGCACTGATGGACTCTAATCTTAATTTCAGGATTATTCAGGTTGTTGTTAAGATGGGGCACCTGCCAGTGCAAGGCTCAACAATGCTCTTTGATTTGGAAAATTCTGCATATGTGTCAGAGCTTCAATTTCAATGCAGAGCTCTGTGGCTGTTTTTCCTCTCTTTCCCTTCAAAATTGAGTTTAAAAGAATCAGGAGCTGAGAGAAGAGACTGATGTCCTGGTCTGGGGTACGCAGCCATGGGAGGCTGTGAGTATTCATTCAGGTAGCTACAAGGAGAAAAAGATGCCCTTGGCAAGCTGAGAAACGTGAGATTCCCAAGTCTCCCTGTGCTTTCCCTTACCCTGGCAAACAGAACTGACAGTGCACAGAAGAGCTGGGGGCTATAGCAACATAAAGAACAACTGCAACATCCACTGGGATCCAGAACATTCAGAGCTATTTTAATCAAATTACTATCGATTAGGGACAAACTAGAGTCTAGTGAAGTTAATGGACACATTTCCATCGACTTCAAAGGGCTCTGAAACAGCCTGTAACCGAAAACAAGCAAGCACCAAAATGAGAAAATGCATTTGAGGCTCACCCTAATTGCACGAGATGAAAGAACTGTTTCAGCTGGAACTTTCTGAAACTATTCTGCCCGAGACAAATGTCAAACACCTCAAATGGTCAAAAGCTCCCAGAAATAAGGAGAGTCTGACAGCAGCAAGTGTGGCCAGCTGAGGGTACCAGAGACACACAGACAGATGTATCAGCTCTACTGACAGTTCTGGAAGACCTTCACTAACTTACACAGGAAAAAAATCTTGGCAATTCTGTGTGTGTTTAGATAGATACACTAATTTAGTTTTACTTCCCACTCAAATTTATTTTCTCTAAGAAGGAAGAGGTTTTTTCTTCTTTTTCCCCTGGAAATGTTAGTGTTTAATTCCATGCTACAAATGTATCATTCGTCCTTTTGTCTTCACAGGACCTAATCATCTTCTCTGAGGGATGAATACGAAATCATGACACAAGCAATTTGTTTAAAGTAGCCTCTTTCACTGCCTAGAACATTTCGTTGTCTTTAAAGCTATATATTTATGTGACAGCCAGACATCCATTAAAACCCACAAACCTTAAGGCCTATGAGGTACAAAAGGGATTTCTTCTTTTACATTTTGTAAGGGAGAAAACCAGGCCTGAATACTGGAGGGTCATAACTTTACTGACCTTCATAATATTCTGTTCTTCCCAGAGCTGCTGTAATTAAGTGTTGAGTCAGTGGATGAAATAAGGGTTATTTTTTTTCTATTTAAGAAGCCAAATTGAGATGTCATTTTAAATAGCTTGTAAGGACCAGAAGCACCATATTGTTTTCAACTCCAGCACCATCCTTTTCCACCTTTTATTCACTCAACAGCCTTAGAAAGCAAACAGATAAATCCCACTTGAGGTCACCTGTGTCATGCTGGGATGGCAGTGGAGGCTGCAGTGGCTTTCTTGACTGCATGGTACTTGAGAAAATTTGGGGCACTATGAAAGGAAGATTTTGGGATGAAATGCTCCATCCTGCCTAATTCTTCCCTCTATCAGCTCTAAAGGGGATGTTTTTCCTAAAGTGTATCAGAATAAGTACCAGAATCTGCATATATATGTGTGTATATATATAATATATGTAAATATATATTTAGATTTAGATAGAGTTATAGAGATAGATACATGGATGGATGACAATTCCAGCAGCACTGTTACCAACGGGAGAAGAGTACAAACATCCAGCAAATACCCAGATACCAGAGGCCTGATTGACAGCTCTCTGGTAGAAAACTACACAGAAGACTGTCCACCAAAGGCCCCAGTCCAAGGCTTTCCAGACAAATCTTTCACCCTGTGGCAGAGAACAGGTGCAGAGCACAGCAGGAGCTGCTGGGAGCCCTTTTTCCAGCCATGCTGCCATGTCAAACCACCACGTTCAGCTAGGGGAGGTGCTGTTCATCCCTCCCTTCCTGTTGCTCCCAACCAAGTGCCACCTCAGTGGTCACCTCAAGTGTGTGACTGGAGCATGGGCTGAAGAGCTGCAACCTCCACATCACTCCAGACACCCAGCTGGGATTGAAAGATATGGTTCAAGCCCCTCTTAATGTCCTATTATCTGTGGATCACTGACAGGTTGATTCTAACAGTTTGACACGGCTCCAGAGGAGTTGTTACAGTCTATTGTGTCAATAGGTACCTAGGGAGTCTTTAATCTGCAGATACATGTGCAAAAACAGCAGACTAAAAACACAGCTTTTTTTTTTTTTTGCCTTGAAAGTTGTTATTGCTAAAGCAGTAAAAAGAAGCAAAAGTAATGCTCATTGTACAAATAAAAGCCCTGTCATTTTTCCCATGACAAGAGCACAAAAAAGTCTGAAACCCAAGATTTTTCCCCTTTCAGCTGTAATATAAAAATGATCCAAAATGTTTACGCCAGGAGACAATTTGGAATGACTTGTTTTCCTGCAGAGCTATAATCTTGGTCAGCAGGAATGCTACTGATGTGACTCAAAATGTATTGCTGCTCTAGTGTGAAGGAAAGAAGGGGTGAACTGTTGTAATTCTTAAATTAGCAGAAACGGGTTTTTGTGTATATGATGTGTGTGAAAGTATGACAGTAAACATGGGGGGGAAATTGTTTGTTTTCCTCAGAAACTGGTAGCTGGATTTGATTAAGGGAAATATAGTTCCATGTTAGGTTCTCATGAGGTTCCTGGATACTGCAGAGACAGGCGTGGTGTGCAGGCACACACACAGATGCTGGCATGGTACAGAGAATATACAATTATCACTTATTTAGTCACAGGCTCCTGCTTTTAACAAGCAGATTCTTTCAAAGCACTGATTTGCCCAGTGAGGTCTATGAGATGCCACATACCCAGAGCACAGAGCAATGCAAATTTGTTTTCTTAGAAAATGCTGTTAAAAAATGGTTCACTTAATAAAGAATTCTGTTTACAAGCAAGAAGTTAGAAGATGCCTTGGAAACATCCGACTGCTCATTCTTTAAGCAGTATCTTTTTGCAGATACAGTGTAATTTTCAAAAAAGAGTATGAGGGACATAAACATACAGCATTCTCATGAGAACATCACTGATTTTCAGTCCTATTTCCATTTAGTCCTGACAAAGAAACATATCCACTGGAAGTTTTGCAATGGAATGAATACTTGTGATGCTAGCAATTAAATCCTTCCTTGTACAAGGGTCTTGATGTTTCTTTCTACTGACAGTCATGACAGAAGAGCACCACCATCTTACGAGAATTCTAATAAAAAACTATTGAATGCAGAACTTCCCTTGTGTGACTTGGCACACTTCAGTCCTCAGGTCTTTAGGGGGAAAAAGGCTGGATTGCAAAGCCCACACGAAAGAAAAATATTTGACAGTATGTTTCAAAACATTATTTAAATAGAGACTCCTGTTCAAGTTATTAATGCCTTTAATATGGATTCTCATCTCCTCTTCTCTTTTTATTACTTTGTGTGTCTTTCTGGTTATTTAGAGGGTTGTGAAAAGAGCTGGTCAGCACTTCAGAGCTCCCACTGCTCATCAGCAACAGATGCTGACCATAAAGTTAAAGCCAACACAAAAGAAAAGCCCAGTGCAGATTTCTTTTTCATCCTCTCAGGGGAGGGAAGGCAAACACATCCATCTTTCCCTATCCTGCTCCTCCCAGCTTCCAACCAGAGAGCAACCCTGGAGCCAGAACTGAGCCTGATGGCTTATTTTAACTAAGAGTTGGGGGGAATGAGCTCATTATTAATCCCTATCTGACCTGGAGCAGAGCTGCTGCCCCATGAGGGAAGCCCAGCAGAACATGCTGCATCCTTCAGAAGGATCTGCAGGTGCTTGGGCAGGCTGTGCCCCCTCCTCTGGCACCGCGCTGTCCTTTCCTCGGGGCAACAGCTGGCTGTGACAGCCTGTGTGTTTGATGGCCTGGCTATCACACACATGGGAAAAGGGTCACGCTTTCCAAATCATCTGGTGCAGTAATGGGAGCAGACAGCTCCCCAGCAGCACGAGCCAGAACATCTCTGCGCTCTGACATCGCGGCAGGGCAGCGGGACGGGCAAAGGCAGAGCAGGGATCTCCCGTGTCCTCCAACATCTGGTCATCTCCATCACACCAGGAGTGGTGTCACATCGTGCCAAAAGCATCTGGGCTCCTTGTTTACTCCGTCTCCCACACCTTCCATCTGAACTAATTCAAAGCACAGATCAGCTGGTGAATTTTTAGTGCTCATGGAAGCTGGCAGCATTAAACAAACACAGCAAAACTGGGCAGATACAATCCAAAGGAAAAAACTTGAGTCCTATCTTCTCATACACCAACCAGTGTAGTCCCAGGCTCTCCCAGTAACAGTTTCTTATCCTGACACGTTGAATGTTTGTGTAGCATTTTCCACATTAGCAGCACTGCAAGGAAATAAAGAGCCAGACGATTCATGTTCATAAGTAAACGATGTGCACAAGGAGAGAAAAAGCCCTAATCCATTTGGAGTCTAAAATCAGATCTTCAGAGATGCTTTAGATTATTGCCCTACAGGATGCCCAGAGTTTGTAGCCAACTTAATGGTTTTCCTAATACCAAGATGCTCCTAATGAATAACAGAGCTGGATGAAAAAACTTTTTATAAAGTCACTTACAACTGGATTATGTGTATCAAGATGTTTTCTTTGATATTGTCTTGTCAGTTCATATCAAGTGACTCTTCCATGCTTTCATGTCAGGTAATTCCCAAGAAATTCATGGCTACAATCTAAAATAAATGTGTGACTTTCAAATCAGCTAGAGCTGAATGATAGGAATTTTAAATTGCTGGGATAAAACTGCTAGCTACTTCATAACACTCATGCTGCTTCCAGATTTAATACCTGCCTTTTCAAACACTATCAATTCACTTAATATGTCAGTGGGGAATAACATTACCTTATTTTATTTTCCTTTATAAGGATCATGAACCATTTTCTCTTACAGAAATATACCAATTACCCACATGCCAATTGTCCCAGCCACACTCTGATCTTACAGCGTGGACATTCAGCTCAGGTGCACACAGAGCTTTCTGATGCTACAAAAGAACCACTGTGGGCTAAATTCTGGACTGATGTAAGCAGGCACATTTCTGCTGATATCAATGGAACTGCACTTCCCAGCTCAGGTTCTGAGTTTTGCCCTCTGCCCTAAGAATCCGACAAATGCCGACGGAAGTCAGAAAGAAACCTTTCATGTGAAAAATTCCTAATTTAAGACATTACCAGAGCAAAGCCGTGGAAAGAGAGGATAGAAATAAGAGACCATATTGTTCCATTTGTGCTGGGATAGGCAAATTGTGTCTTAACTCCGGCAGCTGGGACATTTGAGGATGGGGAATTTCCACTGGGGCATGGACAGAGGTGTTGGTATTTTGCAGGACAGCTTGGTATGAGGAGCACAACAGGAAAAAAGGGAGGCAGTGTTCAGGAAAGGCTGGATCCAAGGAAACACTGAGGGATCAGGTGTATGGGGGCAGAGCTTGGCCACTCAGTGTGGCACAGGGGCTGCAGTGTCTGCAGGGCACAGCGAGCGGTGCCAGTGCCGGAGGCCCTGTGGCTGTGCCTGCCCCGGCTAATTGGTCCTGCTGAGGGTTTGGGGGTGTTTGCCAGGACACAGTGCCAGGCTAATGGAGCTGTGTGGCTGCTGGAGCAGGGCTGGAGCTCTGCAGGGCACTGGCCTGGGCTGGCCAGGCTGTCCTGGCTGCTCAGAGTAGCACGGCTGCCTCACCTGTGCTGACGTATCCCCAACTGTGTTGCAGCGAGCTCTGCCTCCTGCGAGGGTACAACAGGCTCTGACCAGATAAAAGAGCTTCATTATTCCAAAACTGCATCCACTGATCACATCCCAGAGCTACCAGCTTGCTCTACACCTTTTGCAAGCTCCCCTGAAGGAGGCAGGGCATGGCTCTTTGATCTGGGCAGAGCTGGCAATGCTGGGAGCTCTGCAGCAGGTCCCTGCCAATTTATTTCTGGTAATGGATTGTCTCAGTGTTTCAGCATTGTTTACACTGATTTATTCAGAGTAGATCTGCATATATATTACACATGCAGCTCTCACCAATGCTGGGTAGACCTTACTCTGCATTGACTGGGATATGCTGGGAGATGTGCCAAACATTGTTAGCACAGAGTGTCACACTGTACTTGGAAACCTTTACCTTGAACTTACCAATTCCTTTCAGCAGAGAAACCTCACCTGTCCCACTCTTTTGGGAACTACTAATAAAGCTCCAGTTTAGAATGTTACCTTCAATACCACTGATGCCAACACAGGTTAAAGACAGAAGTACTATTCTCAACAGACTGATGAGCTCACTGTGCACTGGGGGATATAATCCAAAGAAATAAACTTTTTTAAAATTTGGAATGTTTTAGGATTTAGGTGACACATTAAGAATTGAACTGTAGAAGCCAGCATTTCAAAACCAGAAGTGCTTTGCTTCTGGTGAATGGGGATTGCATGATATTCCCCATGGGTAAGAAAGAAAGGAGCAAGACCCTAACATGAATCCAGTGCTGAACGTGGTTAAACATCTGTGTGATACTGTGGCAGAGAAAAATTAGGAAGAAGAGATGGGAAAGAAATCAGCTGCAGCTGTGTGATAAAGAAGAAAGATCTCCCTGTATCTGCAGACTGGGGTATAAAACCTGTATGAGCCAGTAAGGAAGATATTAATGAGCACCAGACAAATCTAACACGAGGTATCAGAAGCAGATACCAAAGATGTAAATAATGAAAGAGAAAAAACATGCAGTAAGAGAATAACGAGACTGAAATAGGTTTTGAATCTTTTGGACACCAAGTAACAATTTAATTTGCAATGACCTTCTAGAAGCAGCCACAAATCTGATTTTAGATAAGCAGGCTGCAGTGCTGGTGCTCATTCACAGAGCAGAATCCTGCTCATTCCCTCTCAGCAGCGCTGGAGACAAGGGATGGAGGGGACAACCTCCTCCTGAGTTTTTCAGCTGCTCCTGGCAGAGCCAGGGCAGAGTGATAAAGCCCAGGGCACTGCAGGAGGCAGGGATGTGTTACAGGGATGTGCCACGGCTGGCTTGCTCTCCTACAGCCCAGTGGTTTCATGGCATATTCCTCTTTTTAACAGGTTGCGCTTGTATTGATTCAAATCAGTGAGAGCCGTATTGATCCCCCCAAGGGTTTGACTCTTACACAGGAAGAACATTTTCAAAAGACCTGATCCTCCTTATTTTTCACTCTTGTTCCCAACGACGCAATAGGGGAGAGCTCGAGGCTTCTTCTGTATTCCTCCTTTTTACTGCTACACCTTAAAAACCTTTCCAAAAGGCAATCCTCGGTTGGCAGCAGCATTTCGGGCAGCCAAATTTCTCCATGTAAAATCAGCTGGTGACCTCTCAGCGTGGCTTCCTTGGCCAAGTGCCCTCCAGGCAGGTTGGCAGCCCCTGTGGCCAGCAGCCAACCTCTCAGGGCTTCTGCTTGGACAGGGCCCTTCTGCATTTTATTGGCCTTCATTTCATTTTCATTTTAATGTGATGGTAAAATTTTTATCTGATAATCTAAACAAGGTAATCATTTTGTGCTATAAAAGTGCCTGTCTTCTGCTGTTACTGTCACCATCGTATATTGGATGGTAATATTTGCAACATTATACAAAACTGTTATTCTATTAAAATGATAAAATGGCAGTGGTTTTATTACATGAGTGATTTTGGAGGCACTGAGATGCCCTTTACTGCAGACAGGAAAAATAAAAACATTATTCACCAACACATTAGGGAACAATCCTGTGATTTTGGAAAACAGTTGTAACAAACAAGTAAGTTATTACAGTGACATGGTCAGGAAACACAGCCCTAAATCTTATCTACTGTAACTAAACAGTGCTGATAGCCAGGGACTCTGCCTGCTCTGCACTTCAGCACCCTGTCCCCAAGAAGTTGGCAAATCATAAGACAGACACTGAGAATTGTTCATGCACTTTTTGCAATCCCATCTAATCCAGGCCTTTGGATTTTAACCCTTTGTTCCTACTGAAGTCTTAAGGATTTACCATCTGTCGCTGCAGAATCCGTGAAGATGAAGAAGGGGAGAGGATTAAATTAATTAACAAATTCTAATCCTGAAACAGTGTTGGCGATGTTAAGGCTCTTTGAATTCTAATGAGGATTTAAAGCAATGCTGACAACTTTCCCATTAAAAAGGAGGAAAATAATGTCACATTATCACATCCCCAGCCTCTGCCCACCCCACACAGCATTTTATCCAACAGAAACTATTACAGGGATCATTCAGTTATCCAAGGCACCTTCCCAGCCATGTCTGCAAGCAGGAGCACAAACCCATGTCCACAGGCCAGAGCTACATCAGGCTGTTGCTTGAACACATTATCAAGGTTCTCTATATATTATTATACATCCACCAAGGTTTTTTTGTGGTAATCCTGAACCAGGTAATACAACTTGGTATATCTGCCTAGCAAACAGAATTTGTATTTTATTCCTTCCTCTTCTCTAACTCCAATGGATTTGCATCCATTGCCACCCACAACTGCCAACAGTCTGTGCCTGCAGGAGATGAACAGGACAGTCAAACAACCCAAATTCGTGCCTGAGGTGTCTGAAGTCACCAGTGACTCCAGTTCAGTAGGGAGAACATAACATGGGAAGACAAAGTTGACCAGGGAGAGCTTCATAGGGAGAACACAGAGTTCCCCTCCTAACGAGCTCTGGACTTGACATAAAAAAATGAAGCATGAGATGAAAATCAGACTGCACCAAGATGCAATACAGTGATGTACAACACGTTCTCTCTGCAGCAGCAACACATAATGTGGATTAAAACAACAGTCCACCGCCCCACATCCATTTAAAACCCGAGACTTCTGGTGGAAAAGTACAAATTTAAGCCACGTTGGGAAGGGAATTTCACCGGGGGACCTGGGCCCTTTGCGCAGGGAAGCAACTTTATATTTTCTGACACCGCCGTGAATTTGGAAAGGAAACATATGGAAAGCAGATGACATATTTCACAAACTGCCAGGCAGATTTTGCGTGGTTTTAGAGAACGAGTACTCCAGGGAGTGTCCACAGCAACTTGATGGTCCTGATGGCCAACATTTGTTTTGCAACTTCATGCAGAAGAAGCGAGACATGACCGTTCATCTGTCTCCTGTTTCCGTACAGGTGCGCGTTCCTCGGCCGTGCTCTGAGGCCAGATGTTGCTTGCAAATGCCTTTTTAAAAGAAGGAAAATAACAGGAGGGAGTGGGGGAGAGCCCACTGGAGCAGCTCAGAGGCTCAGACTGCTCTCCCTCCCTGAGAGCCCCGCCAGGCAATGCGGATGTGCTGGCCGTGGCATCGCTCCTCAGAGCTCGCTATACTGCAAATGAAATCAGCTTCTTATTAGTCTCCATAGTGGAATAACAAACTACAGGATGCATAATATCTAGAGACCAGTGGCTACATTTTGATTTCCGAGCTTTTGAAACCTCCGTGTGCAAACAAACTCTTCAAAACAAATGCAAATTTGGCAGTTTATGCAGCACTGAAAGCCACTTGGGGGGATTAAAGGCTGATGTACTATCAGCTGAAGAAATGAGTAGCCCTGAAACACAGAAATAGAGCTCCAACATTTGTGTATTGATCCTCTATAAACTAGTGCTGAAAGTAGATTCTGAAGGACACCAATTCCTGCATTTTTAAGCCTTATTTTTAAGTAGGAGCAAGCTGAAGAGATTTGACTGCCTGAATGTTGTGAATCCGATTTTCACAAGCAGACCCTGAATTTTAGAAGCACAGTCTGTAGCACACAAGCTCCCAATGACACTGTTAACATGTACCAATACCAAATCTACCAGAGCCAATGGGAGTCTTTGAGGCCCCATCAAAAATCAAGTATTTTATTTATGTTTTGCTGCTTGCTTTAGAGAACTGATTCACTGCACAGTGTGATGCATTTGCAGATACTCCCCCATCTCTGCATCCTTATATGATGGAGTTGTCTGAATCCTGCGTGTTTGTTCTTCACTATGGATGGCTCACCTGCACATCAGGATGAGAACTTGTAGCTGCCAGTAAGCTTAAAAACGTAATTTCAGAAACTACAGAAAAACTTAGCCTGCAACAACCTGAACCCCATTCAAATTAGCCTGTCTCCTTTGAGACAGCCTGCCAGCCTAGCAAGAATAAAAACCAACTTTACCTTCTGTACATTGTGCTGCAGAATACTGTTATCTCAAGACATTTTGTTCACTTCTTGAGAAGGCCTTATCAGGGAGGCACAGTATGTTAGAAAGCCCAAATAACCATGCTCCCAAAATGCATGTGCATGTGTGTGGGTATATATCCACTGGCACGACTGAAATAGATTTAAAAATACTTCCATAGAGCCAAAAAAAGCTGGAAGGTGGCTGGTAATTATATGTACATTACAAGCAGACCACACATGGGGAGGGTGTTAAAACATTCATATAAATTATACCAACCAGCACAGAAAGGAGGAAAAGAAACACTGAGGACATCAGATGTGACACTTCTATAACTGATACACACGAGTACTAAATCATGGCAAAACAGTGCCTTAGAAAACAATGCCTAAAATGTCATCCTAAAATGAGTTCCATCTATAGCTCTGCTGCCTCTGTAAATGCACGTGATTAAGTTAATGATGTAGTTTCAGGACAAAGGATAAATCAGAGAGCCAAAAGAACCCATGGAATGTGAATACACACGGAGATTTTTCTTCTGGAGGAAACAAGGTATTGCCAAAGAACTGGAGTACCACGTGTTGCCAAGATTTTTTTCATTGTGTGGTTAAATGTGGAGGTCCAACCGTTTCTGGAGTGTGATAAGAAAGTGGGTTTGATGAAATTTTCTCCCTCAAAGCACAGTACAGGCTATATGGTGGTTTTGGAGTGCCTGACCTACATGCCAGCAGAGCCAGCATGACAGTGTTTTGTTCAGAAATCTCCAGTCATGGTGCCTTGGGACAGGGGAATTAGCAAAAGAATTAGGATAATCTTTCCAGGCAGAAGATTTAAAGTCTGCTACAGTTATTCTCGATCGATCCCCAAAAGATTGCCAAGAAGTGTGTATCTTAAAACTGCTGCTAATTAGGAGGTTTTAAGACACTGTTATAAAACACCTTCTGCTTGGCTTGTAAGGGAAACCATTTAGACTTGTAGTATAGAGAACAAAACAGTCATAAAACATTATTTGTAGCTTCTATTATATTACCATTACACTACATTATCACCAGCATAGTTACATACCTAACATAAAACCATTTAATGAAATGTTTGAACTTTCAGGAGACCTACTGGCAACCTTCTTATTTTTAGCAATGGGGCTGACATTTCTTGTTTGCTGCAATACAAACAATAATAATTACACATTGAGATGTTAATGGGGAAGAAAACTAATATTTAGTGCTGCTGTCTGTTCATGACCACTCACACAAATACAGAGTCCAGGATTAGTAATTTAAGAGGGCTTTGTTGTTGCTTGGATATATTATTTATTTACTTAATTATTATTTGTCCTGCATGGGATTTGGAAGTTTAGGCTAGAAGAAATGACAGACAAGCAAACAGGCTGCTCTACAAACTGGAGAACTCAATGTTCTTTTCATTCCTGTAAGAATGGAACAACCTTTGAATAGTTTTCATCATCAGTTTGCACTCTGTGCAGTGTGGCTGCTCTAAAACGTATATCTGGAATACGCTACATCTAAATGCAGGCTGTGATGTTGTCTGAAGACTGATTTTATTAGCCTGTAAGGATGGCTAATCTTGCCTGGCCAAACCGCACGACCTTTAACTATTTCTTAAGTGGGAGCTACAGAAGGCCTGTCCCAGACAATTACTTGAGATGTCAATAAGAAAGGGGAAAGAATAATGAAAATGTTTCCTAATTTTTTCATGCCTTTTCTCCTCCTGTGTGTTATTTGCATTTTCCTCCTTGCTGCTCATCTGCATCTCATTGGTGAGCTGCATCTCTGCTTTTCAGTGCCGGTGTCCAAACTCGAGTTCTGTGGGACAGTTTATAGTCTTTGGTATTCACACTGAAAAACACCACAAACCACAGCCAGATGTGAAAAACCAGTCAGAAATAATTGTTGCCCCAATAATTGATTTTTGTGGGATGATTTATTCAGTTTTCTGTTTGTTTGCTTGCCATGGCTCACAGAAGAAGCTTTCTTTAAGACTTCTGTAAATGGCGAAAACCACTGCAGGTTTAGGTAAACACAATTAGGCCCGATCACGAGGCAATTACAACATCCCATTTCCAGTGACTAAATAGCATGCAGACAGCAGGTCAGACTTGACTTTCCATTTGAAAGCTCAGCTGCTCTGATGTCTTTATGTCTCTTTTTTTTTTTTTACATGTTTTCTCATGATAATTTAGGATTAGCAGCTTTGAGAATCAAATCGGAGAACAAAGTTTCATGAGCCTAAATTTAATTCTGACTTGGTTCTGATCCAATGTCTTTGTACACTTGCCAACTGTGCCATACAACATCACTGAGAAGAGGATCATTGAGTGATCTTTTAGGTCCTGCAGGTTTTATTTTCTTGTTGAAAAATGGAAAAAAAAAGAGAAAGAATTATATGGCCTCAGCACATTTCAAAATATTTGACTAAGAGTTTAATATTACAGGATTTATCTCTTAGATCCACTAAAGCGATTGTGTCTTAATACTGAATCCCTGAAAACACCTGGTATATGAGAGGGACTGGGTCAACTCTTGGTCATGAAAGAGCAGAGAGATTGACAAAGCATGTCAATTATTGCAGCATGCCTGTGACTTAGAGCTGTGCCAGCTTTGCTTTAGAAACCACTGGAGTAGAAAAAAAGAAAAAGGCCATTAACACTAGAGAGAAAAAAAAATAAAGCACACAGGGAGATGTTAGTCAACTCAAATGCAACAATCTACTGATCAGCCATAAATTCTGGGGCAAACCTCTCCTCCACCCTGAGTCAATCCAGGGGCATGTCCGACTCCCTCCATGGCTATTTCCTGCTATCTCTCCCAGGGGTGATGTTTGCATTAGAGCTGTCACTGCAGGCGACAGCTTATTCCACTTTCCCAGTGAAATACTCCTGGAGGAGTGTCTGTGTGCAAATAATGAGGCTGCAGTAAATTCCCAGTCCATCTCAGCACATGCTCCCATTTGATCTCTGTTAAGCTTTAAGACAATACAGAAAATACTTGGAGCAACCTCCCATTCCCCTCTGAGAAATGATCAGCCTGCTACAAGGTGTGGACAAAGCTGCTCCCCCTGCAAACTGCCCCAGTGTCCAGCACCTCTGCACACCCCCAAGAGCACCATCCAGTGTCCAAGTGCCCTGGGGCCCTGCACTGCCACATGTGAGCTGGGGATGGGTTGTGACAAATGTGACACAACTTGATTTTTGGGGCAGCTGGAGCGAGCAGGGAGATCCAAGCAGGAGCTGGGAGTCTGCCTGGAGGAACCTATTTCAAGTTGGATCAAGGTTAACCCCATTCCCAGTGCTCAAACACTGCAGCTCTTATCAGAGTAAAGAAGGAGGGAAAATAGCAGAGCCTGCTGGATGTGGTAGGAGACAGGGGTGTGTATTAGGGGGAGGCTAGAGGAGAGAAATGGTGCAATTCAGAGGGAACACTGGCTTTCTGTGAAAAGGATTAATGCAAGAAAGCCACGGGTTTAAAATAGCCTAATTGACCCAGGCATAATGTAGTTCACAGTCACATGGTGAAAGTCAGGCAGTATTTGAATGCCTCCTCATCATTTAATATAACATTTCTGCTAATAGAATATTTAAATCCTATTTTATCAAAATCTCATCACTCAACTGTAGGAGCCTTTTCCATTGCTGGAGCATACAGTGTTATAAATTCATGAAGGTCGTAATTATGAGCAGCTTCAACACTGCAAATGTGTTTGGCAAAGATATTATGCCCTTTCTAAACAAGATTTGAGCGACTACAGCCCACATTCAGAGTTACAGGGTTTTGCTTTTCATGTGCCTTGCAAGGACCAGACTGTTCTCATTTCTCCAAGATTCCCACTTGGACAGAAATGCCCCATGGCCAGGAGGTCACCTCAAAACCACCACTGCCACTTCCCCCAACAAGCAGGCCCAGAGGAATTATCCTGCTCTCTCATGATACAGAAGTAGTACGTTCAAATCCTTATTTAATTCAGCCATTCCACATCTGAATAATTAGTCAGGCAGGAGATCATTCCCCAGGACACAAGGACTGATTACCTGTAAGTGCAACTCAAGTGTCCCCAGACCAGCACTGTGGGGGACTTGGTGCCTGCAGCACAACCCTGGCAAGCTTTCCCCTCTCTCAGGAGATAACACTTTTTTATCCCACTTTTCTTTCTTTGATAGGCAAACAGCTTCTCTGCCCAGCTCTAAAACGAGGCTGTTGCTCCAGGATCACCACTGAGCTGTTGATGTTTCAGGCAGAGCTCAGCTCTGAGCTGACCTTGGTGCTCCTGGGTCCCTTCCTGGCAGTGTCTGTTCAGCTGAACCCCCCTCTGTGGTGCTGGGATCATGCAAGGCTCAGCTCCAAGCTGGACATCTGAGCACTGCCCACAACACTGCAAAACACAGCTCTCAGTACAGATCCCACACAGGCCAGGTTTGCTGGAACTGATGTTAATGCCAAGTGCACATAACAGTCCATGTTTTCCTCTCTGGAACACCTGGGCAATCTAAAAAAGATCCACTTTGGGCAGCTGAGTACTCTGTATTTGCATTATAAGTGAGGAGATGAAATTCCTGAAACAGTTTTACACAGGGCTGGCTCTGAGCAAAGGCTGCTGTGTGGGGAAGTGGTTTGGGAGGCTGTGACAAAATCAACTCTGCTCCCTCTGGCCTCATTTAGGGATTTCTAAGCCCTGGAAAAATCAGCCTGGCTGCTGTCACTGCTACCATAGCAGAGATTGAAAAAACAGAACTGCAAAATGGTAGTGCCAAAGCCCAGGACAACCACTTCCACTCACATCCATCTCTCCCTGCAGAGCCACAGCTCATAATCTGCTGGGCTCTCCACCCTCATCCCAGCTCCATCCTCTCTCCTGTGGTGGGAGCAACCAGCCTCTTGAATCCACCCACAGTCTTGGGAAGCCCTGAGCTGGCTCTGGTTTCCTATTCTCCTTACAGGAATTAGCAGGAATTCATTTGAGAAGGAAAGAAAATGCTTAAGAGATTTATTCTTTAGCCAAATCTAAAATTATTTTCCAGTAGGATGAATTTCTCCTTCCATGGGGGAAACTGACCAAGAGGTTGAAGTCACCCGCATAAAAAATCAAATGGAAATAAGTGGCAGAGTCGAGATTACATTCCCAGAGATTAAGATAATACATTTTTACAGCCTTGTGCTTTGTGCACTTTAACCTGTGCAGGAATAAAACGTGGCCATGTGGTTTTCCATGCTCTCCATTTGCTCTCTGTGACCCATCACTATGCTGGTGTGCATCTCAAACAACATTTCATGCTCAAGCAACAAAATTCATCCACCAGTATCCCCCCCTGTACGTGAGGCTACACAAGAACAAAAAACACAAGTTCACATGGTAGCTGAGAAGTTAATGTCTACTATTTAGCATTCCACAGCACACTAACACATCTTCATAACCTATTTATTTTACCAAATGTTCCCTTATGTTCAATAAGAACATAGTTTTTATACAACCCTAATAGCAAATTCCAACCATTTTCCAATTCTACAACTGCTCCAAGACTACTGAAATCCATAGCACCTTTCAAACTATTCTAACTGGATATTATTTGATGTGAATTGTCTTATGAATATCAGAAAGAACTGTTTTTATTTGAAAAGGCTCATTGATAAATAAACCAGATATAGTCATACCTAGTAAGATTGTCATGGTACAACGTTAGGGGTGAACACCCTTTTCATTCAGATCTTAAATTTTGCACACAAGTGTCAGGTCTGTAACTTTTCTATTTCTACCATCAATGGTAAAATCTGTCATGAAACACAATGAAAAATCACATTTGAGATAAGAAGATCTGCAGAAGCAAAAGGCAGCATACATAAAAGCTACTGCACTAGGTTTTTTCTTCATGGTCATGACTTCTAAGGTTGCTTTCCAGCAGGATATATCCTTAAAAGCCTTTTGTTCACATTCTTTATTCTCTTCTTACTTGCAAACACTTAACAAGAATCAAAGCCAACCAGGCACACAAAGAAATAGCCAAAATGCTCAGATGCAAATAAAGGTTTGAGATATGTATTTTTTAATAATCAAAGCAAGCTTCTCGGGTCTGAAGTACAAAATTCTAAAAGAAAAAGACCCTAAACTTTTGGTGTCTAGCTATGAATGTTGGGCAAGGGGGCACAGGCTGACAAGTAAATATTGAATTATACAGAGCCTTTTATTAATATTTATGTTCATGCTCCAGATAGTCTAATACTGAATTGATCAGATCTGCACTTTAAGACAAAACTATGAACATACTTTTCACAACTGGTCTCTCTGTTGAAAGATGAGGTTTAGTGAAATGAAAATATTCCACAGTTACAGCATTTTGCTTACAGGAAAGTGCCCACAGTATTGAGCTCTTTAGTCACTTCTTGCCAGAGAGACAAGAAAATCCAACCTAATAAAAAAAATCCCTGAACAACTTGACTCTTTGACTGAAAAAAATGAATACTTGCACCCAGCTTGGCTTCCTCAAACTAAAGCACCCATCTTGGCTTCCCCAAACTAAAATGATTTGAAGGGTTTTTTTATCTTCCCATTATGAAGCAAACACAAATTCAGAAGCTTGGGAAGCTCTTGCTGAGATGGAGCCAAGGACACAGAGATCCATCAGCAGCCTGTTCCTGGGAAAAGGTGGTTGTATCAGGACACAGGGAACAGGTTCAGCCTTGGGAAGGGCTGTGCACAACGACCACGGCATGTCCTGTGGAGATTTCTGAACGACCTGTGCTGACACTGGGAGTGCTCTTGGCACAGCCATACACCCAAAGATGGGTGGAAAACTGAGTGGTGGGATAAAATGATCCAGGAGGGACTTGGAAACGCAGAGAAGGTCTCCATTTAACCCTTTCCTTGTAAGCCATACTGCCAGCCAGCACTAAGCACAACTACCAGAATCTGACTCTATTAAGTGGCTTTTGGAAGGCTTTTGTATCTATAAATGTACCAGCAGAGAATTCCAAAGAAGGAAGTGCAAGTTGTTAAACTAACATGACAAAAACCAACATAACCCACTGAGCTTTAGAAGCTGAAATCAATCGAAGCCTTTCCATTGACTTCAGTGAGCGCTGGATCAGGATTTAAAGAGATTACAATTCTGAAGTTCATCTCTGTTGCAGTTCAGACTTTTTCTTTTGTTTCACATCACATTAAAGATTCAGCATCTCTCTTCCTAATGCTCTAAAATATAGTATGATGTATAAGAGAACAGAAAACAGAACTAAAGGGGGGAAAAAACCCTCCTACACCTCATTAAGATCTAAAGTTTGTCCTTAATGTGTGCATGAACTCAGAATGAGAGTCTAAATGGAGACGTTTTTTCCTGCTACAGGGTAAAGTGATTATAAATGTCTCTGTGCAAAAGCTTAGTGGTATTTTATGCAGCTGGCACTGCAGAGTTTGAAACAAATCCAAGAAAACAGATTGTATCTTTAAGGTTAGAAATCAAACTTTCCCTTGCTGGAGTGCACATTTGCTGGTAACGGGTTGGGCTCTGACACCAACAGCTATGCAAACAGGAGCTCTGCCACTTCCAAGTGTGTTTGTCTGTATTCCCCATGGCCTCTTCATCTATTCACTCCACTCCCAAACCATCATTAAATGGACATTATAAAGTCATTTTTTGTAGTTTTCTGCTTTGGGTACTTAGCATTTTTTTTCCTCTAATACCCATTCAGAAGTGTGCCAGACATCTTTTCCTTAAGCTTTTTAACCTACATTCTCCTATAGACCTGCAAACAGCGTTGATGACTTTGTCAATCAGCAAAAGCAGCAGCTTCAGTTTACAGGTAGAAATACCCCAAGCTGCTAAACATCAGTTACAATAAACCTCATGCAAGAATAGAGACAGCCTCATCCACAGGCTGCAATTCTTCCCAGACTTTGGAGGTATTTCAATGCCAAGCACATATTTTGCATATGTTCTTTCAAGACGATTGAATTGACTCTCAAAAGCTGAAGAAATCCTATATAACCATATAATGACATCCCACTTTGTCTGCACTGATAAACCATGCTCTCACCCAGTGAGAGAGGGCTGCTCTGCAGGACTGCTGGGAGCAGCAGGAGCAGGCTGCTGGATTCCTGGGACAGAGTAGCCCCAGGAGCAAGGAGATTGCTCTCCACCCCTCCAGCAATCTGTTCTCAAACCGTCTGGGGATGTGTAGGTTAAAAACAGCCTCTCAAGGTGCATTTGATTCCCCTGCAGTGGTGGAAGCCACAAAGTGGTCTGCTCTGCATGATGAACTACCCAATGAGTGGCAGCTGTGTTCTAATTTAGCTCCCAACTAGTCCTAATGAATAACCTCATGTACAGCACGGGCCGCCGAGAAAGGATTTGTCTCCTATTCCTAGCTAGAGGCAGATGAGGAAAAATCCTATTTTTGGCTACAATTGCTGTTTGATCTTCCACAAGCAGCCCTGCTTCTAATAAAACTCCACTCAACTGCACTCAGTGGGGACACTACGGTGGAGAGCGCAGGGCATGGAAGACGCAGGCTCGGAGAATGGCAAATGAGTCTGTGAACCAGCTGGATTTATGACCCACAGTTTGATCCAAAGTGGTCTGTGGCCAGCAATTCCTGCAGATACCGTACAGGGCTGGCTTTCAGCTCACTCTGTGCTACTCCTGCAGATGAGGGGAACCTGTTCTTTCCAATATCTCCGATTGCTGCTGAGAAACTTGGGCCATGCTGTCACCTCACCTCTAGAACTTGATCAGATGTATCCAGCTCGGGTACAAAGCACATCTTCTGCCGTGGCACACAGAGCAGGGAGAGATTGCACTCTTGCAGCACACTGCTATTAGTATTCCTCACATATTTGTAAATATCTGGGTTCAGGGAGTGTGTCAGGTTAACACACAGCTCTGTGACTAATTTCAGTGGATCAGCTCCGTGATTACAGCCTGACTCAGCACAGGTACCTGAGCAGCTGCACAGAACCCATGAGATGCCCTCATGGGAACATCCCTGTGGGGTACTGACCTCAGCACATCACTTACTCCAACACAAAACCAGCTCCCTACACTTAAGTTTCTCTGGAATGCACTAACGTGAAAAACAAGCAGATTACCCTAGAAGTTTGTAAAAAAACCCAAACAGATTACCCATTTGGCCTACGACCCAGGGAAGGTGAGAGCAAATATACTGTATCTCCCTACTGGCATAATTCAGACCTGCAATCTCTTGTCACAGATACTGCTCAAACACGACCTTGACTCAGTTCCTGGCAGCTCTGTGCCACTAATAACTGACAGACAAACAGGCATATTTACTTGATGTTTACCTTCCTCTTTACCTCCCTTGCACAGGCTGATGCTCAGAACCAGGCACCCCGATTAGTTCTGCTCCCTGCAGTAACCCTGTGGCCCTCATTACAGAAAAGCTTTTGGAGAAACTCTATCCATCCCATTTTCTATCATCAGTCCTTTGTGAAATCTGGATTGAAAGCACCTTGGTGGTAAATCTACCTCTCCCAGAGGTAAAATGCAAAGAGCAGAGAATGATGCTCACCAGTGGAGAGAGGAATTGATTAAAGGACAGAGCAGGAGAAGAGAGGATGAAATTCTGGCTCTAACAGGAGATGCTGAGGATAAATGTTAAAATTCTTAATTCTCAAAGAAGTCTCTTTGTTTTGTTTTCTGCTTCAAGGAAATCTAGATCACTAGTCCCAAAAGCCTCAGCATGAATTAGCCTGATGTCACTTGGCAATCAAAGACAGCACCCTACTTACTGATGGTGGGAACTGCACTGATCCTCCACACACATTTCAAGCATCTGGATCTTCCTGTCATATTTACTATTTGCATAAAATGATATTCTCCTTTAAAAAAAAAGGAAAAAAAAAGGAAGAGTTGTGGAGGGTAGCAAAGATTAAAGGCAGTCTGTCAGTCTGCCTCTGCCTGGTTTGTATTCTCACTCGAGTGTATAAGTAATGCCTTTGATTGCTTCCACGATGGGGCTGGTGTCACCATGGCATTTGAATCACAGCATTTTCTCTTTGTATTCCTTCTGCCAGTCAGGAACAATAAAGAACTTTTTTGTTAAAGCCTTTAATTTCACGTAGTAATTACCTATTTGATCAGACAAAAGGTGCTGTGAATGAAAGTCATTTACTTGTTTGATGTGACTGAGACTGAGTGTCACTACAGCTGCGAGACTGTCAGAGAAAACACTAGTGGCTGATTAGATAAGCAGTCCTGCTCAGAAAAAAAGGGTGAAAATGGAATGGGGGAAGAGAAGTCAAGTTTCACCTCATTTAAATGAGAAATTCCTCAGATTATAACTAATGCAATTTTCGGAAGATGCAACTTCTCTACAGCTTCACTGAGGTCAGCTTTCCAGCTAAAGGGTTAAACACCCTCCTGGCTCCCTCCTCTCTCCCTCCACTCCATCAGCCAAGGCCAATTTACAAAGAAACCAAGGATCTGCTTGGCACTTGCTGAACACCTGCTGCTGTTTATGTGCACATTCACACTGTAGCAGAAATCACACTACGAGCACACCAAGAAGCATCAGCTGCTCGTGCCAAACTACTCCTATTCAGATAAAGTTTTTGTGTTTGAAATCTGAGATGCTGTCACCTCGCCTTTAGGCACCTCCTGGGGCACGGAAGGAGTTCCAGGACACGGTGGGGATGGCTGCAGCTTGTCCTGCTGGATTCCCCCAATGAATTACAACAAAAATGTGAAAATCTTTGAGGCTTAGCTGGACATGTAACTCAGCCAGACCACAGCCCTGAGAACCTCCCTCCCAGTTTTCAGTTTTGGCTCCTGCACAGACCCAGCCACAGATGGGAGAGGACCCAGACCTTGTCTTCAGATGTAATGCCCTACCCCAGCCACAGCCATTTGCCTCCCAGGGTCCACGCTGGGCTTGGGTCTCATCTCTCTGCACAATAATCAGGATTTTATGGAGAGAAGGACATTTTCTGGACGTGAAACTGATGAAATAGAACCTGCAGGACGAATTCACTCTTCTGATCATCTCGACTCCATGCCAGCAAAATATTCATTGCACGGCAGCTGAATCATCTCTTTCTCTTTTGTACACAGAAATATGAACAAGGCAGGTGGCTCCAGCTCCCAAAAAGCTTTTCTTTCCCTCCCCTTTCTTCTTCTCATCCTCCATGAAAGCAGCAAACAAGGGGACTGCAATTTCCAGCGGTTCCTTACTGGTAAGTGTGATGCAGGAGCAGGCTGAAATGCAGCCTTTCATCTCTGCTCACTGCTGGCCTCTCTGCACTTGCTGGTTAGAGCTGCACATGTTTAAAATATTTACTGGAAATATTTTATTCTGTTGGATAACGTATCAAGCAACATTGCAATGAAACTTTCAAGGGCTTCGAAACTGTGCCTGGAGGTATTTGAGAGGTCCTGTGGACTCCTTCAGCAGCACAGCCCAAAAAAGCCCAGAATGAGGTTTTTCCTCCACAAGTGACTCAAGATGAGTGACTCATGTAGCACGGAGGCTGAATGCCTTAATTTGTCTTTCTACTCTCTCAAACAAGGCAGAAGGTAGAAGATAAGAGGGAAGCCCTCAGCTGGCTGACAATTCAGTGCATGCTCAGTGTGCGAGGCTACTGGAGAGATGCATGCCATGCTGTGGGAAGGCTGGGGCTGCTCTGGAACAGCCCTTGTAGCCTCTGGCAACAGGAGGACACATCCTCAGCTCCACTCATGCAAAGAGGGGACCCTGTGCCTGCCCTGCCTCTGGCCAGCACTGCTTGAAGAACTCATGTGTCTTGGGTGATCTGAGGTGTCCCCTGCCTTGTCCCAACACCTCACTTTCTTGGGGCAGTGGCTCCTGCACAGGGGTTCCTGTTTCTCCTCAGACCACACGTTCCCAGCCATGGGTGGGAATTGCTTTTGAGCAGCTGCTGCTGCACCATCTCCCTTGGAGTGGCTCTAGCACTACAGACACTCTCAGAAAGGCAAAGCCAACACCACAGGGGCAACAGTTCCCTAAAAAAGCAAACAGATTATTTCCCTTTACAGGCTGCTCTCAAAATCTAATTTCACAGCATGATCAGTCACTGCACTGGAATGACTTGCTTTCTTATTCAAATAAAATGAACATATTAACAAATAATACTCGTAAAATTCACTGGACAACACAATGGGAAGAATTACAATGCATGAAGAACTAGGTTACAGAAGCTACATCGCTGCTTGAGTTAGATGCAATATGCATTAACCCAGAGAGCCTGTATATGGAATTAAAGAAATCATCTAATTTTAAAGTAATATTTTATTCAATGCATCCCTCAGTGCATGTAACTGCTAAATGAAATGCATTGCATGCTCTACAAACACATCATCACCTTGTAAATTAAATACTCATGATATTAAAACTGATATAACATTTATTAAAACCATCATGCAAAGAACAAGGTTGGGTAGTTGAACTGCTGAAGGCAAGTGCCGGCTCTGACCTCGCAGACGTGCACACGTAAGCAGCCTGTGGCTCTGAAACACTAATCAGAGATGTCTTTCCTAAAGGTGAGAGCTCATTCAGCTAGAAAGAAATCCACATCTTGCCTGAGAAGAGAAAGGAAACGTGTTGGAGTCTTTAGCAGAGCCATGCAGGATGTGAGGGGCCGTGGGCTTCACGGAAAGTGTCACTGCCCCAGTGCAGGGCACCAAGGTGTCTGCTCTGTTCCACAGGAGGTCACTGTAAGAGCATGTTAAACCCTTCACAAAGCTGAGCTGTTTGGTTTGGTACTGTTCCTTCCTTCTACTCTAACAGCAAAGTTCAACAGTAACTTATTTTGGGATCAGATCACGACCTGTTTTCTCAGGGTGGCAGAGGTTGGAGCACAGGGAGGATTTGGTGTCCAGCCCTTACAGCTCTGCTGTGATGGCCAAAGGATGCTGCAATCCCCAGACTACAAGGAAAGCAGTGGCTGATTTTAGAGTCTCAAAGTGGATATGGAGGGGCTGAGCAGAGGCTGTGTGCCAAAGAGAACCTGTGCTACACCCAACAGGGTGATCCCACCTTCTACACAGAGGGTTTCGTGTGTTTCTGGACATCCTTCTGCTTCCTTGCAGAGTGTTCTTGCTGCTAATTCTCTCCATGCATTTTCAAGACATCTGACAAGTTTTTCAATGCAGCCACCTTTACCATCTTCTTCTTTTCAAAACCAAGCATTGTACTGCTAATTAATCTGTAGGGGATAGGTCTGACTGCTTTAAAAGCACAGCTCTATTGTGAATACTTGAAGCATATTTTTAAAAGGAAATCTCAGAAATTTACTTTATGCTATTACTTCATTCTAGCCTATGACATTTTTAGCTTTGCACAAAGGATGCCTCTCTGCAGAACCCGGGCAGTTCAGCCGAGTTACACATTATAAAATCCCTCTATTTGTCACTGCCTTCAAGCCTCTTCAAAACGAATCCTGGTTAGGATATGTGAATGCAAAATGCTCTTGTTTCCTAGTGAAACGCTTTGAAACGCGCTGTAGGAGAAGCTTGATTTTACCCTTCCACAGGCACAAAGAGGAGTTCTTGCCTTTAAATGTTCTCTCCTGAAAGAAGAATTCACACAAACCACATGGAGCTCGGGCTGCCAAAAAGGGAAATACAAACTCTTCGCCATCCCTTTCAACAAATCTCAGCATAGAACAGAATGAAATGAAGCATACATTCAGCAAAAAGGGATTAAGGGAAAGATGAGGGGAAAATCCTTTTAAATACTAATATTCACTGAAATTAATCTCCAATCACATCACAACAGAGACAGGCCCTTGACAAAAAGAAAGTAAAAACCAACCTAAATATATTTCATGATGGCAGCCCTGCATCTTTCTCCAACTAGTGTTACAGAAATCTAGATGTACATACCTATACAAACTTATTACTAGAACCCCAGTGCAAGCTGTATTTTGCTACACAGGTACCATATGCTATGCTCAACATCTGGGGATGGTAATCCTGGTATCTCCACATTTATTATAAACTGGTTAGGGATCTAACAGGGCTGGAGTCTGGGCTAGTTTTTTACTTCCAAGCACAACTCAGCAACAGAATTAAAACATCTCATTTGAGAACACAATTTTAAACTTATACACTGCATGCAAGAAAGTATTAATTTTATTTTACTTCCAAATATTTAAGCATTGGAAAAAGTTACACTGTAGAATATGTGCCTGGACTGACTTTTTCATTAGCACCATCATTAAGTGCTCCCTTTCATGAGTCACACACAATGCCCTGAAATGCCGGGGACTTTTTGGTCAGACATTTCTAATCTGATCAAGAGAACACTGTGACATTTCATATGGCAACACACTGATAAAAGCTCTCCGACACTTTATTATGTAAACAGGTATAGCTGCTAATTAATGAATTACAGCAGAGAAAGAAACTGTTGGCAAGGATGGAAACTTGGCCCAAAATCTCCCCCGAATAATGCTCAATCAAGTGAACTAAGCCCTGTTAGCACTCGCTGGCAGGTGCAGCTTTAGCACCTGCCGAAGAAAGTGCCATTTTTGCAATATTCACATTTTTTTCTCTTCCCATTTCCCGCTTGCTGAGAATCCTCAAGATGGTTTTGCTTTGCTGCTGCTATCATTCTGTGTGTACAACAGCTCCCCACATCAGGCATGGAAACAGGGAGCTGAGGGTCAAACTCTGAGAAGTTGGAAAGGGACATGTAGTGCCACCTCCTCGTCACCTCTCGCCACCCGCGCACGGCAACGCGCTCTAAACACAGCGGAGCCGCCAAGCCAGCAAGCTGTTCAGACACGGCTTGGCTGCAGAGGAATCTTGGGGAAATCAAAGACTGTTGGAATTCCTGTAGAGTTTTTGCTGTTTTCTTGCAGGAGGGAGCAGGACAAATTTAGGAGGCCGCGTGGAAATCTTTGGACGGCGGTAGGGAATACATGTGTCTGAGCAGTGGCGAGGTGTTGGGAAGCAAAGTATGAAAACTGAAACCATGCTGGTCTGAATAAGGAAAAATTACTGTCTCTTAATCATACTCCAGGCTGCCTGGTTTTTATGGGATGCTGTTCCCATTCAGTTTAGCGGTACTGTTTTACACATGATGAGGATTTCAGAAGTCCAATTAAAGCTTTATCATCCACATAAAACCCAGCACAGTTTGCCCAGTACTAGACTTAAAAAACACTAAGTACTGTATTCTAACCAAGAGGAAAGTGGTTATATTTTCACCACATATAGCTTGGAAAGCCGGGGTTGAATGAATATGAGAATTACAAACCAATATTCCAGAAGCACCACTGAACTGTATTCTAAATAAAAGCTGTTTAGAAAGTGGGATTTTTTTCCTTTATCTGCAGAAAATTAATGAAGAAGAAAACCTACATGAATATTAGAATCTTAATTTTGCCAAAATACAGTCACATTTTGAAAACCAGGACCTTTGCTGATTATGAAAAGTATAATACTACTGATAACATTATGGAATGTGAAAACTTGAAATAAGTTTCAGTTTGGCTGGATGTTATTTTTAAAACTAGATTTTGTAGAAATATCTATCAGCTCAAGCTACCACCAGCAACATCTTAACAACTCCAGAGCAAATGCAAAAAATGTGAGGTGGAGGGATTACTTGCGGGATTTGGGAGAGTCTGCTCAGTTCTCAAATATACCCTGGATTTCCTCTCTGACTTTTGCAGAGTCATTTAGGCTCCCCTGGCATCAGCAGCATTTGTGCCTGCAATTCAGTTGTGAACTGAAGCCTGAGAGGACGTACTGTTAAATATCTGAGGAGAAAATCCAGGTAGCTAAAGCTGCAGATTCAGCCACAATTCCATTTGTAAGTGAGACCTAGAGCCAGAGGAGGAGAGGCTGGACCTTAACCCTATTGGGTAATTCACTGGTTAATTTCTATCAGTTTCTTGTTTTAGATTTTACCAGGTGTCGGATGTAATTGGTTTTGTGTACTTGAATATACTCTGCACAGTTTACTATCCAAGTGCAGTTAACAGCAGCTCGGATTTATACATTTCCACGTATCTAGCTAAAGCAGATAACTCAGCAGGACGGCGAGGCAACCTATCCATTACAAAATAAATAAATCAGTTCTAAGTTCAGACTTCAAAAGTGAAATGGTAGATGCTCCATGAAAATCTCTGTAGGCTGAGGTTTCCACAGAGCAGGAGCTGAGCAGCTCCACGGCTGCATCCTTGGGCAACACATCATGGTCCTTGCCCAGCACAGATTAATGAACAGCAGGAATGGAAATGCTAATAATTAAGAAAAGGTTAAAATGTTCACACTGTGTGAAAACGATGCATAAAAGGATACAACCGCTAAAAATCACTGCAGCGTTGAAGGATTTTTTTTTATTATTTTTTTCAGAAACTAAATTCCAACTGGGAATATATTAAGAACAAGAAGAAAGAAATTCTCAGGGTAAAAAAAAAACAATGCAAAACTGCTAGTGAAAACCAGCTCTGTGGAATGGAGGCACTATCCACACTGCAAACTAAAGCTCCATTCTGAACCAAAAGCCATTTGAAAAACAAGTTTAAGGAAACATCCAGACAAGACAAATCCCAAAATTACTATAAAAATCAGACACTTTTTCATATGAACATTTTGTGTTCAAAGCAGCATTTGTCCCTTAAAATTCTACTAATGCAGCTGTAATTCAGCATAAGAAACTGATCCAAATTTTCCAGGCAGGTGTTCAGTCCCACTAATTATTTCAGTGAATCCTCAGGCAGAGCCTGTGCCACCCTCTGCCTCCCAGAGATTTCTCTCATGAGATCTGTGGACCAGAGCCATCCTCTCTGGGCACATCAGATGTATGATTAACACACACCATTAGTTCAAATCTATCACATATATAAAAATATACATATGCATTGGTAGGGGTGGGATTTGTTTTATCTTTAGAATTAAGTACAAACTGACACACTAAAGGAGAGCACTGCCTGCAGAATGTACCAGACCTCCCATCCTAACATTACTTCATCCTCCAAAATTTGGCAGTCACATCGTGCTATCCATGAACTGCTTTTACCAACCAAATTTCAGGAAGCAACTTCCTGTAACTAGTGGGAAAGTAGCACAAGGAAGAGTGACAGCCCTTCTTCAGACAGGGACATTGAGATTTCATCATTATCTTTTGCTCACTATTGCTTTCATATACTTGTCTGAGATTACAAGCTTAGCCTAAGATTTTATTTTTACACATGGAGTTAATTTCCACTTGCATAACAATTACTATTTGCAAACCACAAGCCCTGAACATAGAAAATGGCATATAAAGATTTTTCCTTAAAGATAATACAAGCATTGTACCAGAGAAAACCTAAAAGGAGAACAGGGCCTGTAGAACATGGGTTATCCCCACCTGTCCAAGAGATCCTGTCAGCAACTGGTTTCTTAATCACCACAGATTCATTTTCCACTTGCTTGCTGCAATTATGCTATTGAAACCTGCAGGTCTGGGGTTTTTTTTACTCTTCCCTTACTCTAAACGTTTTTAATGTCTATTGCAGAAGGCCAATATGATATAAAAACCCCAACATTTCACTACTCATGCACTCTTATTCATAATATCACATCAAATTGCTGAAGTAGTACCATATGGCGCTTGAGCACCAAGCCAGAACAAGTTGTTCAGCTTGTCATAATCTCAAAAGCTGCATAAAACTTAAATAATTTCTCTATGAAGTGGAAGATCTTTGGGTTTAATATAACTCATCAGAAATGGATTCTGAATTTTCCTCCTATTATTTCCCAAGTTTTCTCTGATTCACGTTCCATTTTCCAGTGCAAGCTATCAGTATAAGTGGCTACAGCTATGGGGCTGAAAGGCTTTAAAAGCATCCTGTCCATCCTTTCTTCTTGATCATTCATCACTGAACAGATAAATAGCTTTCCCAATCAGACAGACATATAATTATAAATAAAAAAGCTCAATCAGAAAAACTGAATGGAGAAGATTAATGAAATCTCCCACACTTTGATTCAGCCCTTAAAGCAGCACCCTTGGTTGTGAAATGTCCACACTTCCACCCACACTGTCCTGTAAGAAAACACAGCAGCCTTTCAAGAAAACTGGAGTGGTGACATTTAGCTGGTACATAAATCCATGGAGAGAGAACAGTGGGAATGCTCCAGGTTTCATCACAGATTGCTCTGTGTTTACATTCTCAATTTCTGGAGACACCACAAGTCTAGGTGTTTGTGAGTTTAATTTTTTAAATTTTTTTTTAATATTTCCAACTGAGAAGAAAGGTTTGGAACTGATGGTACAAGAACTACAGACAGCCAAGACTTCAGCCAGCCTCTCAGTTTCCAGGGATTGTGACTGACTCCTGATCCTGAATGGCTGAGCAGCAGTGCAGGGACCTGAGACAGAGAAAACGTGTGGAAAGATATCCCAGGGAACACACTACAATGTGAAAGCAAGACCCAAAAAGGTGGAACAGGAGAAAAGAACTGGAAATGAAAAAGACACAAAGAAGTGAGGTCTATAGGCTGCAGTATTGCTCTAGAGGGGAGAGCATTATGGAACTCCTGCAATGGAAGGCTTATTTTAGCAGCTGCTTAATCAATTGAAGAATAAAAAGGAGAGGACCAAATCAAGCAGAATTTCCTAACCCTTCCTAGCATATATGTTCAAGCCTCGCTCCCATATGGGATTAGGATAGGCAGGAACTGCAGGCTGGCACACAGGCAGTACAGGGACAGCTATGACACACCCTTTTGCTTAAAAATAAGAGAGAATGGGGACATGTCTTCTGGAGATATGGATTGGGAGTTTCCAGAAAAACATTTCTGTAATGGTTACATATGTGATTGTTCTTTTTTTTCCTTAGCTATATGCAGGAAAAAAAGTGACTTGTCACCAGCCCAAAGGGAAAAGCACTTGGCTGCATGGAGGCAGACAGGATGTGTTGCATCTGTGGCTTCACAGAAGGAAAGGAACAGCTCTTCAAGAAAAGGCAAGAAGCACAGAGAATACCTAAGATAAATAAATGAATCAGTCCCAGTTCTCTGGTGAAGAGATGATGTCACAGTTCCCAAACCCTCCACACTGCACAGACAGTATCAGCTCAGAAGGGGCAGCAGCAGCCCAGTGTCCCCACCATAGTGGCCCTGGGCATGTGGCAGGATCTTCTAAGGGACCCAGATGTCCTTCAGACCTTGAGGGAATCTAATTCTTTACTGTTCCTGATCATCCTCTGCACACTGTCTGAGGAAAAAATGGAGCTTCTCCAAGAATTAACAATATTTCGGGTACAAAATGGGGAAACCCAAGGGAACAGACTAAAATACTGAATATAAACTGCTTTGACATGACTTGGTGGAGGTCTTTGATCAGCAGAGCACCCAGGGAATATTGCAAGCAGTGTGTAGGAATAGAGAGCCTTGCTTGGGGGCTGACTGGCACCAAGAGCTCAAGCATCACAACATTTTGGGTTACTTTAAATGATGCGTTGAAAGCACCTTACCACAGAGAAGAAAAAAAATGCAAATGCAAAAGCTGTGGTGTGGAATTAGCATCTCCTTTCCCACACCACCTTTTTGCTAACATTTAGCTTCTGGAAGAAGGATTCTGATGGAGCCAAGACAGGCAGGACTTGAGAGCAGGAGGATGAGAGAGAAGGTGACCTGTGAGTGACCGGGGCCAGAAAACTCTTCCCCATCAGCATTAACTCCCCAAATGATGAAGCAGAGTTGCAAAGGGAACCTCAGTTTTCCTTAGTTTAGGATCACACCATTCAGCATGTCCTTCAGCACCCTCTTCTTTCAACAGCATCCACACTCAGTGCTCAGTACTTATGAATACCCTCTCTCAATCCAATTAACACCCCATTAGGCCGCCCGCCCGCGGTGACTTTATCCTCAGACCACTGTACGGCAGCTTTTAACTCCATAATACCCCGGCATTATTTCCATATTAGACTACAAGGGTTTGATCCAAAGCTCATGGAGGTTAATGAGGGCTCATTAAACTTTGAATTGAGCCCTAACTGCTCAGCAAACACGGAGCGAAGTGAAACAATACGTGTCAGATGAGATGACAGAGGGTGCAGTAAACTTTAAGGCGAAATATTGAATGCGGATGGTGACAAAGGCAGGGAATGTGTGAGAAAGCAGCCGTGGGAGAGAATTATGATTGTGTTACACTCGATATCAAGCAGGACAGATTTGTGCCTATATAAATAGATATGTCTGGTCTGACTCTGATGGGATTTTTTGTCATCATATGGTTAGACAGAGCATAATATTGACACTATGGCTTTCCTTCAGAATTTAGTTTTGAATTTCAGCTGGAGAGTATGATACTAAAGACTTGAAATCAGTATGACTCCTTCCCTAATTACTGATTAATCAAGAGCTAAGGTTGCCTACATAAAGATTCACGGGGAGAAGGAGGAAGTCTCATTAAGAACAAGAGGTGTAAAAAAAAAGGAAGGGAAGGGGACATTTAACAACTGAATGGATACAGAAGGAGGAGAAAAAGAGCTGATTTCCTAATAGCATGTTATACTTGAATGTTAAATTTTGTATTCATGTCTAATTAAAAAATTAAAAGAAAATGTTTTAATGCTTGCAGATGCCATGGGTTATGGTTCAAAAGGAAGTACAGAAAGTTGTTGGGTTGTTTCTTTCCAGTGACTTCAGAAATACATATATGTTGTGTCATCCTGTCCCTTAGGTGCTCAAAAGACACAGCAGCTGTTTCATAAATTCTGAATTGCCTTTTCCTTTAGCATACAAAAACCTGTGCCATAAACATAACGCTGTCTGAAAAATATTCGGTAAACCCAGACAGTTGTTGGAAATGCTTCCTCCGATATTTAAATTCCTCTCCTAACAGGAGTTTCCCTGCAAAAACAGATGCTAACGAATAGTGCTTTTGCCATTGAGCTGAATGGGAACACTTTGGTGTAGCATTTTCCTTTTTTCCATGGAGACATTACAGGGTGCATTTCCCATGACTGAAAGAAAACTGACACCTTGCTTCTCAATTCTTTGCTTTCAAATAATAAATAACTGCTATAATCCTCCATAACAGATTTATGCTCTGATGATGTCTGATTCTTCTACTGTAATTTCTTTTTGTTAGAGGCAGTTGAATGCCACTTCCTGGTAAGTAAATTGTGTCAGCACTTCACTGCAAACCACACCACTGAAAATGTAAGCTGGCCAAACATTTATTTGTGTTTTCCAACTCACACAAATCCCTTCCAAGGGTTTGGATTAACGAGCAACACTTTTTAGTGCAGATCCTTAATCTTAGTTTCCTTTCCTCTCTCTACTAATATGCTCCTTTCCAGCGATGCTACTTCAGAAATAACTCCAAATAGCTCACAGTGTGGTCAGAAACTCTGCCTTTTACCTGCCATGCCTTTTCAGAATGACTTGGAAATACGGAAAATTGGCCATTCCCTCTGAATTTTTCATAGTCCTGCACTAATGGGGGCACTGCAGCTCAGCCTTTTCCACAGAGGAGTTTAACTAGCAGCGGGGCACATGCACTGCAAGTTCCCCTAAAGGTTCAAACCACGGGCTCCATGTCCAATTTTTCACAACACAATGCATGCCTTTCATTTCTTAGACAGAAACAACAAGCCCACACAGCTTTTCTTCTTCCTTAAACTGTCCCTCTTTTAACAAAAAGAAAATTAGGTTCTTTGCCTAAATAAACGTTACAGCTCACAAAACCTTGAAGCACAAATCAAACAAATAAGTCAACTGCAAAACAGCCCAAAAGGGCTACAAACCCAAGCACAGATGCAAAACCCTTGTTAGGTCATGACATTTTGATTAAAATGAGCAGAGATCACTTGTGGAAGGAGGAGTGAGGACGGCTGATATCCTGGCAATGCAGGTTCAGCAGCTGCGGGGGCTCTTAGGGGATGTGTGAGTTGGTTCATGGAGGGAAAAGAATTCAATTCTCTTTACCAGTACCAAAAAAAAATGCAACCAAGGTCTACTGGGTGGTTTTTCAAGGCAGATTCTGGTGTCTATTAGGAAAAAAAGGACACATGCAAAGGCTGATGTGTGTGCATGTCTGAAAGAGTGCTCTCTGTACACTACCAGTAAGCCCAGGGAAGTGTAATTAAAATTGGGAATCTAATAAAAACTATAAACATGGCCAAAGATGTTAGTACTGCACAATGCTGGACACATTAATCCAGTAAGGCATTATTCATGTCCATAGTTTCCAGTCAACAAATAAATTCTGAAGAGCCACCAGAGTTACTTAAAGGCTCAAATTTAGGCACATTCTCAGAATCTCTGCTGAACAAGGGCCAAAATGTTCAGTACCACCATCTGCAGATATCCAAATTGCCTTGGGCAAAATGTTTCCCTTAATATAATCCAAGGTTTTGTTTGTTTGCTTTTTAAGTTGTCTAACTGTTCAGATAGGAGGAAAATGTCCTTTAAATTAAGGAAATTAGCAACAAATATGAATGTTATTATAAATATGGTAATTATTAAAATATGGTAAGAATTATGGGAAAGGACAAACTGCAAAGAAATGGGGCCTTTAATGAAACTGGTAAACTACTGCATATCCACTCTTTGCTGCCCCATCATGTAGCCATGGCTTACATCTTTCATCAGCCTGCACTAGAGACAGCTAAGAAAGGATTTGGATGGTGACACCTTTATCACTGAAAATCTCAGCTGTTATTAAAAAAAAAACCCAAAACCAATTAACCACAGCAGTGAGAGCTTAAAATTAGCCCAAGAGTAAATTCTCTAAAATCTTAAAAGCTGACATCTGAAAGTCCAGGATGCTGTATTTAATTCTTCATTGGTGCAGACTATCAAGAACATATGCAATAGTAAGGAAATAAAAACTGTAGATCTTTTTCCCTATCTCATCCCAGCCTGCTACAGTGAATTTTAGCAACAGCCTAGCTGTCAAGGTTATATCTGCACCATCATTCTGCAAATCCAAACTCACACCCACACAGCACCACTCTGTCTTTGGGACTCCATTTCAACCCAAGGAAGCCAAGTCCCACAGCCACCTAATGCGGGTGATGAGTGTTAAAGAATGAACTCCTGCAGCAAAGAGGCAGATTACGAGTTCTTTGTCTGTTCTGTCTCAGCTTTTCTCATTATTACTGTTTTTACTTTGGCAAAGGCAGGAGCAAAACCAAAGCTCTTTTCTAAGCAAATTAACCCACTGTTTTTGTGTACACTGTCTTTACAGATTTTCAATAGCTTTCCTGAGCTGTGTGCATTAGCTCTGACTATGCCTTCCTGCCTTTGCCTGTACACGTAATGACAGCCAGCCCGAGTGGCTATTACAGTTATCTCACTTTCTGGAGAGGATGGGAGGTAATGATATGTTGCAATATGTGCAATGGGGTATTATAGCTAAATACTCTTTGGAGTGACTGATGAACTCTTTTGCAGTATGCCTGTGATGACAATTGGAGGGGTAGTTATCCTTCTGTGCTTCCTGAATCTCTTGCTCCTGATGTGAAGCTGGAGCTAAAAAGTGTGGGCTGGATGGGGTGGTGGAGGAATTGGGAGAGAGCCAGCAGGGAGCAGAGAAGCACCTTTGCATGGCTATGAAAACAGATCTGTCTGTAACAGACCCAATGCACAGGTGTAGCAGTTTACTCAGACACAGAATAATGTGAATATAAGACATAGAACAATATGAATAACCAGCAGAAGATTCTGACCACTCCATTAAAATCTGAGTCCATTTTGAGATTCTTCAAATAACCCAAGGACAGGCCCCGATGCTGATAACTGGAGAATGCTGTCCATGGCCATGGCAACAGCTCTGTGGACTCAAACAAAGCCACTCAGCTTCCCTGCCTCTTCTTATCTGTGAGAGAAAGACCATCCTCAGTAATGCAAGCAGCCTGAAAAAGTCAGATCCTGCATGGAAAAATACCTAAGCAAAGGCTGTATGGATCACAGCTGGACTTGAGGATGTTAAAGGTCCTCCCCAACCTAAAAAACTCTATTGTTCCATGTCTCTCACTTACAATTTGTATTTAACCAGTAGTCATTGGTAGTAAGGTCACAAACCCCTGCTAGTGTATCCCACCCCACTGCCTCACAGGATGCTGAGTGACTGCCAAACAGTTTGAAACATCAACCACAAGGTCAGACCCCAGGCCTGTTATCCCAGTCTCCTCCCAGTCCAACTTGCTGTACTCCAAATTAATGACCTGAAGTCAATTATAAATATTATCAGTGATTTTTGAGACTTCTGAAACGTCATGCTGATACTTCCCAATCAGTGGGAGCAGTCTCACTGCTTCCAGTGGCTTCTGAGAATCTCAGTTTTTATGCTGTGGGAGAAATTAAAAATGGTTCCATTTCCTTCATGCAACTGGGATGCTACATTCAAAGGAGATTTATCACTTCCAAAATCAAATGGCATTTATGATTTAGTGGGTTTTTTATGATTTACAGGGGCATTTTTCCACTCATGTTACTATTCCCAAAGCATCCTGGAAAATGGCAAAAACTCAAGGGCAGCTTTTTTAGCTGAACTGGGCAATAGGAGTCCTTGATATCTGTCTGCAAAGTGTCAATCACCTTTAAATCCCAACCTCACTTACGACAGTTCTCCTTGAGTAAGTGACAAGGCCAGTCTGGCAAAATGAAATTCTTCAGTAATACATTGACAAACTCAGAACCACAGAGCACCAAATTCCCCCTCAGTCTGGATTTGAATGCATAAATAAATAAGGATCTTGCATTTATTTCTGCTAGAAGATTGTATTATTCCTTTCTGCAATTATGGAAAAATGCAGAGCACAGGCAAGATTTAGTGTCTGAGTTTTTGCTGCAAGACTTATGTCAGTAGAAAGGCGTTTGTGCTCTTGGAATCAAAGTGAGATTCACCCATTTGTGGCAGGTGTTTTAAGCACTCAGCCTAACAATCTACCCACGCATGGCACTACAGCAATTCAACGACTAAATTAAATCTCTGAATATTAAATTAATGATGGAAATCTAAAATATTAATATATTCTAATTGAATATTCTCCGATAAATTATCTAGGCATTCTCAGCAATTTGATTTTACTTTCATTTCTTAAGGAACTTTCAGCTGCATAAATACAGCTATTAAAGCAATTCAAAAAGGGAACATTTTCTGCTCAGACAAGAGAACTCTAAACACAAAGAATCTAAAAATTTCTTTCATATGATTGATTAAATCATAGAGCCCAAGACAGCTGAATCATTAAATGACTGCTTTCCTTCAGTCCCTCTGGCTTTAGCAAGGACAATATAAATTCCCTATGGGTCTGAATACAAGGAAATACAATATGTATAATTACAGTATAGGCTTGAATGCTGTTGTAAGAGAATTTTAAATGGAGCATTTATGCTGTAGCTGCACTTTTCAATCCATAATGCTGGATGTGAGCGTGCATGGAAAGCCCATAAAGCACTGGGCATCTGCTTCCTTCGACCCAGATTCCTAAATGGCACACACTGGGGTAGCCCCATCAGCTCTGGCAGACATGTGTGACTTACATCAGGATCTGCCCTTCTCTTTTGGTGAATGCTGGAAACTGAGAATGGCATCATCAGGCAGAAGGCAAACAAAGGGATGCCCTCTGTGCAGTATACTTAGTGTGGAATATGTTTAGGAACTTGCTTCAGGCTGTAGGTTTTAAAGGAGTTTCAAATGGACACATCAAGAAAATAGCACTGTGTCATATTTCACTTTCTCCATTTGTTCCATGAGTCATATGTGAGTCCTGGTTTGGTAACACACCACACAGAGGAGAGATCAATACCAGAGCCAAGACCATGGCAAGATGAACATGCAGTGAACCATTTTCCTGCACATCTTTCCCTCTTTGGTGTCAGGTTGGTTTGTGGTGTGCAATTGCAGTCAAGCCAAGAGCTATCTCAATCTACATCCTTGAACCAGTTTTCAAAGACAGGCTTGACTCTCCAGAGCACCACAACCTGCACAACGTCCCATTTCCTCTCTACCCTCTGAGCTTGTGTTACAATAAAGACCAAATCCCCTCATTTCTGAATTTCAGCTGAGGATGCTCCCAGGGCATCACAAAGTGAGGCGCACTGAGAGCCAGAACTAGCCATTTTTTTTTCTCTGAGTGTTTATGTGGCTGGTAAGGCAAAAGAAGCACCTGTTCCTGTGGAGAACAAGGAAGATCTAGGTCTATTTGTAATCAAGGCTGTCTGCATCTCTCTCAGGAAAAGTAAGGTCTGATGTCCTTTGGGAAGCATTTGCAAGGCTTTTTCTCAACAAACCTTCTCTCACCACAGACAGATGCCATCTGTCTTGCAGCTGGGAGCTAATGGATTCTGCACTGCCAATTTCACAGCGGTGAGCAACGCTGTGACAGAAGAGGCAAGAGGGATTTCCTACAATAAAACTATTTAAAACATTGCAAAGGCACAGGCTGAAACAGCCATGAGGAGCAAAGGAGATGGCAGCATTGAGGGCTGATGGTCCAAGCTGGCAGGGATTTCACAGCTCAGTGTGCCTTGTGTGTCTCCAGCACCAGGATTTCAGACTTTGGGAGAGCTGTCTCACCCGCTTCCTGTGCCAGGGTGGGCTGTGGCTCACAAACAGGCTGTTGAGCTGGAGAGTGTGCCATCAACTTTTTTCATATTAAATATTCAATGTCACAGGACAGCTTAAGATGTGCTAAACCCACTCATGAGTCCACCACAGGGTTTTGCAGTGTGTCAAGAGGAGCTCTCTGCTCCCTTAACGTGCCCCGTGTTGCCCCACCCGACAGTGACATCTCTGCTAAGCAACACAAGAGTCTTCAGGAATATAATATTCTGCCAACTTTCCAAACCACTTCAGGACTTTCTGATTAAATTTACATAAAATGCATCCTTCCCTCTTATTCCCTGTTACACACATCAGGTTATTTCTGGTATTCTTGTGGCTGAGATCACCAGCACTCGGCTACGGGAGCCCATGCTGTGCCTGCAGCATGCAATCAAGGCAGTTTGTGAGAGCACCAAGATCCTGTCTTGGTCATCCTCAGGGGATTTTCATGCTGGTATAATGAGAATGAACAAGTTGTTTATCATAGGAGATCTAAGAGGAAAATAGTACATTTTTCAGTTTCACGTTAAATAAAGGCAAACTGGAAAAATTAGGGTTTGTGAAGTGCAGGATGGGGTAAGAGCTCTGCAAAGGTCCTGGAGATGAACTGGAAGTTTGGAGCCCTCACGAAGGAGAACACAGTTGCAGTGGTTGATACAGGAGCCCATTATCTAAGCATGTCAAAGATGATCAAAAGCCAATTCTGCACAAGAACTGTTTTTTTAAATGAATTATTTTCATGTAGCCCATTGAGATGGACCAAGACTTGCCTGGAAAACTGAGTCAAGATTCCCATTAGAAGCAGCTGGAGACTGGATTGTGGATCCAAAACTGAGATTCTTTTTGAAGTTCAAAAGAGGATGAAATACAAGATAAGCTAATAGATAATTAGATAATAGATAATTAAGAATTAGCTACGCGTGTAACTAAAAAGGATGAGTCAGTGAGAAAATAGAGCTCAGCAAGGGTGCAACTATTTAATATATTATCTTAGCTGATCAGAGTGCCTTCATGAGTCATTTGCTTGGAGAAGGAGGGGGATTTCATATTGTTTTTGTATTTTTAATAGGCATTTTTATGGACTTCAGTTATAATAATGAGAGTACCTGACAATTAGTAATGAAATTAGCCTCACTACAGTGAAATATTTCACAGCATGTACAATATTATTCCTAGTACAAAGGTGGAAGTGAAGCAGAAGGAAATTAAACCCAAGATTTTCATAAATGTTTCCAAAATAAGCATACATCAATAAATTTTGATAACTGTTTTCTCAGCTCAAAGACAAAAGCAGAATTTACAAAACATTTTTTATACTAACAAATTATTTTTAGCCTATAAATGTCAGATGTTCATTTAAACTCTTCGAAGAGTAAGTAAATCTTTTCAGCAGCCAAAACTAATTAGTAATTCCTATTATTATTTTTTTCAGCCATTATTTTTCTGAAACACATTTACTAGTTAGTGTGGTTGATGTATATGAACAGATACGGATGTTCCTCTGAAAGAAAAAAACCCCTGTAATTAACAGAAGGGATTTTTTTGGCAGGGATAATGTTCCTTTTTTCTTTTTTTCTCAAAAAACTTTTTCATTTAACGTATTTTATCAGAATGAAATGGTTTAATGAGCAGAGAATTATAGTTGTTCCCAGCTGAACCAGATAGGGCTGCCTTTCGAGGTATGTGGCTCCCATCAAGCTGCATTCACCTTTGCTATGATTTAAACTTCATTCAGGCACAGCCTTGCTAAAAATACTGACAAGTAACTAATCAACTTCCATAAAATGGAATTTTTACCTTCACAATAGGAAGCAGGAGTAGGAGGGAACCTGAAAGATTTGCCTATGCATTTCAAATTAGTATGACCTATAAAAACGCAAACAGCAAGTGGTTCTGTGAAAATGTAATTCTGGTAGGGGTTTTTTTGGTTTTTTAGTGATGAGATTTTTCATGCCATCCCTTCTTCTCCTTGGAGGAAGCCAGAACCAAAGACAGCACTATGGAGGGACTGGTTTCCATTAGTTATACCTAGAAAATGCAAGCTCAGGCAGGTCTTCCTGGACCAAAACAAGTTCAGTGTCCAAGAACCAGCGGTAGGTTTGAATGTTTTCTATAAAATAGCAGAGAAAATGGTGACAGACCTGCTTCTGTACAAATGAGATCTGAGCTGCAATTTCACATCTGCACTTCTGGTTCCAGTTTGTGAGCAGATGGACACAAAAATATTCAGTGCCCAGCGAGCAAAAGCATGGGAAATCAGATCAAAACTCTCACCTAGATCTAGGAGACAGCAAAATGCTCCAGGGCAATCTGAAGACTGTGTGGATGGAAATAACAAGATAGTGCTGGTCTTTGAAGATGTTGATTTGTCCTGTTCTGGATAATTAAAGAGCAAAGTCTAACGGAGGGAGCTGTAACTCCTGATAGGAATCACCCAAGCTTCACATTCAGGTGTTGGCAAAAGGGCCAGATGCTGCAGAGGAGCAGGAACTCAGCCCAAGTCTGAAACATCAGGGGTCTCACGCTTAATCAAGTTGCACTCTTTGTATGATCTTCCCTGTCATTATGATGCTTTCTGTATGTCAGGTGAAGAGGAAAACAGCCCTTTGTAAGCCAGTCTGTTTTTTTTTATTTCCCACCCCATTTTTACTTCATTTTTGGTGTTTCCTCTAGCATCTGCATTCGAAAACTGCAATGGAATATATTGCTGAAAATCTGGGAGTTCTGTATTTCCATAAGCCAGGTTATTTTTCCAAGGTTACTGGTAGTCTAAGTGATGAATATAAATTCTTCTGTACCTATATAAAATTTATTATTTGTCATTTCTATTGATATTAGAACTTTGCATAGCTGAGTCCTTCTGTTTCATCTCCAGACTGTAGGGTAAAAAGTGCCACAGAGATTTCAGTCCTTATAAATCAACAAATTTGCCATGGTAAGGCGGTGCCAAGTTGTCCTCTTGCTGTCTAGTCAAACTCAAAAGAAATCAGCAGGGAATAGAAGAGAGCACAAGTTCATTTTGCAAGTTCTACTTTCTATTTTTCACAGGAATTCAAGATTTAATCAAAATTATTAATTTAGAAAGGCATTTTTGACACATCAAGTTATTCTCCTCTTCAGACATTTCTTCAGCTTAGTAGGGCAACACATTAATGGATCACTCTATACCCTGCACTGCTGACCACACAAAGACTCCTTGGCCTCCCTCTCTGTTTTTCCAGGACAGACAAAAGAATATTTGCCACCTTTTAGGTGTACCACTAAAAAGGTACTTTTTAGTCCTTATTGTACTCCCTAATTGCACAAAGAAATGACACCAACAATCCAAGCTTATCCAATCCCTGAACTGGGAACACGTCCCTTCCTTCCAGACACAGAAACAGGTAATGATCCAACTCATGTCAATCCAGGCACTGCTTCGAAAGGACTAAATGAACTTCCTGAGAAGGGATGCCAATGACACACCACTGCTACTCAAAATAACTTCTGAAATTTTATAATTGTTGCCATTTTCTTCCAAGGGAAGAGCTGCAAATGTCTGCCAAGGAGTTCTACTTTTTTTTTTTTCCCTTCTTCTTACAGCTAATCATTCGACTGCTCCAAAAAACTGAAACCAGCACCCAGAAGAGGAATAGCAACACGTATTTATATTTTGCTAACACTTATCAACAGCAACAACAAATCAACCAAATGTCTCTGCAAAACACTCCTTTTCCCCTTCCTCTTCTTTTCCTGTCATCACGCAACCATCACAGAAAACCGCATGGGTAAACTTGATCTCGGAGATTATCCTTGTGAAGAAAGAAAGAAAGTAGCAACACTGGGGAGGCTGCGGGATCCATCTGCAGCGGGGGCAGGCAGCCAACCTCCCCCAGGCTGCCGCGCATCTGTACCGGGCTGGGCGCGGGAGGGAGGGCAGGACACAGCACCATCCTCGCTGGGTGTCACCCAGCCCAGCTCTTACACCTGCAGCTGCTTTCTGGATGAGAGCAAAGCGGGCAAAGAGCCATCCTGGCAGCACTGCCAGTGTCTGGGGAGGGACTGGCTGGAAGGAGGCGATTAGGCTGCCGTCAGCTGGGGAGCGAAACTGGGGCGAGGAGGTTTGGAGCAGCATGGAAAAGGCAACTGTTCCTGCAGGAGGGAGGGAGGGCAGAGAGCTTGTGCTTTGAGCCAGGCTTCCCACACCCTACTGTGGCCCTGGTTCGTACCTGACATGTTTTGGTTTCTGAAATTCCTTTCCCAGGGAATTTTCTGCAAACAAGAGACGTGTTTTGGTAACGGCAAGAATGTTTACGTTCTTTCCCTAGGAGGGGCTTCTTTTGATGTCCCTCTGGTTTGACCAATGTGATTGAAGAGGTTTGTCTTCCTGTCACCAATCGAATTAGTCTGTGTAAAATAGTATAAAAGGGGAAACATTTTCCGAGAATAAAGGAGTCACCTTTTCAGCCTTCTGAAGTCTGAGTCTTTGTGTTGTTGTGGTGTACTACAGCGTCACCCTACTGCTTCACCAGAGCCATTACAAGATCACCACTTATTAGCAGTACTATCATTATTTTGTGTTTTAACTCACCCGAACCAGCTGCTGTGGGAAGGGCCCTCTGGAGTTTTCTGGCACATTGATGGGTGGGATGACCCAGTCACGCTTCTGCCGCCGCAGCCCGTTGGCGCTCTGGTGCTGCCGCCACGGCAGCAGGGTGTCACTCTGCTGCTGCACCAGCTCTCCAGGCAGTGCCTTCCTTCCTTTGGGCTGTTTTGGAAACAAGAAAACACACCCAGTTAGCTTCCAACTCGCTTCTTAGGACCTGTCCCAACAGTGGCGTAAACAGCCACATGGAACAAGGACACAACGTGCTTTACTGGGCTCTGCTGCCACTCCACTTTCACAGAAACACAGAATCAGAGAATCAGCTGGGTTGAAAAAGACCTTGGAGATCATCAAGTCCAGCCCATGACTTAACATCACCTCATCAACTAAACCATTCACAAATACATGGAGCTGTCACCCACAAGTCAAGACGCCTCCCAGAATGGATCGTCTTCATTACACCAGCTGCAAGGAGATGCAGCAGAGCACTGGAGTAAAGAAGTTGCTGCCAATTTCCCAAAGGTACAATCTACCAGAACAGAAAAAATGGGAGAGGATTCCTTTACAGTCCATGGCATGGATCCAGCTTTATAGTCTGGTATTAAGCATAAGCAGGGCTACAAAAACCTGCCGTCTGTGGTTTTGCAGAAGTATTCTGCCACACGAACCCAACCTCAGCCAAAGGGAGAGTCAACCCCATGGTTGCAAAGGTGCATTAGTTCAGTTTCTTAGTGCTTCATAACAAATGATCTTTATATGAGAGCTGGGTTTTGAACACAAATCCCAATATATACACCCCACACTGCCTGGGAAGTGCAATACATCTCAGGCACAGTAAATTTTCATTATTTGGTGGGACTTTGAGTCCTTCTTGGTTATTTTTTTTTTTCAAACTATGGATTCTCTGCATGGAATACTTTAGTGTTGGAAATGTTACAGTGCTATCAATAAAAATGGAAATGGTGGGACCATGGTTTTGACTTAGAGAGGCTGGCTCACTATTAGAAAATTTATGCTTTATAGAATGACAAATCAATGAAATGTAGATTTGGGAAGGCTCTTCAGAGGTTATGTAGTCCCAATACTTAAATACTCTATGGTCTTCTAGGATTCCAGCAATTACTTCTGAAAGTCTGCAGAAAAGATAACTAGCAAGGGCTTTTGTTACCATATGTTGACCTGCACTCCCACCAGAAAATGTTTAAATTTTCATAAATCACAAAGACTGCGCGTCACATTCTTTTTATTTGAGGTAAGATTCAGTGGGAATACTGTTCTCTGAATGTTACAATTTTCAGCTACTTTTCTCAAAAAAAACCCCAACAGAACAACTCCCCCCAAACCCAATGCCCCAATACACAAGAACAATGCAGGAAAAGCTATCAAAGCACTTTCTGAAGCTCCTGCCATTTTAAGCCACATTCACTTTTTGTCTTACTCCAAACATAAAAACCCAAACATCCTCCAAGCAGTTATCTGTAGGCACTGATTTCAGTGGGAATCATTGCTTCAGGCCTTCGAGTTTGATGTAAATCCATCTATTAGCACATTTCAATTCCTGATTGGGAGGTAAAGAAACAGGCAGCCACCTTAAGACTATACAGTATATGAAAAATAAACAATATATGAAAGTTAAACTGAGATGTGGCTCCAGAGCTGTGTGGACCTTCTCCAGAAAGGCTGGAGATACTGAGAGCTGGGCACAGCAGCAAGGAGCCCATTCTCACAGCTTGGCCATGGCTCTGATCTCTGTTACCTGTGGAGGGCAGACATCCTCTGGCTACAAGGATTGGAAGCATTTGTGCCAAAATGCAGCTATTTTTTACTGCAAACCTTAACAACAAGCCTGTTCCAGAGCTGAATTTTCACAGAACAGACAAATATGGTCTTTTCAGTCACAGACACATTGTGCAGGTCCTGTCTCACACTCATGATGTGGATTGTGTTCACCTAAGCACTGTTTACACATCTCCAAGAAAATCACAGCACCACGTTCAATATTTAGATGTTGCTGTTAGAATGCTTACTGAAGTGTGCAATAAACAAAGCAACAGAATCATTGTGTGGCAGTGGGAGACTTTCTTGGGATAGTCAGGATACTGGTAGGCACTGCTGACCTCCCCCTTCCCATGGGATGCAATGCTATATCCAAAAGAGGTTTCATTTGAAAAGGATTTTACTGCCAGAAAGGTATCTTTTCAGAACACTGATGAAAACACTGTTACCTAAAGAAGACACCCAGAAATGCAGGACAACATGAAATAGGACTACGAGACATGAGCCACGGAATAGTGGATATCCCCTATTTTTTTTTAATTGGCTTGTGATTCCCAAATGGGAATCCTTTGAGAGCAGGTATTTGGATCAGTTTATGTAATTGGCAAGTGAGCATGGGGATAGATTATGAAAGGATGGTCAAATAATTTGTGCTCTGCTGAGTTTACACAGTGGAATGAGTCTGAACTAAAGACAGACTTGAGAATTAACACGAGTCCCAAAGCTCCGTGTATACTGAAATAATTAGTGTCAGCTCAGCAAGGCAATATCAGCCTTTTTAGTCTGTATGAAATATCTGCTGGCAGGTGACTAGACAGTGACTAGCTTGCTTGTCACTCTTGATGATGTTTTCCTATATTAAAATAAATCATCAACATGACTCTGAATTTGATATGTAGAATTTTAAAAGCATCTTGCAACAACAATTTTTTTTCTTTTTTTAAAGAACAGCTCTTTTTTATCTTCATTTGTTGACAATGCATTCTCATGACCTTAATTTCTCTGGTGTTGTTTAAATATGTTGTACATGTTTTCTGCTGTTTAAAAGCTGTGAGACAAATGCAGTAACAAAGTCTGGTGAGTATAAATGCCAGAACTATTCAGATCTCTTGACTGCAACATCCCAGAACATATATGGAATAACAGCATCATCAAACTGCGAGCCCCAGAAAACTCTCCAGTGTTTTTGAGTTTGCAAGAATCTAAAGTTCAACTCAAAAGCAGAATGTGACATCAAATTCAATTAATTCTAAAATACAGCTTCCAATTCTGCTTTTGCTGAGTAACAGCTTTTACTGAGATGGCAGCTGATTCTTCTCTCATGGCCTCACTGGCCACATGCCTTATGGAATCTCAGAAACATTTTCAAACGACAAAATATTCCTCTACCTTTTGTAGTGTCAACAGGACACAAAATGTCCATAGTCCTTCACAAAACTAAGTCAAGCACCTCTAGTGCTGCTGCTTTGGGCTGGTTTCTGTCCCATTGTTTTTGTGACTCTCTTATATAATGACATGAGGGTGACGGTGTGCAGCACCAGGGAAGGCAATCCATGAAACACGTGCCCAGGGGAAAGTGAAATCCACTCCACATTCCAAAAACTACACGGTGACATTTATAACTCGTTACAACAGGATCAAACTCTAAACATGGAACGTGTGAGCACCGTCTTTGGTAATACAAAGATAATTACAGGACGTTATGAAACAGTCAGATAATTCAGTAATTATGCCTGTCTATCACTTTAGGACACTGATAAGCTAGAGAAATACAGCTGATCCAAAACAGATGAAAACCTTCAAGATCAAGGGAAAAAGGTAATTACAAAGCATGGGATGAAGAAAAACAACAGGAGAAGAGCCCATGCTGGGATATAAACTTGTTAGGAGATTTTGGATTCAGTAGGATCTAGTACCTTAGTATTTGTATTGGGGCAGAATCTTTCAGAGCTTGCTGATGAAGCTGAGCAGTCCTGTGCTGGTTGTTTTATTTGAAGCCTAAATTCTGCAAGTCTGGGATTGACACTTGGCTCTGAGCTATCCCATGTCTCTTCCAGTGGGCTTCTGGCCCATAACTGTGACACACATGGACAATGCCAGCTCCGGCAAATCATAACGCAGCCCTTGCATCTTCTGTTGATAAATGCTTCTTTCCCTGAAATGTGCAACTCTAATATTTGTTATGAGCAGTTGCAGGGCAGAGGAAGAGCTTCTTGGACCATCCTCCCTGTGTGAAGAGCTGAGCAACTGCAGCTCAGATTGGCAGAATCTGCCCTCCAATTTCCCTCACCACTTTTTTGTTTTGGGTTTTTTTTTAATGGCTATTAGTTGAAATCAATTAAAAACATATAGAAGTCAACCAGGAAACTTTCACTGAGATGGCAGATCAAGCTTTCAGAAAGCAATGAGAGGTTGGAGGAGGTGCAGCCTCAATCACAATCCTAATTTTTCACAATCTAGAAGGATTGTGAAAAGAACTTTCTTCTCCCAGGCTGCTTCACAGGTGTAGGGGTTTCTTGGAGTCCATATCAGTAGCTTGGCATCTCCCAGGAGTCATTTCCAGTCCCTTTTCAGTCTGGAATTGCCTTTAAGGATGGTGAACACAACCTGCTGCATTCGGAAGAGGACATGCAGCCAAATCCCAAAGGGACTGTCAGACTTCAAAACCCAACAGCTCCAGGACACCTTACTCCAAAGGGGTGAGGTTGTAGGGTGCTTCAGCTAACTCCACTTACACCACAATGTCGAGAGCTCAGGGACATTCACACCACAGTGTCCAGAGCTCCAGGACATTCCTTGTCTGCACCTGGCACCGGGAATAAAGGATAAGTTGGAAAAGCCATTTAGTGAGCCCATAATCTCCTGTCAGTGTTGGTCTGCACCTCGTCAGCCTTTCATTTACTGGGAGACTCACACTAAACCCAACCTCTACTCCTAAAAGAGGCCGAAAAATAATCCCCTGACAGAACAAGACACGTGGGATCCCTCCGGCCCTATCCTGCTGGTGACAAGGCGGCTACGAGCCGCTGACTTTTCACTAGCCCAGAAATAAACCCAGTGAGTGTGAAGGAACACCAGCTTCCACCTTCCGCTACACTTAGCAGTAGCCAGCCTCGCCAGCTGGCCTGTCTCCCCTCCCAGCCAACCTGCCTTTGATATCCGTCAGCCTCTGGCTACGGAGACATCTGGAAGTTATTATCCAGCAGAGCGTATCACAAACCCATTTACATAATATAATATCATATTTTGTGTTCCTGCTTAGCTGAACATTTTGGATCGCTCTAATGTTTGGGTAAATATGCCGCCATTCCCTGCATATAAATAACGAGGGAGTCTTAGGGTACGCTTGTTGGAGGTTAATAATTTCATAGGGCTCAACCCAAAAAATGAAATGCTCCAGATTCTAAAACATGTTATACTTGCACTTGCAATAAAAAGTACCTGCAATTGGAGGAAAGGAAATAAGGACTTTATTTCCCAGGTATCAAAATTATTTATGATTTACCCTGTTTTATTTATATGCCAGTCTTATTATTTTCGTAGGATCTTTAACACCTCACACTAGACATTTTTCAGATAAGAATACTTGGGTTGCTTTGTTCCTCGTGTCACTTGTAGGGTTTAACTGAGACAATCTGTTTTTAATATATTTTTGTCAATACAAGGGGATACAAAGCCACCTTTAGTCCATTGCTCAAACATATTTCCCTTCATCTCCTATATCAATGTACATTTTGAAAACTGGTACCATTTTCTACCAGAGAAAAAAAGAATCTATTTAAAAATATTTAATCTGAAGCATTTTTGCTTGTTTCCATGGTAGCTGCAGAAAGGACAGGAGAAAACGATATTTACCAAACAGAAAATAAGAGAATGAAAATAGAGCTTAGTTCTTTAACAAAGGGAACATGAGAGTGCTGCAAAATAAACATCTGCATGAATTCTGTTCTAAGGAAACAACATTTTGCTGACATCAGGGACGGCAGAGGAGGAAGAATGAACCCTTTTTTCCCAAAATGCACCATTTCCCCAGTTTTTGATCTTTCAGTATAGAAAGATATTCCATTTTGTGTTCTCATACAGTAGAGTGAAAGGGTTGCAGAACAAACAGCAAATTTATTTATTTTACAGTAATTGATTCCTTTTTTATTTAGGTCATTGCTGAACTCGCTGAAGTTGGAGACAGGAAAAAAAAATAGTTTTAAAAAGATCAGACTTTTTATTTTAGGCTTTAATTTATTATAGTTGTGCTATGTGAAGCTATTATTTAGGAACTGCATAGGTAAGGAATGCATAATCTGTTTTTCTCCTTATCCACCCTCTAGAACTCTGTGATGACTGTCTGTATTAGCTTTATTTACTAATAGTTGTAAGCTGTGGCAAATTTAATCAAAGATAGCTTCATGTCACATCCCATTACCATCACAGCATAAGCTGCCATTCATGAATGATTTGTGTCAAAGAGCTCTGAAAACTATTGTTTTAGCAGCAAGATGTTCCAACATGCACAGCTCTTCAGCAGGGGCATTAAATTAATGTGTTTGCAGAGAAGCCACTAATTGACAATGAGATGGGATTTTGGCAGTACACTTCCACTTTAAAGATAATGAACAGTGTTCAAATACAGAGAAGAACCCCCTCTGCTCCTGAAACTATACTAATAATTTCTGGTACAAACAGGAATAGAGGGAACCAATCCTGACAGGATATTTCCAGTACCCAAGCAAGCTGTTTGATCATCACGACTTCCAAAAGCAAACAGTGGAATTGCAGCGTTTGTGACCTTTATCAAATCTGGCTACGTACAGTCAGGAATGTTATGTTTGGTTAGGAACTCATTAAACAAAATTACCTCTCCATTTATAGAAACCATACAAGTACAGTATAAAACATTTTAATTAAATCAGCTAGTTAAGCAAAAATTCATTACTTTGTGTTTTTATCAGCTAGCAGTGGGGCTGCATAGAGCAGTTCGCATTAGAGTCAATTAGTAAGAAAAATTGTCAGATTTGGCAAGTGCATGAGCTTCCAGAACACATCAGCTGACAGGGAAGAAAAAGTTTGACTAAAAGCTAACCAAGTTACTGCCCTCAGAGGAGGAGAATCAGCCACGTAACACACACAAATGCATCAGCCATGCCAAAACTCCTCATTCCTGAGGAGTCAGTGTCAAAGCCCTACATGCTCTGTTCCTTGAGAGCTGAAAAATGAGGCATGCATGCAAATTTAAGGTTGTTAGGTATCTGGCTGGCTTTGCAGGCTTTTGAAAATTTTACCCGATTGAACTAGTGAAATATGATCAGCATGACCGAGGAGTCAAAATGTTCCTTGGTGTTGCAGGGCTGCAAAGCAGGCAAAAAGCTGAAGAACAGTAACAGGTAAAAGCAGGGGATTTTTAAACAGGGAGAACACGACACACTGGCTTGTGAGTCAGGTAAGAGAAGATCCTTTTATGCAAAAGGTGCAGCAGGGTCTTTTGTGAGTTACTGTAATTAAATGCTGAGTTAAGTCTGGACTCCAGAGAAAAGAGATGCACCAGCTCCGGGCACAACGCATGTGGTTATCACAGAAGGCTTTTATTTTAAAAAAACCCAAATACATGTTACTCTCTTTGACCAGAAAACCTCACAAGGTTGGTGAGGGCCCCATGGACACAGGCTGCAGCTAAAGCCCCCGGGGCCAGAACGGGGCTTTNGCCAGCTCTGGGCACAACGCATGTGGTTACCACAGAAGGCTTTTATTTAAAAAAAACCCCAAATACATGTTACTCTCTTCGATCAGAAAACCTCACAAGGTTGGTGAGGGCCCCATGGACACAGGCTGCAGCTAAAGCCCCCGGGGCCAGAACGGGGCTTTTCGGGTGCCTGCTGACCAGGCTGGGACAGCAGGTGTTGATTTCCCAGTAGAATTGAACTGACATCAGAAATCTCCTGAACTCACCCACACCTTCTGTTGGGTAAGTTCTCACCAATTTAAGTTGAAATCCAGCCAGTCACCAGAGCACTTCAATAGGCTTTGCTTTTGTGCTGCAGAGTCAGGACGGGCGCGGGCAGCGCGCTCCCTTCCTTACTGAGCAGACACAAAATGCCCACGGGATCTCTAAGGGATGGGAGTTTCAGCTGGGAAGGAGAGGCAGAGCTGTGCTCAGACTTATTCTGTGGTACCACACGGATGATTAGAGGCACCTCCTGGCCAGTGCACTCTCTCAGGGTTTCAAGTGATCTTCCTCTTCCATTCTCTGGAAGAATCACGTAACAAAGCAGGTACATTAGAAATCCACCTGCCTTTGGTGGAATCTTTGATGGTTCCCACAGGTTTCCAGCATCTGTGATACTTTTCTTGTCATTGTCAGGCTTTGAATATTGCAAGAGCTGTCAATGGACAGAGCATGACATCACCCCCAAAGCACAGCTCTGGATGTACTTTTCCTCCTCATTTTAAGGCTTGAAGATCTTATATCAACAAGAAAAGTTCTGATGAGGTTGTTTCCTTGCAAAGCTCCCCACATCAACTTGACCTTTTCACACTCCCTTTGTAAGATCTAATCTCACAGTGCTTCTCAGGTAGGATTGTTTAAGAAACATCTAAATTACTGTTGTACTCCACCTTCTAGTGTTTACCAAGAGACACTTCTATCTTCAAGTTAATGTCATTCTCATAATTGGGAAAAGCCATACACAATGGCTTCAGAAGTACAAGTACTTCTCAAGAGCAGGGCTATTAAATCACAAAATACTCATACTCCTTCCCTGTAGGTTGGGAATAAAGGTGGTAGATCTTGTCACACACTATACAGTGAAAACTTCTATTCCAGCTTGGAGTCACCTGTCTCATCCTGCAACTAATCTTGAGAAAAATGTATGAAATATCTGGGCTAGTAATCTGAGTTCTTCTTCCCCAATAAAATTTCTAACAAATAACTGAAAACATGGCTCCAAAACACATTTCTTTCTAAAAGTCAGACTACTACAAGTGCTCTTCATCACAGAAAGAAGTAGGAGCAAGTCTACCCCTTAAAAGCCTGTGGAAAATTGTAATCTCATTTTATTTTTCTAAAGCCATGAGGTTCAAAAGATACATGAATTGAAATAATCATAATGAATTAAATGTAACAATACTCCTCCTCTTCGTAATGTTTGCAAGTAAAAAGATCACAAGAGATTTAAAAGATCACAGGCGCTGCTGCTACTTTAGCACAAAGCAAAGTAATTCAGTCTGGTACTTCTCCTCAGAGCTAGCGTGAGAATTTGCCCTTTCAAGTTATCCTTTGGTTATTTCAAGAGGCTCTTGAGAAAAGACTGTTCTTCTTTTTTTTCTCCAATTCCAGAGTGCACCTAAGAAATGCTCAAATTTGACCATGAGGACACATTCAATTTATCTCCATTTGCAAGATAAAATCCAAGCCTGAGTTTAAATGCTTTGCTGGGTGGGGACAGTGTTTGAGATGCCACTCCTTGCTGTGACTGGAGGCCCTCAGGCCACCCTGCCCTGCTGGACACCCATCCCTGGCTCCTCTCCTCACTCCTCCCGCTGGACATGCCAGAGGGTCACTACCTCATCCAACAATCCAGGACTGGCCTCCAGAGGCTGGGAGGAACCAAAACCCTCCTTCACAATGAGCTTGCACCAATCTGTCTCAGCTTGCTGGGCTAAAGGAAAGATCCTGGACACTCAGAGCCCCTAAAAAGAAGTTTATTTTAATAAACTTCTTAAATAACTTTAAGACCTGCCTGTATGAAGCAATTTTTGTCTGTACTCAAACTCATGTTTACAAGCAGCTGTCATCAGATTACCACAGCAATGAAGGTATTTTTAAGATATCCAGTCCAAAATATTTTTTTTGAAGTGGCAGTCAGACTTCAGCAGTCACCAGCAAAGAACATGAAATGGGAGGTCAAAAGCTTTGATCTGGCAAGGGCAAGGAACACATCACAGGCAGGAGCACGCAGCAGTCCAAGGGGTTTGTTTTATCAGAAAAAACTTATTTCCGTGCAGGCAGTTCAATCCTTAGGACTTCTTTTTGTTTGAAGGAAGACAGATTTGGAGTGAATTTCACTTACAGATGGTCTTTTGAGCATGGCTTTCAGCCTGACCCTTGGTATGATGCTGACTGCTTAAGAACTAAAAGCAGCAAGTGCAGCGCTTGGAAACTTCCCGTAGTGGGCTGATTTTCCAAGGCAATGAGCACCTGTGTGTCACATCTTATCCTGGCTTCAGCATGAGGCAATGGGATGCAGCACACCTGAAAATCAGGCCAGGGAAGTTCACGTGTTTTCACAAACACCACTCTCTCCTCCTGCAACGATTACATGTGAGACGTTCAAATTCACTTAAGCACAAGGTCAGGCAAGTTCAGCAGATGCATCTTTATTAGACTTGCACAATTATCATGAGCAGTCTCACTGGTAACAATTATATGATACTAATTTATTAGTCATCCTCTTTTTCATCTTTTCCACTGATCTGATTTGTTAAAACCCCAAACAATGTCTCACAAGTTATTGGAAGGAAACAGAAATCTCTGTGTGTACCCTCCCTGACGGATAAATCCAGGTCTTGCTTCACTGATGAGATACAGAAATAAAAATTATTCCAGCTGCCATTTTGCTGGATTTAGTTACTGCCTTGGATCCCTGCAGAAGTAGTGAAAGAGGACAGTGCCGGTGTAATGACCCAGTACTTAAAATATGCACCACTATTGTCAGAAAAAACCAGGATGACAACTAAAACCTCATTTTTTCATCCCTTCTCTAGGGATAAAACAGTTTGATGAGGCAAACTCCCATCACTCTGATGCCGTAGATGTGCAGAGAAAAGAAGGAAGAAAGAAGATTAACACATTTTTTCTCATTTCCTCCAGGTGCACCCACTCAAGAGTGTCAGGGAGGCCAGAGTCATTGGAAGAACAGATCCCACTTAAACTCTGATTTTCCTCCCTCCAGGGAGGGCTCCCCAGCCCCGTGCAGAGCATCCTGACTGCACAATAACCCAGGTCACGAACGAGAGCAGTGCTGAATAAGCCTTTCCTTGCCCACAGACCTTTGTGCTTGTGATCAGCAATAAAAGGCTGTACTTGGAATTTAAAACCTCAGCCAGGTAAAATACGACAGATGATTATTTAAAGGCTTTAAATAAAATAAAAAGTAATAAAAAAACCCCCCAACCAAACCCTCTGTCTGTAGGAATCAGCTTTTCACATTCACACTGTATGGCTGTGGACTCATAGCTGGGTTATGAAAGCAGCCCAAAATAAGATGAGACATAATAAAACACAAGCTGGGCTTAAGCAAGAATTGATTTCTGACAGCAGCTCTCAATGTTTTAAACACTAGCTGCAGACCTCATATATTTCCAAATTTAATTGCACAATTCCCAGTAATTTAACATTACAAAAATTTACATATTTCCATGCTCAGAATCTGAAAAGCTCAAACAACAACAAACTTTGGTTGACATAAACACTGTTAAAAAAAACACTATTTTTTTTCCAAACGAAGTTACTGGCAGCAGATGACTGACATCTTACATGTGCTGAATATATCCTGTACCTCTAAGCTCCTTTGCTGTGAATTCCTTTCCATGCTGTATTCCTACAATCTGGATTTTAACTTGTGAGGTGAGGACTACAGAAAAATAGCTAGCTAAATAAATACAGAAGAAAATTTGCCAGATGTGCCTTAGACACATGAAAGGACTGAAAATTAAAGAAAAAAAAATCTTTATAAATGAGAAGGTCAGAACTTCAGATGGGATGAGCCAACACAGGAGGTGGAGGAAGTTGATTTTCAAGGAATGATGAGGAGGAGCTGAGACTGATGGACACAGAGGGCAGGTGTGGGGTGTGAAGGACAAATGGCACAATATTTCTACTCATAATCAGGAAGATTTGAGTTTCATTAACTAAAATACAGGAGACTCTGAAGACTGCAGTCCTCAGCAATGTCACTGTTCACAAACATAATCTTCATTTTTACACTTTTGGTTGAATCAATATCCAATTTTTCAAAATAATAGCATGCACTCTTAGAAAAGAAGACATTACACTGCTAATTCCAGATAAGTAAAGCCCAGCTTTACTTTGTTTTCTTCTGGAGCATTATCCCACTCAAGTTCATCTTTCACAAATGCTGACACAAGCCACAAAGACTTTATATTATTTCATAAAATAGCATCTTTTCTCCTTTCTTTTCTTCTCTTTTCTCTTTTCTTTTTCCTTCTTCCCAAACTACACCCACAGCCCTGACTGATACCTTCAAATGGAACAACAGGCAGCCAGACAAGAACAGAAGAAGAAACTTTATCTTAAGTATTTATTGTTATGCTGGAATATCACTCAGTTTCCTCTGGGGTAATTCAGCACTCTTGTGGGAAATGTGTGACCTCATTTGCATTTTCTAATTGAATTGCTATCAGGTTTCCTGCAAGACTGAACAAAAAAGTTCCTTGAGTTACTAACATCACTTGTATTAATCAGAAAAAAAAGTTTACATTCAAGTGTTTGCTGGGGAGGAGGGGAAATGTATGCTTTGTGTATCATAAAATGCATTTTTAAAGCATTTGCCTTCTTTTCTATCATTTCACCCTACTAGCATGACATTTTAATGTAGTAGTTAGAACTCTTTCTTTACAGTGGTTTTCAATGAAAACTGGCAGGTTATTCAGTCATCTAAAGCAATCAGCACATTTATAAGGCCAACACTGTGAAAGAGGAGAAATTGTCATTGTGTTGGGTCCCTGCCCATTAAAATGTCAGGTTGCATCAAGAGGAAGGCTCAGCTGGGGAATCTGGGGCGCAGGCATGGACACCAAACCTCCTGATTTTGCAGTGAAAGTACACAAGGGGAGGACTGTCCCAACAAGAAATGATCTGCTGCCTTGGAAACCCTTGGCCACCACCAAAGCACTCTCAGGCTGTTACACAGATTTTCAGTCACACACACTGTGACAAGAAAGGATCACAGATCCAAAGGGTCATTTATTGATGGATTAATCCTCTGTGCTCTCCTGGAAAGCAGCCCACTGTCCCCAGTCAGGCTGACTCACTCCTGGCCCCCCAAAATCCCATCCAGTATCCCAAAAACACTGATTTCTCCTACAACATTTGTTCTGTATTATAACCTCCACAATAAACCAAATGTCTAATAATGGCCATTCTAGGAGGGCTGGTTTTGATGCAGTTTTAATCCCTGGATAATCACGAACTAAATTCTGATTTATCCTTCCAGAGGGAGTTCTGAGGGGCACCAAGCCCCCTGTCAGAGGGGCTGCCCTTGCTGAGGGCCATTGCTCATGGAGCTGAGGAGGAACAAGGTAAAAGGACTTTTTTTTTGCGCTGTAGGTGCCAACAAACAGTGATCAGCAGGTGCAGTAACTGAATTTTTTGCCAATTATTTATAATGTCTGGGAACTGTTCAGCATTTTTGCAAGATCAAGTCACAAATTTACAAAGCAAAATGGAAATAAGTGGATGAACCAGAAGAAAACTGGTCTCCCTCCCTCTCTCAGGTCACCTCCTTTTTTCTCTCCCACATTTGCCATCTCTATATCCTGAGTATAACAAAACAGTCTGAAATGTCTTTAAAAAAATCTATGTAGTTCTGCTTGAGTCATATTATTCTACACAAAACCAAATGTGAAATCTGCCTCTAGTAAAAGCCACAAAACATATAAGGGTCATGGCCTGAAACATATTGAACTGGATATTGTAAGGTTCGGGGTTCTTTTTTCCAGCACAAACACTATTATTTTTAAAAATAATCTCATAATCATATTTATTTCTTTAGTAAACAAAGGATTATTTTGCTTGCAGAAACCACAGGCATTTAAATAAAACACAAGTCAGATGCCTGCTATAGGGACCCACAATAAAACTGCTTATGACCTTGTCATTAGTCTTGTTTTCCATATTTTTCCAGCCTCAAACTACACACTAATAAGGCTTTTAGAAAGGAGAGATATGAATTTTAAGAAGCTTAGCTCTCTCTGTTTTCAACCAGAGTTCAGATTACATTAACATTAGATGAATTTCCAACCAAATATTCTACTAAAACAGAAATGTGTGCTTATTCAGGTTTTTTTCCTGCTACACTGAGAAGAAATTTAAAGCAGCATATAAGACATCTTACTCTGTTCCTTCAATATTTAATTACTTCCAGAAAGAAGCAGTATTTCTTTGGCTAGAAATGGCAAATAGAGTTCACAATAACAAACAGGGCTTAATTACATCTTGCAGAAGCCCAAGCCTTACTGAACAGCAGCAGAAGCGTATTCATATGACCCTAAACCCTGCAAAACCTTAGGGGTCAACCCACTGGGCAAGTGAGAGATTTAAGTCTGTCCAAGACTTTTCCTTTTTGTCTCAAAAATGTAGCAAAAGTTCTCCCAAATGGCACAGAGTGACATGGTGGAATTCCAACAACTTGACACAGAAAGTTTCTCCTTTCCCCATCCTGCCCTGCACTCCCTGTCCAAGCACTACAGAAAGGATGACAGCAGAGGCCAGTCTTGCTGTTTGGACCATTACTGTAGTGCATTAATCCAAATTAAAGTCACGGCCAAGAGACCCTACCTGTCCCTGAAGGAGCTATGGCAGCTCCCAGGACACACATCTTCATCCTTACCCTGCAGGTCTTCAAGATCCAGCAATACATCAGGCTCTTGAAACAATTCCCTGCCGAATCCTGCCCAAATGTCACCCCAGCCAGCACCAGAGAAGATAACTGCATTTACTCTGTGTCGTAAAGGATCTTCAGCCCAGACTAGCACTGAAAATGAAAAGCTGAACTGCTGCTGCCAAAAATGCTGTGGAAGAGGTGGGAAAGTGACAGTTTCTCCAGGGGCAGAGTGGAAGAAATGTGTTTGCATGGAGCAGCCCTCAATTGCAGTGTCTCTGTGTAGCCCACCACCACATTCCACTGAAGGAACACTGCTCCCAGAAGGCTGGGCAGGGACAGAGCCCTCCTGCTTTTCAGCTGTGTGTATGGAACAAAAGCAGAAAGAAACCATCTGTACCCTTCTGACTGAAAGGCTGGCTCTGGCTTTTCTGTGCCGGGGCGGTGAGGGAAGCTGCTGGCACTGAGCAGAGGGGATGTTTGGCACCACCGTGCCGTGCTGTGTGTCACTGCCTGCCCCATGTGTCCCTTATCAGCCAGCAGCAAGGCTCTCCGTCCTTGCAAGGGAAGGAACGAGCCCAAATCTCCCCTCTGGAAGCTGCAGGGCCAGGCAGATTGCTCGCAAGAGTAACTCTGAAAACTGGGGAGATGAGGAGCGGGCCAGAGCTGCCAGTGCGCGACTCCAGGCCTGTGCTGTCACAAAAGAAATCTGAACTTAAAACCATCAAGAAGATGGTTGACTTTGACTTTTCATCCTTCATCTGCTGGTTTGACTTGGAGTCAAGAGAGATTATCAGCAGTGAGGTGCAAACACGATGTACATACCCTGCAGTGTATGACAGAGACAAGTGGTCACTTAAAAATACAGAAGTGTGAACTTAGAGAACATTTCCCTCACTGGAAACCTTAAATAATTTCTGTCAGAGAGGTTCAAGGATCATTTGCAAGGAATTTGATGCTGCTCATGGTATCTCCTACTTGGACGCTTCCTTAGGAAGCACAGACCAGGCAACACAAACACTCTGGGGCAAAGGAAGAACAAAGTAGGAAAAAGAGCTTTGAAAAAAACCTCTGACCTTGTGTCCGTTGTGTTGGGACTTCTCTGCCACCAGAAACCTGACCATGGCCTCCCATCTGCCCAGGGTCTGGGGGTCCCAGGCGGTCACCACCAGGATCAGCTGCTTGGAGGGCACCTGCAGGTGGTGGGCAGCGTACAGGGTCCCGTCCGCCCTCACCTTGAAGTCCAGGCTGTTGGTGTCGTACCGCACGCCCTTGTTACCGGCACAGTTATTAAATTTTACTAGAACAGAGAGGAAGAGATGGGAGAAATGCGTGAGATTGGAGTGATAAGAAAAGCAATCAAATACCAAGTTTCAGACATTTAATTTTCACTGATGTCTTCTATATCTCTAATAACCATCAAGGAAATGATTTAACTGTTTCTTCGACCTTTCAGGAGCGCTCCTGTGCTTTATCTCTGTTCCCCAGGGAAGAAGTTGTAAGCCATTTTTAAAGCATTTGATACAGTTTCATTAGATCTCAAACACAGCTGTTCCCCATTTCTACAAGTGGATTTCTCCCTTGTTGCCATTATCTTTTAAATTCAACTGGAGTCTATTACCCACGTTGTGGGTATTTCTTTTCAGGAAATGTTCTCCATTTCCCTAACCCTTCAATAACCTACTTATCAGATAGCCTATTTGCACATTCTTAACTGAAATTCAAAAGCCCATAACAATTCCATTATCAGAAATACCAAAACAACAAAAAAAAATTTAACACAGAAATAGAAGTTGAAACCATTTTGGAGCACGCGCCTGCTGCTGGAACTGGACCCCCCCATCCTGAGCTGCATTCCCACCTTGGCCAACCCCTCATATGTTACAGCTACTGCAAAAAGGAACTGTAAAACTGTGCTTCATAAACCATAACGTGTCACTTGAAAGCCTACTTTGTCAGATCAAAGCTCCCCAGTCGCTGATATTTCTATTTTCGCCTTTTTTTTGGTCAAAGTCTTTCACAGTCTAGTTTGAAAACTATTTTTATTGGCATTATGAAACATGTCACATACATTAGACCAGAAAAAAGCCCGACCCTACTATATGACAGAATTGACAAATCTGATAGAAATTGAACCTGCAGCTAATAACACAGGAAACAAAACACTTTCTGCCATTTGAGTAATCCACGGGGCGGAACACACATGTGGTGAAGGAAAACATATTGCACCCGTAAAAACATCTCAAGTGAGTGAGAATGGATGCACAGAGCTCCAGCTCGGATCGTTAGACGGGCTCTCATGCTGAGATGCTCCAGCTTCACTGGAGATGAGGAGAACCTGCTGGGCCAGCTCTGGTGGGCTTCAGTAGGCACTGAATTCCTGCAGAAGAAGGGCTGGGTCAGATGGATCTGACCCAGACCGGCTGTGGTGGGAGAAGGGATGCAGGGCACTCCAGGTGAGAGGAGCTTCTGGGACAGTTGTACCCCAGCTCTCCCTTTCCCCCTGTACCAACCGCAGCTCTGCAGTGCTGCTCTGAGCTGAATCAAGCAATAATTTGCATTTAAATTTTTTAAAAAAGCAACCATGGCAGAGGTGAAAGCAAAAAGCAGCCAGGAAATGGCTGAACCCATCTGGCTGTCAAAGCCTCTGGCTGCATCAAAGTACAGAGAAATGAGGAGCAGACTGTGGCAGAGGAGGGGAAAATCCTTCCCTTCCTTCACCAAACTGCACCCCTCAATAAATGGGGTGCTGTGATCGTGTCCAAGCTGTACATCTACAGAGGCTTTCTGTGCTGTGTATTTATTTAGACCACACTGGTACATTTTTATGTGTGTGGTGGGAAGTGTTACCAAATGCCGCAGCAACTGCTGGGCACAAACAGCGAATGTCACACATTGATTTATAAAAAAATAAGACGGATAAAGTTATCTAGTACATAAAAACAACCTGAAAGCCCTGGATGAGGGCGAGCACACACAGGGTTTGCTGGCACCTACAAAAACAGGGATAATCTCAGAGACCTGTGAGGGGAGATACCCTGGACCTCTGGGACCACCCTGCTGGGAGATTGCCTTCATCTCTCTGGATTTCTGCAAATCTCCCCTGCATTCACAGCTACAATAAATATGTGTGAACATATCAAGTGCATCTTCACTTCTAAATGTTATTTATTTTCAGCTCAACACCACGGTCACTGCTAGAAACTTGGCACATCAGCTGCTGTGTTGCTGCACCCCTCTGCTGTGTAGTGGTCACATTAAACTCAAGTTCCATCCCTACCCCCCAAGCACCCACGTATCATAAACTGAAAGACAGTTAAAGAAGAGAGAAAGGAGTGATAATGACTGCACATTAAAAAACATTTCAGAGCTTACTTTGATTTTACTGAGAATAAAAGATAGCCCTACAGTGTACCAGTAGTCTGAGAGAGAGAAAAAACCCAAACCCTTTCTTTATGTGTTTGTAGTGATTTCAGCATTCAAAGTACTTAAACATCTGCTTAAGACCCAGCTCGTGGCTCCAAGATGCTGCTCTGGTGTCATATGTCACTGTGTCGACTTTTATGCTCCATTATCTAAAAATGGCTACCTCGTAGACAAAGTCCCTCTGTGACTTGCTAATTACTTCCATTAGTTTAAAACAAACTTGACTAGAGACGGAGAAAATCCTGAGAGAAATCGTCTGGATTTTTTTTTTTTTTTTTCCTTAACAAGCACCATATCTGTCCCACATTGCTCCTGTCAGGTAGCACAGGTAGGTGAATACTCAGCAAGGGATTAGCACAGACAGCTGCTCTCCTAAGAGCCTTTAGGAACTGCAAGAAAGGCTTCAAGGACACAAAGATTCCAGAGTTTTCAGTCACTCTGCACAGCAGCAACGGGCCCTGGCTCACCTGGGCAGCTCTGCAGGAGATTTCAGCCCCACAGGGATGACCCTGCTGGGCTCTGTCGGGCAGAGGAGCAGCTCTGGCTCCAGGCACTGTTCACACACAGCACAGGAAACATACTGGAAATGCAGGAGAGCTGAGCTGCTCCCACCTCCATCACAGGGAAGGGCACAGCTCAGTGCTGGCTTGACAGTGCTGGGTGAACAAGTCACACCCAATGACCTTGGAGGTGTTTTCTAGCCCAAATGATTCTGTGATTAGAAATCCTAAATCATCCTCTTTACTGCCCTTTCAAAATGAGTCCTTGGGATGTTACAAGATTACTGAGCTGCACTGTTTTATATATAGATATACACACACAAAGATCCACNCCACATATCTATAAATCTCATTTATATATATTTATATATAAAATATTTTTCTCAAATACATGTGTATAGGCTTGGGAAAAAAAAATCAAGCTATTGTTCACTAATAAATAGCACAGCTCAAGGAAACGAAAGCTCATCCATACTTTCAAATTCTACCTCTTATCCCTATTCTTTGCTCTTGTGGAGACAGAAATTAAAATTTCATTCAGTGGCAGACAACTTTTGCTTTTTTTTCCCCTTTTTCTCCTTTAGAAATCTCTAGGTCTATGGAATTTGCAGTTGATGCAACTCTTGACTTTCAAATAATGCAATAAAAAAAAAAAAAA
>VXBB01023395.1:1089410-1270260 GCA_013399915.1 Illadopsis cleaveri
ACATACTGGAAATGCAGGAGAGCTGAGCTGCTCCCACCTCCATCACAGGGAAGGGCACAGCTCAGTGCTGGCTTGACAGTGCTGGGTGAACAAGTCACACCCAATGACCTTGGAGGTGTTTTCTAGCCCAAATGATTCTGTGATTAGAAATCCTAAATCATCCTCTTTACTGCCCTTTCAAAATGAGTCCTTGGGATGTTACAAGATTACTGAGCTGCACTGTTTTATATATAGATATACACACACAAAGATCCACATAATCTATAAATCTCATTTATATATATTTATATATAAAATATTTTTCTCAAATACATGTGTATAGGCTTGGGAAAAAAAAAAATCAAGCTATTGTTCTATAATAAATAGCACAGCTCAAGGAAACGAAAGCTCATCCATACTTTCAAATTCTACCTCTTATCCCTATTCTTTGCTCTTGTGGAGACAGAAATTAAAATTTCATTCAGTGGCAGACAACTTTTGCTTTTTTTTCCCCTTTTTCTCCTTTAGAAATCTCTAGGTCTATGGAATTTGCAGTTGATGCAACTCTTGACTTTCAAATAATGCAATAAATAAATAAACAAACATTGGCTGTGTTTACTAGACTTAGAACTCTTTGTGGACACAAATCAATCTTTCTTTGACCAGTCTCAAGCCTAAAGAACACTGCACAAATTCAACATTCAAAAGCTGCAGCATCAGTAATTAGGATTTTGGATAAACAGCAGAGTCACACATCTATCATTTTTACAGGATGGTTAAAAAAAAAAAACCCCAACTTTTTAAAAAATACTCCGGAAAAATGTTCAGTGAAGCTTATCGAAAGCTTATGCTGAAAACAGCATCTAATGCCTGATGAAAGGAAAACCAAGAAGGCACCCTCATTAGCAAGCTTTTAGGTTTAACCCTTTACCCTCATCATTTTTAATTGCTTCTCTATGAAAGAAGGAAGTACAACAATTTGATAAGCTGAAACAGGTACTGAGTGATGGGTAGAGAAGCTGCAGGAGTCTGCAGCAAACTGCTGGGCATCTGAGAAAAAAAAAATGGTATTTTACTTCAAAAAAGACATGGTGAAAAAAAAAAATCCAACAAGTTTTGCATTGTTCCCTTTTATTATTTAGCTTGTTAAGCTGGCTGGACAGAGTCAAATGATCAAGCCAGGATCTTGAAAGATGTACGAATACACTGAACTTCTTGCCCCCCAAATGTCTGAGAGAAATACTGAATTTAATAGGACTATAAATGGTATAAACCAAAGAATTCGCTTTCAGCCTTATCCTTCTGGATTTTTCTTTGACTTCTCCTAGTCCATTAAAAAGTGCCCCCTCTGGCAAGCAGCATAGGGCTGGAAGAGCAGGAGGGATAATACCCGTTTATTAGGATAAACCCCCTGGCAGGACATCATCCCACAGTTCAGGATATGGGTCCCTTCAGGCCTCTGTTTTTCACCGTGGTTTTGAGGATTAGCTCTGCAAAAGATGTTTCTTTCCTGATGAACTTTAAAGCAGCAAGCACACAGCACTCTTTCCAGCAGGATCCATCTGCTTTTCAAGTCGTGTCTCTTGACCAGCTCCCTTACACCCGGTGCACTGTGATAAATCTAAGCTGCCAAATCCACCCCTCACACCCCTTCTGTGAACATTATTAAGGTGTGGATGGCTTAACTGCAACCTTTGGGAATTTCAGATGTCTGGGTAACCTGCAGAGTGCTCAGCATGCAGGGAAATGTCCCTCTTGTGTGATCATGAGCAAATCACTTGTATTCCTGCCCTGGCACTTCTGGCCCAATGCTCCCAAATGTCTGCACTCATCCATCTCCTCTGGTTCCTGCAGGGGGTTCAGTCCTGGCCAGAACTTCCTGCATGTCACCACACCAGAAATTAAAAAAATCCCAAACATGTCCTTTGTGGAGAGGCTCCTGTTGCCTAAGAACAGGCATGAAACCATTCAGTTAACCACAAAAATGCAGGGGCACATTACAGCCTCACAAAGTGATTTCTCCATTAAGTGCTAATGTGAAGCAGAGCGTGCTGTGCCTTGTTGGGAAGCTGCATTTATTTGGCAAAGTAAGTATGCAGCATAAAATTTTACACGGCCACATTTTCGAGGCATCCTTCTTTACGTTCCTGCAGTCCCTCTGTGATTCTGTGAGAAAACTGTTTTATAGCAGTGAGAACCAACTGCAGCTGAGTGAATTCCCCATGGCCACGCTGGAAACCTGCAACAAAGCTGGGATCTGAGTCCTGGAATTCAAACAGCCAGGAAACTGCCTCCATTGCCCAGATACAAGTGAACAAGACAGAAAAATTAGAGAAATGGACTTTCAAAAAGCAAACAGAGGCAGATCCTTCTCCCTACAAACTACTGGGCATTTCCAAATTAGTGCAGGGTGAAAAATTTAAGGGATTTGTCACACAAATTATTGCAACTGTTGTGTGAAGTGGAGTCCCATGAGCACATGTAAATACACGGTGGAATTATTCTGTGACTGAAATATCTTGTCTACAAAAGGCAAATGCTGAAATGGGGGCAAGAGGATTTTAATAGAATTATAGAGTCATGAAGGTTGGAAGAGACCTCTAAGGTCACAGAGCCCAGCCTTTAACCAACCCTGTCGGGTCCACCCCTCAACCATGTCCCCAAGTGCCACATCTATGTGTTATTTGAGCAGTTCCAGGGATGGTGATTCCATCACTTCCCTGGGCAGTGTGTTCTACTGCTTGACAACCCTTTCACTGAAGAATTTTTTTCTCATATCTAACTAACCCTCCCCTCGTGCAACTTGAAGCCGTTCCCTCTTGTCCTATCTTGTCCTATTTTGTTTCTCTGTATCAAAAGGATAGATGTATCCAGGTACCACAGGCATTTTGACCACTCTGGAACAACTCAGAGATGGTGTTTCAGTGTTTTGTGGAAATTAAAACTGACTTGAGCCACACATCACACACACAATGCTACATCTAAGCCTGGACTTTTGTTTCTATCCACTCCTGCTTACAGTAAATCCCACACTATCATACAATACACAGCCAGATTTGCTTCCTGCAGTTCATTAAATGCTCAGAGCCCTTCTCCTTCTCTACAAGAAAAACAACACATAAATAGGAAAAAATGATGGCAGTAAAACCTGATGGAGACAATGTGTAATTTTCATCCTCTCATTACTAATTTTATAGGTTACATTTTCCACCATGTCCCCATAAAGGATATCACACTAATAAACTCTTAGTGTCTTTATTTAATATTTATAGCACTGTGGGAGAACCAAACTCTTCTGGTAAAAGGTAAAAACAGCAATTCAAAGAGCTGCTTCAAAGATTAATATACACATCCCTAGTGATTGAGTTTAAGAGTATACAGTTTAAAAAATGCTTTGATACAAAAAACTGTAGGAAACAAATGGATGTTGGTTGGTAGATGAATGTATATAAAAATGTGCATGCTCACACCCTCAGCTTCACAAAGCATTGATTATTCATTATGTGTTCTTGGAGTAAAAAACAAATATAATGAATGAGTTTGGAGAATTAATGAACTATCCCACACTCTATCATCTGCTGAAAACATTTAGCATGATTTAGCATGTTCTTAATGTTATTTTCTTGCAATTAATAGCACAGAAATCTGCTGCAATTCTACCCTCTTCCCAAATCTCAGGTCAATGTGAAACATTACATCCAATTTTTCAGTGCATTATTTATGATCTCTGAGCTATGACTGCTAATATTTGCCTTACTGGAATAATAGTAAATTACCATAACAATTTACCATATGTAATTATGTTAAACAAAATCTTTCATTATTTATCTTCTTGTAATCTTCAGTTACAGCAAATCCTCCTATTCAGAATATGCAATAATACAACATTCATGACATTCCCAACCTATTACATGCTTGTTGGGAATGACTCCATGGGCCACTCAACTGGTGACACCTTGGAATCAGCAAACGAGCAGCAATCTGCCTCCAGCAGAAGCTCAGGTAGATTTCAAAAGGGACACAGGAGTATTTTATGTTTAAAGGCACAATTTGAATTTGCCCTCTTTAAGTTCCAAAGCTCAGCCCCCTCCACAATCAGATTATCCATGTGGGTTTCAGGCACACACCACTGAATTCCTGACTACCTCAAGTTCATCTGCAGCTCTTTTGCTTCCACAAAGCCAGGACTGTAAGTTTTATGGGGAAAATAGCAGGGCTTTTTTATGCACAAGTCATTTATTTTAAACATATAAAGTACTTCTGTGGGCTTGATGGAACTACATGGAAAAGTCATCTTTTCATTTCCAGAGCCACCTAAATGCTTTCAACACCTTTTCCACCTTTATATTCGCTTTTATCAGCTCTTGCTTACACAGAATTTCTGTTTCCATGGCCATAGGAAAGAAAAGGAACAATACATTTCAACAGACAAATGGGGATCCTTTAAAAAGTCACTCTGTCACGTGCGCAGTCAGCCAGTGGCAATGAGGAGTTAAAGTACGTTAAAAAAAATCTAAATCTCATTCAAACAAAACAAAAATCTAAATCCCAGACACTGAGTGCCTCCTTCATATTCCCACCTGTGCCATTTTTCATTTACTGGAAGCCAATTCAACTAAAATACATGTTTTTAAGGAAGGAAAAAATGAAGAAGTATATTTCACTTCTGGTTTGGAATTGGAGGGGAGTACAGACCCCTGGGGAGAAGGACTATAGAACATGATAGAAAAGATGAATCACTCTGGCAACAGCCAGCCAGCCATTAATTTTCAGCAAGCCAGGAGTTGGTCCAATTAAGCCAGGCTCCTTTCTCTACATTAACATGCTTTACTCAGGTTTTTTTTTCTGAAGCTAAAACATCAGCTCGAGACCCCAAAGGCTTTTCTATTTAGGATCAATCAATCTACCTTGCTGCACTGTAAAACATACACTGTCAGCTCCGAGGCGAGCTCAAAAAAAGAGCAACAGTAGAAAAATTTGATAAATCGACATGTTCTGGCAGTTAGTAGAGGGATTCTTCCTACACTGTCACTTATTTTTATCTGATTAGAAACAAGTATTAGTAAAGGGAATACTCCCTTCTATTCTCTTTCTGGTATTTAGCATTGGTTTAAGAGGAGTCTTTTCATCCCCGATTTTCTACATTCCATCCAGCAGATTCCTGCCAAAAAGGCACAGAGATACTACCCAGATTTCAAAGGGCAGCGAGTCTGAATTGGATTTGCAGGATGTGGACTCACATTCAAGCATTTTCTTCAGCGCAGAAACATGAACCTGCATCAATTGGTGCTCATGTTAAAGACCTTTTTCACTGCTTTCCACATTATTATGCTCAGGGCTTTACTGTGAGTACACAACCTCACCTCCAGGTTTCCAGCACCTGCCTTGGCAAGGATTGCTTTATTTGGGATTTCACTGCCCATCTGAGATCCACTCACTCTCCCTTGGCCTTCATGAGGCATCTCAGGAATGGTTAATTAATACATGAGCCAGGGCCTGATGACAGAGGTAAGAGGGACACTTAGAAGGTCTGAAGATCTCTGCTGGAATAACTTGGAGGATTGCCCTTTTCTTTGGGAAACACCACGGTAACTCTGCTCTTGGTTTCCATGTTGTTCTCAGTATCTTTATCTTTGGATAAAAACCCTTTCCTCGCAGTTTCAAGCATGACAGTCCTCCTCTGTTTTTAACAGCAATGCAGACAGAAAGCCACTGGGATGTGCAGCTGATGTTCCAGCTCCAGATTAAAAGGCTAATAAAGAGAAGCCTAGTTTGGGTAATCCTGCCAATACCAACTGCACCACACTTTGTGGCAGATGCTGAGTTTTTACAGGCAACCATTTTTGTTCTTTGCTCTTTAAATTCCACACGTCTGTAGGATAGTACTGAGATTCACTATGGCACTAATGAGATCATTTTGCAATTAAAGGCTAAGTAGAAACAAACCTCTCACCACTCTACAGGAGAGTTTGGGTTCTCTGATTAAGCAGCAGTAAATAAACCTGTTTCACTCTTGGTCCTGGTACACACCAGAGATTAACTCTTCAAACAAGATGGACTGATTGACCCCATGGATTAATCAATGAGTTTCCCAGCTTCAGAGCAAAGTGCAAGTTGTGGGAGTTACCTGCAGTAGGATATGCTGTAATTATTATTACCAGCACAGAGTACATAAATCCCAGGGCGCTTTATTTGGAGGTTTTACTCTTAGCACTAATGATCTTCACAACACTCTCATGTTTGTCAAACCACCTATGTGGGAACAGACTCTAAACAGCACTGTGCATTTCTTCAGGAAAAACTGCAGGTTTTACGGAAGCTTGGGGTGATAATTATAACGGGTGGAGTCTGTGTAATGGTAGGGCAATCTCGAGGTTGTAATACCAACACAGCTGTAGGCAGGAGCATCCCTGGAAGGGGCTACTGGGAGGCTGGGACTGGAGACAATCCTCATGTGAGGCTTGGAGCCCTCCTGGGCAGAGCAGAGAGCCCAGCCCTGCTGGCACAGGAACATCCCAACACTGGGAGCAGTGGTGGGAAGGGGGCAAGGACACACAGCTCCTGCACAGCCACAGCCAGCCCTGCCAGCCCCACCTGCCCCACTGACAGTGACCTGATGCTTGGGGGGTTCTCCTCTCTGTCACAGATCTCTTTTCAGCTTGCCAGATGTATATTAGGAAGACATCAGGAGCTGCAGGAAGATTTCTAGTGAGAGGGGAAAAAAAAGTGAAGAGAGGCCATTTGCAGCCTAGGAAAAGAAGTTGAAAGAGATGCTCCAACTGCAGCTGTGTCAGACAGCCTCGGGCTTCTCTCTCCTCACACTCTTCAAACAAACAAACAAACTCTCAACACCTAGAAACAGAGGCTGCACATGTCAGGAAAAAAAAAAAATCAGACACACCAGTAAAGACACTGAACTCCTCAGGGACTTGGCTTGTGTGTAAACACTGACAACTTTGGGGTTGAGTGTTCTCATCTTCCTCAGCCTGGCTCGAGTGTGAACACATGCTGATCCAGGAGTCAGATCCCAATGCAGTAAATGAATGGATGTTTCAGGCAAGAATATTAGAAATGGAAGACTTTGTTATCTGGAAGAGTCAAGGCAGGGTAGCTATATTTAACTTGCAGCTGCTGTGCACCTCTGCTCTTCTGCCAGCACAAAAAGCAGCAGCAGTCCTTTACCTTCAGCTACAACCTACACAGGTCTGCAGGTTTCAAGAAAAATTAATATTATGTGGAATGAAACACTGTTTGGTTCCTGGTGGGCTCAAGTGCTTTGACATTTGGACAAATTCAGCGAGTTTTATTTACAGATGGAGGCTCTGGGCTCAGTTTCTGGCACTTGATCAGAGGGAGCAGGAGGAGAACAAGTGGCCTTGATGCCCAAACTGCACTTGTGGGGGTAACAAACACTGGCCAATGTCAGAGCAGCCGGGCTGCAGAGAGCCAGAGGATCCTGCCCTGGGGCTGGGCTCCAGTGTCCACTGACTCCACAGGAAATTCACCCACAGAGCAGGAAATTAACTGGAAAAGCAAAACCACAATAAAACACAGATCCAGGCAGTGGGGTGGCGGTCATCACTGACCCAAACAGAATCTCCTGGCCTCTGCAGATGCCCTGGAACATGTCCTGACCACAGCATCCCCACAGCCACAGAGCTTGGCTGCTGCTGCTGCTGACACTGATGCAGTCACAGGGATGAGGGTCACTGAAACCTTCCCTTTCCTCTTTTACATTCATCCCCTTTGGCCCTTCTTACTACAGTGATGTCCAAAAGAAAGGTTGTCCCCTTGCCTGAAGAACAACTTCAAGATTAAACTAGCAACCTTAAATTTCATGGAGCACTTTTGCAGGGCTCAGTCCCTTGTTCAATTAAAACCAAGAGAGACTGAAGCCAGTAAATTACAGAACGTGACAAATGCTGCACAAAGCACTGAAGATCCCAGAAGGTATCAAATTTAGTGTTAAAGTAAAGAAACAATAGGGAAGTCCAAGACATTTCAGAGTGGAGTGAATCAAATTAAATTGCCTGAAATTCCACATGGAATACATTTGACAAATTTCTTTCCCCCTCTTCAGCTTTCTGTTTGAGATGAACTGTCGTCTGGCAGCTTCAAACGTCTGGCACAGCTTCAGCTTCAGTTTGCTGGGGCTGAATCCAAACACGAACCTGAACTTTACCAGTTCTGCTCTTTTTGTAAACATACTTGCTGCGGCTGCCAAATGCTTTCCAAAAGCACACAAAACCCAGAATCCAAAAGGAAAATATTGTCTTGCCACAATAAAATTTGCATTTTACCACCTATGGGCAGCAGCCTGCGTGCGGAGCCGGCGGCTGAGCTGAGCCTACCTTGCCTTGCATTCTTCCCAGATTCTGAAAGGGAACGGTGAGCTGGGAGCTGAGGAGGGAGAGATGAGTCTCCCACGTACCCAGGATGAGCCCAGCTCCAGCCCCAGCAGTGCCAGTGCCACCTCTCCCCCCAGGGCTGCAGGGGCAGCAAATAACAATAACAGTAATTATAAAAATAATATGACAATTAGCAGTAGGAATGCTCAGATGTGCTGGGTAAGACAAGCAGTAAAATGTCATTAAACACGTGTCACTGATAGCGAAGACTCTGGTTTAGATTCCCCCAGTGAGTAGTCTCAGAACAAATTCATTTCAAGGTAGGGAACTTCAGCAGCGGAAGAGATGGATATAAAGAGGGTTATGATCAAATTGCTCCTGAGAGCAGATAGCATCAGCCTGGATATATCAGCTTTTCTTTTTTCCATTTCGCTTTTAAAACATATTTGGTTTAAAACACACGTGCTGCTTTGATGCAGGATGTCATTCTTCAGCAGCATCCTGCCTACCTGTGTGGATTCCCTCTTAAAAACTATTTCTTTCTCCATTTTAAACCTTGTAAAACACCCAAGCTCCATAAACTATCCAACTGCAGACAGCTGAACTGAAGCCACCTTTAGGCTGCAGAGCAGCAAATGACAGAAGTGTCTGAGCTCTGGCACATGACACAAAGGCAAACAGCTGCTGCTAGAAAAGCATATTTTACTGTCCACAAAGCCTCAGCCTCACCTCTGAAGCCACATGGAGTTCCACCACTGCCCAAAACAGACAACATCTGGTTCATACAAACATTGATTTATTGCTTGTCTTCACTCCCCTTGTGTTTTAATTATGAGCTCTTGTAACTATTATATTTGTATTTGTTTTATCCACCTAGATATTTTTCTACACTATTAACTACAAAGTGAAAGCTCTTTCTAAAAATAGTACAAAAACATACTTAAAATATGCATATGGCCTTTATAAAGGAAATCCCAATAATGAATTTTTAGATGGAAGTAAAAGCACCACTGAAACCACTGATTAGCACCTGCACCTGATTTCATGAACAGTATGAGATTAAGAAGTTTCTTTCTATAACAATAAACTCCTGAAGAAAATAGAGTATAAAACTGATTGCTGCTCTTAATAAAAATCAGTGTGGTGACAAGTAAAAATCCCTCATTACTGCATCCCTCCCACTATCCCCAGGGGCTCCTTGGGGGTCTTGAGCCAGTTCCAGTGGTCAAGTGTCCTCATTTTAAAGTATCTCCACTTCCTCAGCAGATGGGACAGGTCCATACTGCACCTGAAGAACAGAACACTGCTCCTCCCCTGGGTAAGTTTTCTTGGCTAAATTTTTTGGTGATTTTTTTTTTTTTTTTCTGATAGAAATCTTGATCTTTCTGGGAATAAGCTGATTCAGAAATGACTTTGCAATTTCTACAGTTGAACAACTACCACCACAATATAAAGTGCAATAAATTAAAAAAAAATACCACTTGCAAAGTTCAGATTTCTCTGCCTCCACATCACCCATCAAAATTAATTCTGTAAAAAAAATTAAAAAGATGTGACAAACCTGACCAACCTTTCTCCTCAACTTACAAAAAGGCTGGAAACTATTTCTGGAAATGTCCTAATGTTTCTGTTGAATGACTGAGGCTTCTGAAAATGTTTAGTGGTCCTACAAAGGCCCTCCAGGAGGACCAGCAGATCTCATCTCTGCCAGCCCAACACACCCACTGGGCAGCTCAGGCCCAAGCATTTAGGCAGAATCCTCTCCTACTCATGGTACAGAAGTTTTGGGAGTACGATGAAAAACAGAAATTCCCCTAGATGTCTGAACTGCTGAAATTGGAAGGCAGCAAGGGCCAATAGCTGTGTTTTCCCTCCCCCAGTGTCAGCACAGAGCACAACTCGTGTGCTGAACCATCTGCAGACCAAAAACCCCTCCAGGTAGAGCAATAGGAATGCAAGAAATATCTTGGCTCCATATCTGTTTTTTAATTAAAAAGTTTTGCATGTAAACAGATACCTTCTCTTCATCCAAATCCACACTGACATCCACTACTTATCATTCTGAGGCGACTGCTAGGGGAAACATGATTAAAAAATACCATATTCCATGGAAGTGATCTCAGAACTGCCCGTCATCGAGCTGTCTGCTCCCCTTTCACACCAGCTCAACCGTGAGAGCTTTAAGCTGAAAACAAAAAAGTCAGGCCATTTGAAGCGATAAAAGTCAGTTATGAGGGCTGTAATTTTATTTTTTATTTATTGACTGATGGGTTGAAAAAGGAACATCGACTGGCTGGTATCTTTTAAAGGTTAAACAAAGGTGATGAATGGTATCAAAGGAAGTCCTACCGAACCCCCATCCCCACTTCTTTTATGAACTACACAGATATCAGGGCTGGGTTGGACGGGGTTTTTTGAGCAAGCTGGGAGGTGTCTCTGCTAAGGGCAGTGGGATTAGAATGAAGTGATCTTGAAAATCCCTGTGACGATGTGAAGGGCACAGGTGGCACCGACCCCACAAGGACACAGAACTGGCTCTTGTGTCCTGTCACCAACACAGGGAGCAGCACTTCAACACTTTGCAGTCACACATTTGCAGTTTTTTCCAGAGCAGGCCTCAGTAAGGACTGTCAGCTACCACTGTCAGTGATGTCTAGCTCAGTGTAAATGCTTCGTTAGGAAGGAGATGAAATTACACCCTCAGGTTTACTCTAATACCAAGATAAGTCTTGGCACAGAACAAGTATGCACTCATTTGTACTGCAGTGCTATGGCCACAAGTTTTAATTTTTACTATTTAATTATTCATCCTTGATCAGGCCTCTATTTAAGCTAATATGCAAAGACGAGGGAGAACAGGCACTTGTTTATCTCAGTTTTTTCCAATTAATTCAAGTTGTTCAGTAATCACATTACTTCTCTACAATGTGATAAGGGAGAAAAAAAATGACCAGCAACCATCCAAAGAACAAAAAAATATTCCCTTTATATAAAAAGTAGGATATTCTACAAAATTTACTTGCCTGAACAGACTCCAATAAACCAATTAAAATACTCATTTATAGGGATGGCTCATATTATTGACTCAGCCTACAAGGGAGATTTTTCTTCTTTTTTGCCTTTAATGTCTACAATATTACCAGTGAACTGACCTCGTAAAAGATTATGTGATGGGAGACTGCCACAGGTTTCCTGAAACTGTCCTGGAAAAATGAAATTGTCCTAAATTTCCCTCTTGTTCCATGTGGGCAGTGGCAATAAATGGTACATCAAACAGCAATTTCACGTCTATGAACTGGTGCTATACCTGAATTAATCAAAACTAAAGCTTCCAACCGCCCAAATGTCTGCTAAAATTAACCATCTACCACCTTTTTTCACAAGAAAACTTGGGGAAAATTGAAGAAACAAAAAAATATTATTCAGTCCATAATTCATACTATTTTAATGGTATTTCTGACCTTTAAAGCAAAAAGCATGAATAGCTCACCCAGACCATTGGGCAAATAGAAAAAGTAACAAGAAAAGCCAGCAAAGAGAAACTACCCACGAGGAATCCTCTGCAGCTTCAATACAGCAACATCTCTACTCCATGAAAAATAAAAGTACCAGCCACTCTCAACCCATCTCACTATTCTGTCATTACACACAAGAGGGAACAGACATGGAGCTCCACTGAACTCCAACCAGCCACACTAATCCTGACCTGTATCTGTAACCTTAATGTTTTCCTGAATGTCTATAAAAAAATCAAAGAAAAAAGAACAAATCTTTTTGTCTTGAACCTGCTCGCCCCAGGCAAGTCCTTTGTCTGTGCAGGGCTATCCCTGTGGATGCACTTCCTAAAACACTGTGGACATTGATCCCACATGATGCAGATGAGGTCCTGGCAGTGCTGCAGGAGCACCAGCACTGCCCAGGGATGGAGGCAGGGATGGGTTCAGTGCTGACACACTCCCTCTGTGTGCACCTGGCCAGGACATCTGCCTGGCACCCACCTGCAGCTCCCTTGGCTTGAAAACCACTCCTTTCCTCCGGCACCAAAAGGACTGAAGCTGTGAAACAGAAAGGTACAGGGGAGCAATGCAGCCATCTGGGCAAGAGGCACCCAACCAGCAGGTTCAGAATGAAAAACACAAGCTGTCTTGTTAAAAAAACCACTGTCCCGTGCTTGGGCAGCTGTTTGGATATTTGTGCCACACCATGCCCCTGTGGAGGGGGATATGAAAACTCTCAAGGGGTCTGAGCCCAGATGATCAGACCACTTTGAGTTTCTTTGGGACTCAGTTCCATGGTGACTTAATGGAGAGAGGCATCCTTGATCCAGTTGTCTCAAAAGTATTTTTTTGTATTTTAATAATACATATTCTACATACAATATTTTTGTATTTTAATAATACAAAAACAACAGGCAATAAGGTGTCCACTGTATTGGAGGGAGCTGGATCAAGGCAGTAACAAGGGGCAAAAAGCCCCGTCTAGGGTCAGACAGAAGTACTGAAGCACCCCAGTGTGGGTGGGGAGTTAAGGTGGGGTCTGAGGGAAGGGTCCAATAGGGAAGAACAATAAGGAATATTAAAATTCCTGAACCAAAAATTAACCTATGGTAACACAGAGAATGAGGAACTTTCTAGGAACAATTTGCATACAGAGCATGTGAATAAGCCCTTTGCTTATGGCACTGAAAACGAGGTTTCCCAAGGCATTTTTCCAGGATTCTCTCCTTCCCCGGGGAAACTGCCCTCTACAGGGATATCATATTCACTTCCCACCCTGTTATTTCTGGATGCTTAAGGAGCAAAGGAGCAATAATACCCTGTTCAGCCTTGCTCAGTTGCTGCAGGAGGAATCAGTGAGTGATGGCTCTGCCACTCGCTCCTCACACCTCATCCTCACGTGCTACTGCTGCTTCCTGGCAGTGATTGATGACTTGCACCAAGCCCCTGCCACCAGGAACCAAATGGGTTTTTTCTTCATGAGCTGCCCGTTATCACACAAACTTTATGATGTTTTAGGGTAGGAAGCTTATCCTCTGGAACAGACTTTCCTGTCTGAAACACCTCCTCCTTTCTCTTGTGATTTACTGTTCATTTGTCTTTACTGGAAAGCTGGTGTACAGGCTAGAGGCATTTGAGGCCCTTGTTTCTGGAAAAGTCAGCCATGGAAACCCAAAAAATGAAAAGCCAACCCTCCCACCAGCGTATTAGCTGGTTTAAGACCACAGTTAATGGCTTGTCAATCATACGTAATTTCACATTAAATTTCATTTACATTTAAGTCACAGAGACTGAGCAGTGGTGTACACATCCATCAACCAGTTTATGATGCCCACCAATAACTAACAGCCTCTGTTAACCTGATGGGCATGTTTTCCAAATCCAGATTTGACATCCACCAGGCAGAATGGCTCTCCAGACAGTATTTCCACAAAAACTGATTCACACCTGAAACTCAGTACAGGCAGCCATTCCTTCACTGATGGTTTAGCTCCTTTCCAAAAGTCACCTCTCTATTTCTGGGCACAGGAAAACACTCCGGTTTTGATTTGAAAGGGAGCTTCAAAATGAGCAGCGCCAAGTACCTCAGACAGGGAGGGAAATCAACTAAAGAATTAAGGACTTTTATTCACCTACTACTCAGCACCCCACAGAAGAGCCACAGAAAGTGCTTGTGCCCCCTCCAGCCTCTCATCCCAATCCTTGCTTGTGACTGCCTTGAAAATCTTGGTCCCATTGGGCATTTTCCATTGTCTGGATTTAAAGGGGAGACGGAAGGATGAAGGTCCTGGGCTGGTCTAAATTGTACTTGTTATGGACTCACATCACTTGGCAATCAAAGAATCACTTCATCTTTTGAAACTCTACCTGGTCTACCAGAGAACAGAGAAGAGCCAACCCAGCCCTGGCTGATTCAGGGCCACTCTAAATCATGAGCATCCAGAGGGCTCACAGGCAACTACCCTGCAGCCTCCTAAGAAGGGTTTATCTCCTGGAATTTAGGCCATTTTTCTGGCACTGTTCATCTGGCAAATGAGGGCCAAAAGATGACCAAGTCTACAAAGAATACTCCAGGGTAAGCAAAGGACAAAGAGGTAACCCTGTTGTAACATCCAGCTTGCTCCAAGCCTTCACACTGAAGCTACACAGTATTCAGTGATTTATTCTGCTTAGTTCTAGCTAGATAACTAAAACATTCTCTTCTGTCTTAGCAGCAAGGCAGGGTGTGGGTACACAAGGTCAAATCATGCCTGTTTACGCCACCTTTTAATTTAGCTGGTTTGAACTGAAAGGTTTGCTCTAGAGATGAATTACTCCTTAAGAGCTTTCTTTAAAGCAATGAATTTTAAAAAATTTTGAAAAGCTTAAGGCCTCCTAATACATCTGACTACTTTGCTGTGCTTCTGCCCTGGAAAAAAAAATAATTATTGAAGCAACAAAACCCTGTTTCTTCTAGTAATGAACAGTAAAAGCTTGTCTGGGGGAAATCTAGTGATTAGATTGTGAATGCGTGCTACTTCCAAATGTAAAGCCATTTTGCTTGAGACAATATTAAGATGCTAAGATGCAATGTTTGATCATTAATTTTGCCTAACACTACACATTAGTGTTGCTGCAGTCTTGGATTTTTTTCTTCTCCCCTGGCTTTAGACAGCCTTAATCATGCTTACAGCCGATCCTAATTGCTGAATCCTCTCACTCTCCACCTTCCCTAAAATGCTCCGGGCAAAAGAAATAGCGAAGATTAATGACAGACGTGTAATTAGAAGAAAATGTAAAGATCTCGTGTTAATCATTCAGAAATAATTTGATAAATACGAAATCCTGAAGAGCTCTCGGAGTAAAAGATGATGGAAGGAGTGCTGTGGCACAAAAGGCTGAGCACATTTGTACGTGCCACACTCCGTGCCTCTGGAAGGAGGGAGCTCACGCCTGGGTGTGTGGGAATGCAAGGGAGGCTTCAGGAACATAATGGGATTCAGCATGGAAGACCATCTGTTTTAATTGAGCAAGCTTATTCGTGCAATGCTTTGCTCCACTAATCTTGTTTAGATTAATGTTAATGTTCTATTAAAAGGTAGTTTATCATCCCGCAATACTGAGTTAAAGCCATCCCACCCATGGCAACGTTCTCAGCTCTCGTGGAGGCACAGAGCTCCCTCATTACCAGGATATTGATCATTTACAGCACAACCACGAGGCTGGGAACCTTGCTTAGAAATAACCAGAGGTCTTTTGTCCAGTGAGGGCACAGGTACTGATAAACAGATTTTCTTCAATTAATTTAAAATACCAAAGACCACAGTCCGCAAAATAATTCTCAATTAAGCTTTTGTACAACTACAGGAATGGTACTTCAGCTAGAAACACCTTTCAGGCTGTAACAGAGAAATGTCAAACTGGGATAGGTTTCTCTCAGTTTCTTTTCTTCCTGTGACACGTCTTCTCCCCATAACCCTTGGTGTGTCCTTGGTGTTTGCTTTTAATGAGAAAGCAGGAAGCTGAGTGCTAGCTGGAAGCACACCTATCATTAAAAATGCAGACACAGGGCAAGACAAAAATGCGTAGCAAAGCACCTTTTGTATATGGATCTAAAAATCCCAAGCTGTAGAAAGCATTACTATATCCTGAAGTTCTGTTGCTTATTTATTTCAAACATGGCAGAATCTGAAAATGAGCTCTTGTATCCTCCATGCTTGGAGAATAATGCACCTAAGTGTTTTGGTTATTATTTTAGAGGTTTTATTTTTTAAAACAGAAGCACGTGCCAACCAAGAAATGAATCATTTTGTCATTGTTCTGGGCTTGGGTGCTGGACCAGCAAAATGTATTACAATCTACTATATTTAAAATGTTTATTTTGTACAGCTCCTACTTCTCTGGTGTCTGTAACTGCAGCTGCTCAATAGCACTGCAGCACAAATCATGAAATAAAAGAAGCAACAATTCCAGCCCATACCCCTCCTTTCCAAATTTCAAGTATGGCTTGAAAGAGTCCACTTAAAATTTTTATTTCCTAAGGGAACATTTTATAATTACATTTTGGACATAAGAACAAGGAAGATGAAGGATACCAAGAGAAGATGAAATATATTTGAAGAAATTTTTCACATGCCATTCTAAAAACAATAATCTCACAAAGCAATAATTCAAGGGAGACTTCCTCCCCGAACACCCAAACATGTCAGTCATTAATTACAACTCAGAAAAGCTCTTCTGTGATACAAAAGCATTACCATTCCTTCTCTGCAAAATTGGGAATCTGAGAAGAGGAAAAGTTTAATGGCTCATCCAGAAAAAAACAGCTGACAAACTGCAAAACACTGCAAGCAGCATCAGTTCCTTCTTCTCACACTGGCTGTGGGAATGTCAGCAGCTCCCCACTTCAGCCTGGGGTAGGTTTTAAGTTTCTCAGTAAAATTAAACCTGAAATTAGCCCAAGCACTGAATTTTGAAAATCCCACCTGAGCAGGCTCCCAAGTACATGAATTATATCAGACACAAAGGCAATGTCTCATTAAAAGAACCACACTCTGAGATGAAGCCCCCTCTGACTGGTGCACTCCAGTGAAAACAGGGCTGGCTGAGGACACGTGTACGAGCCACAATTTTTCATGGGACTGTTGGAAGAGACTTAAATGAACCCCTTAATTTGCAGAGTGGAATTGCTAATGTTTCCCTTGGAAAGACAAGACGCATTTCTACCTCTAACGAGCGATATCCATCCACAGCTAACGAGCCTCACAACCTCTGCGAGCGCTGACAACTTCACATGGGAGGCACACGAGCCAGAGATTACACTGGGAAAGCTGATAGTGCTCAAGGTTAGAAATCACTGATTTCCTGAGTGCTTGTCAAGCGCCCATTCGATGCTCCAGGCTGTGTCCAACAGAAATTACAAGTGACAAAATAAAATACCCAGACGTGTCTGCCCCCATCTGTCTTCAACATTTTTTTGTCCTTTCCAAACAACTTCCTGTGTTGAGCTCCATCTCCCCAGCCTGGCTGTGTCCCACCATCCCTTCTGCAGAACAACTCTGGACCAGGGATGCAAAGGGTTTGCCTCACTAGTGCCTTGTTTTTAGGGCATTTGCCCCATTTTGGGGGCAGCTGCCCTGGAATGGAGAGCAGCTGGGATCTCTATTGCACAAGGCCCTGCATACCAGTTCTGAGACTGCCTCCAAGCACTGACCCCGAGGGAAGGGATCTGGGAAAGGCAGGCAGGCACTGTAAGAAAGCTGAGGCAGAGTGAAATTCCATGGAAGTGTGAAAGTGCAACACTCAGAGTCACAGACAGTGACTCTGAGTCAATACAGCAGACAATTCCATACTCTGCTGTATTCCATCATCAGCTGTACCAGCACTGCTGTGTTCCATCAGTTTTATCTCGAGGCCGAAGTTACACTGGGCAGTGCAGCCTGGGTGTGGACCTGCCTGTCCTGCTGGGCTCTGTGGGAGAGCAGAAATCACACAATCCATGTAAAACCTACCTCTGCACCTTCCCTTCAATCTCCTGGCTGCTTCCCCCATTTCTGTGTACGGAGAGGAGGGAAATATGCTCCACCAGCATCCTTTGGGGTCACTCCTCTCCAGTGACAGTGCTGAACGAGGTGCCTGTGGGTGGAGCAGCAGAGAGCCTGCACTGACATAGAAGGCACAAACCTAAAAACCTCCTTTGGTCAATAATGCAAAGCAGAACATGACTGGCATTTTCTCCCTAAGAAACACGTTCAGAAACCTGTGCCTAAGCTGCACAGGCTGTCAGCCAAGGCTCTGTATCTACACATGACAAATTATGAATTCATCCATTGTTTGAAAGTTTTGAATTCACTGTTGGTGGTAAACTTTTTACTAGAACACACAGATGGTCCTGCCTGATCTTGTTAATGAAAAACTCTCACACAGCTACAAAAACAGACGTGATCATCTGTTTTTCAACATTCTGAAAAAAATCTACAGAGGTGTAAGGTGCTATACAAATGAGAATAATTAGCTTGTGCCATCTGTGGACATTAAAAAAACCCAGTGTGTCTGTATTCCTGTGTTTTATAATGATAAGCATTATGTCTTCAGCAAAGTACATACTTAATAACTTTTCAATTTATTGTGACCTTCTGCTCCAATTTACTTAAGGAACTATAATACTAGCTGTGCCTCACACCTTTTTCACCTTATAATTAGCAAGTAATAAAAAATGCTATTAAAAAGTAATGAGTCTGAAGCTCTCTGACAACTCACTGATTAATTCTTAAGATTTTGAAGTACGTTGGAACATACTGAGCTAAAACATCAATTTCACCCAGTTTTCAGCCCCACTAACAAGTGTTGGTGCATGATGGAGTCTCACAGCTCACCCATAAGTGATGGCAGTAGGAATTGTACCCCTCACTCTTACATCTGACAGGGTCACACTTCCCAGGTCTTTCTAATCCAAATTTAGTGGTGAGCTGAGCTTTGTCCTTGCACATGCAGTGCTGCATGCCCAGGCTCTCAGGCTGCAGCAGCCTGGGAATGGATGCCCTTAGCATCCAACGAGGAACAGCCAACACAGATGAGTGCCTTAGAGGGAAAAACAGGAAAAATGATCAGCATCCAGGACTGGATTTCACCTGATTTTGTATAACATCCCCTGGAGGCATTTAAACATGCTGAGGGTGCAGAACTTCTGTCCCTCGGCCTCCATAAAAATGGGAAGTGACTAGGCAGGCTGGTCTTGCAGGCTGTCCTTGCTTGTTTTCACAGCACTCCCATGGCACGGGGAGAGATTTGTCATTATTGCTGCAAAGGGGTCATTTGCACACAGAATGAAAAGCAGGTTAAACAGCTCTGCACAAGCTTGGGTAAGAAAGAGGAAACAGCCAGGAGGACTGAGAGTGGAGCCCACATTACACAGATATTTGCTGGACACCAGGACTAGAAACACTCAGAGAAGCTGCTCCCCCAAGTTCATTCTTGTGTCTCCCACAGCAGGCACTGGTGTGAAATACCCTCCATGTGCCATCCAGCTCCTCTCTCTGAGGCCTGTACTCTTCTTTCAATGGGTTTCACTTCATATTAAGTGAAAGCAAAAAAATGTTCAGTGGACACCTGCTGGTTCCATGGAGTGCTGAGATCTGGAACGCTGTTTCCTCAGTGCTGCCACTGCTATTTCTATTGCCCTTCCACTCATGGACTGCTCTTGTATTACTCCCACAGATAAAAAGGCAGCCAGCTTTCAGCCTCCCAGCTTCTAGGGTAACCTGGGACTTTTATCAACAGCATTTTGTACACGGAGCTCCAAAACAGACCAGAGCAGCAGGTCAACAAATGCTGTATTTTGTTTATTATTTAATGGTTTATCATTACTTTGTTAGATGCTGGTAGCAGACCCCAAGATACAATGCAAAATCTAGGCTGTGCCCCGACCAGCCTGACACCTAGAAAAGATTAAAAATACAAAATGTATCCTGTGCTCACCTTGTAATCCTAGCATGTAAGCCTGTAGCTGCAAATACACAGATGCAGAGTCCTTACTCTCTTATCTGTTATGTGTTTTAATACCCACAAAGCCCCTCTCTCTACTCATATGTGACTTGAAACCAGGACAGGTGAGTGAGGGAAGAGATAGCAGCAGTTGAAAGCATTTTTTAATCGAGCAGTCCCCATTCCCAACAAAATCTTGTGGTGTAACTCATTAAAAAAAAAACACCCTGTACTTTCTAGGGTTTTTTTTTCTTATTTGTACTTTCTGATTTGAGCTACTGCTATACTGACTCACCTACTGTCTTTAAAACTTTCATAAATGTACCTACTACAGATGGTTCCGATTAGAAGTGTGACTAGACCATCTTATAACACCAACTCTTTCTCATCCATTTTGTAACTTTCCTAGGGGCATGGGTGAGTCTTTGCTCCCAGTCCAAGGACCTGTTGTTTCAGCTGTTAAACTTTATTTCCTTCAACTGACCCATTTCCATTTCTATTTCTGAAATACCTTCAATTTTTCCCTCCTCTGATGCCATTTATTTATACAGTAATTATCTGCTGCAGGTTTGAGAGTACCTGCCTTTACTTCTGCTGTTGTACTTATTTAAGCTGCAGCATCTCCTACTTAACTTACTTCAAAATGTTTTTTCCAGACTTCTACTGGATAGAAAGCAGCACGGCTCTACTCTGAGATCACTTGGAAGAGCCTGCATGCAATGCTATCTCCTAAGTGCACTATGAAGTCAAATCAATTCACAAAGTCATGTTCACAAAATGGGAAATGATAAGAAAAGAATGAGTTCTGTTCTACAAATTACCAGCAATTCAGTGCGATGCTTTAATGTCATTCCTGTTCTTCATGGATGTCACTGAATGCACCAGGCAAGTAAAATGCCCATGTGAAATTAAGATACTGAAAGTAAATGTTTGCTCCTGTGTTGTAAAGAACCTCATAAACGTCAGAGGTTTTTATTTCATGCACACCACAGCTTGTAGAGACACAGGAAACATTTGGTTCTAATGGGAAACTGATGTTCCTTTCAGCACCGTGGTGCCCATTAGTACCTGTCTGAGCAATGTTCTGCTGCCAGTCTGAGCAGCCCCACACACCAGCTGACCAGGACAGACACAGCCTTCAGTTCTGTGTTGTTTCAAGTGCCAAGGGAAGAGAAATTCACATCCTCCTCAGAAACACCATGTGTAAAGTCTCGTGTCCCACGATGCTGTTACTCCATCAGTCAGAGAACCTCCTACTCACTGTATTCCCACATACAGTCCTGAGTCCCCCAACTTCTTTCCCTCGCCTCCACATCCTTCATTTCATTCCTGTCTACTCGACAGAAGTGTAACTTGGAATGCACAGACAGCTGGGAGGTGAGGAGACATGGGAAACTCATCTGGGGTACAGTGGGTGACTGCAAGTAGAAGAGAAAGGGGTGCTGAGGCCAGTGATTCACTGTTCCTTCACTGCTCCACTCATTCCTAAAATTTTGGGGCGCACCAACTGCACTAAGATGAGTTTGGCAGAGTACAACTACCCTGTGCTGTGATTTAAGCTGCATACTGCCAGCCTAACAAGGATATTTGACATTTTCCAGTGTCTCCTGGTACCAAGCAATGCTGTAAAAGCCCAGCGCAAACACACCCAGGCCAGCCTGCCAAGAGAGACCAGCATCTCAGCAGTTCCTGCTGAAACACAGGTTAAAAAAATCCTAAGGGCATGGCAGGAGAGATGCTCCACTCCCATTGCAGCACACATAGACAAGTGGTCATCCCCAGTGACTCAAACCTTGCCATAAACCTGGTAACTCCAGCAGGTGATTCGAGGGCAGCTCCATCCTTAAAAATCTGGTTTCAGCTATGGGAAGGCTGCAACTGAGCAGCCGACCCCAGGCACCTTTGGGAATGGAGGTTGATCCCTTCTCACAATCCAGGTATTATCCTGGGCAGGGAAGGAGGGGGAAGTGTTCTGGCAGGAGCTCAGCTTGCTCACACGCAGACTCCCCTTTGGAAGAGGGAGACACGTGCTCAAGTGGGCTGCTTTTCAGTCCTGGAAATGCTAGCAAGATTTTGTGTTTGATTTTTGCCTTTACACCAGTCAAACCAAAATTAAGGGATTTCCACGTGTGATACTGAACACACACTTTTGCATTAGGGATTTGTGTTTTGTAAATTATAGCCTTTAGCCATATCACTAGTCATTAACCTAATTTAAATTTCAATAAGGAGATTCTCCATTTTTGTCATTAAAATTAACTAGCTCCTCACTGCGCAGATACAATCAGGAGGGTGAGGTGAGAGGAAATCACCAAGAACGTCTGATTAAACCCACTTTTTGTTCTGCAGCTCCTCGTACTCCCCTGCAGGGATTCAAAAGCACCTCCCAAGAGACTTCCCGTGGCTGATGGAGAAGGTGTCAGAGTATCCCTTTGCAGTGTCTCAAAGGCCACTCAGTGCCTGCTGTTCCTACTAAGTGCAGTCTGTCATGTGCTGTGAGGCTTATACAGACACAAAGTGCCTTTCTACACCGTGTTCAAATGCAGGAGGTCATTCCTGGAGTCACCAGTGCCAGCAGCAAAAGCAGTCCCTGGGAACAGCCCTGGTGGCTCACGATGCCAGCCTGTGGGGAATCTGTGGTCTGAAGTTCTGTGATGCTCAGAAATTTCCCATCAGAGCACGCAGTGACCTGCCCTGACCACTCGCTGTTCCCCTGCTAGTCAGGGATGCAGCTGGGGTCAGGTAGAGGAGTGGGGAAAAACTTGATCTGCCAGGAGCCAACGGGGCAGGTCTTGGTGAAAAATCTGTAAAGGGATGCTGCCAGATCCAAAAAAACCCCAAAACGTGGAACAAGAAAATGCATGTGTGAGAGGCAGAGCTGGGGTTGGAGAGGTGTCCCTGGGGCTCGAGGATGCCCAGCTGAAGCACAGATCCCTCCAGCTCCCAGATCCTTCCAGTGGCACCAGAACATGGAATGTGCTGCAGCTTTGGAAGAACTGAGCATAACAAACCAGGACAGAGAGAGGTCCAGCTCCCCCATCAACCTCTGTCCTGCATTTCCAGACCAGCAGAAGCTAGAGCAATTTCCAGGCTTATTTGCCTTGGAGCATATTTTATTCTTCTGCAATTCCTCCTTCCAGAAGCAGCTCTGGAGTCACTAACACCAGCCAGCAGTGATTAGAAAAGTGAGTGCTGAGAGCAAATACAAAGACAATACTTTTTCCAGAAAACACTTCCTCTGTACTAAAGGACATACCAAGAACTGAAGTGACTCAGATTTTATGGGTCCTGATGATGTAGTAGAAAATTAACAAGATTGCGTATTTCACAGAAAACAGGTAAGAGAGGAGGCTGAAAAGAAATGTTGTTTTAATTGGATTTTTTTGTTCTCTTGTTATCTTCAGCACCTCAACAATGCCTCCAGTACTTAAAAATCTTCTGGGACTTAAGAAAGCTACATTTCTTTGATTGCATTCTCATTTGAAACTTATATGAGCAATATTATTGGTATGTAAGAAAAACCATATGTACAACAGTATGCAAAGAACACCCGACACTACGTGGTGTAGGGTAAACCCACAGCACACAGCCAGCAACAGATGCAACCCAAGAATTCTAAATTCCAATCAAATGAATCTGAAGATTAATTGCAAAATCCATCAAAGTACTGTGGGGAAAAATAGTAAACTCTACATAAACAATCAGGGACTTTTGCAAATTCCTGTAGCCTATAATTAGATTTAGTGAATGCCATCAAATCTGAGGCTCCAGTGCAAATATAGACAGTTTCTGTTGTTTTAAGATGTGTACACAGATACATGAAATGTGCCTAATTACCCACAGTTGTTTTGTTTCCCTATTTAATTTCAGCAGCACAAATAAACTCAAGAGTTTTGCGTACATTGGAATAAATAACTGCAAAATCGGAATGTCTACAAAGTTAAAAAGTAAAAGAGAAAAATGGAAAGTAGTCACAAGCACTTGATGAAGCTGTTTTGCCAGCCAACTCAGGGCAGGGATTGTGGTGTCTACACCTCTCATACAATCTATATCCAGATTCATTAAATTCTCATCTTTACTCTTCTCATCACAGAGAAATACAAACAAAAGCCCTTAATCCTGCAATTTCATCCAGGTGAAGAGCTTGCACTGAGCCCTTCCAGGCAGCCAGGCTGTGCACCTGCAGCAGGCTCCCTGAAGCCTGCAGAACCAAACCAGGTCATTTCCAGCCACAGGATCTTTGGGAAGTATCACCAGCTTCCCCCAAATCCCTGACCCTCTTTTTTGAGGGAGAGTTCTAAAGGAGATTTTTTGGAAAGGAAATTCACCTTCCCATATGCACCCAGGCTGCACAAACAGGATGCCTGAGTGAGGAGGAGACAGCAGGGATGCTGCTGTGCAGATCACATCCTGTGCTCCACTCTGCTTCCCTATCAAAAAGGAATTCAGCTCGTCAGCATCTGCAAAACAGATGCTGAATCTACACCCAGAACTACAACAGTGCAAGACTTGCTGCATCACACACGCATCCCATGTCTGCATCCATGTCTTGGAATAAATGCATCAGTACCTCTAATTCATGCACGATTATGCACCATTTTAAGACTAAAGTCACAGGATGTTTAAATACACATGGACAAACCAGATAATTTAGGAATGAAATTACAGATGACATTCTTCTCCCTTAGCTGCTCTATGCAAAATGTTTTCCAAATTTGAAGAAAGAAGACACTAATCTGTTTGGTAGCTGAAATAATTTTAGAATTAAGCAAAACACTTTTTATTATTGTTGGTACTTGCATGTTTAATTTTAGAGGAATAAATCATGCAATTGAAGCTTTGACATAAGAAGTGATTATGCTCAAATGCAGCTCTCCATGCTATGAGAAAATACTGAGCGATGATTTCAGAGTTCTGTATTTAAATAAAAATCCCCATGTGTTTTAGAAACACAGAATACTGTATAACAAAGAGATGCTGGGGCCTTATCATGTAGGCTGAGATGCTCTCAAGCCCCAGAGCAACCCAGGACTGAAAAACTACAAATTACTTTGAGCCATAACAGCCATCATAAACTTTTTCCACACAAGACCTCTGCCTTCCAAAGGAAGATGACTAAATCTCCCCTCCACTGCCAAACAGGTCTGGCAGATAGACAGTTTCTGTTCCTTTCTTTTGCTCATCTTTCCCCCTTATTGAAAAGAATCAGCACTGCTGAGCTGAAGTAAACTGATAGCTACACAAGATAATTTTTTTTAATAAAACATTTATAATTTCATATTGCATTAATAGGCTTAACATAAATCTCTCAGACTTTGTTGGAAATTAGCCCCGAAGGGAATTAGAAGCCTAACTCACCTTGACTTTCCATTGTATTTTGAGTCTAATTGGCTTAGCATCTTTTGAAAATTCTAGTTTTAATTATTGGTTACATCAGTTCTTAAAGTTACAGCTGAGCAGGAAAAGCGAATGAAATGCTGCTTATCCCATTTTCTAGGCAGGGTAACAACCTTGCAAGCACATCACCTGATCCTCTTTTGGAGCAGCACTGCAGTTTCTCCAGGTTGCCAGATGCTTGGAGCCATGACCAGGAGAATGGAGCTAAGCTGGTGCTGCTCCACAGATGCCTGAAGAATTTTACCAGATTTCCATCTCCCCTATTGCCTACAAACTTCCCTATAAACGTGTGACTCCAGATTTGCCACCACCACGCCCTTTCTGCCACACAAAAAATACTGGCATTTTTTAATCACTGTTACAGGACACCAGGATCAAGCTGGAATTCACTTTTATCTAGTATTGATTTTCTACTCCTTCTCCTGACCACAATTTCAAAAAGGATCAAAATGAGACTGGATCCCAGAGTAAGGTATAGGCACATCATAAAAGGTTTTTTTAAAAAAACATTATGGGATTGCCTCTGGGTTTTGTTTTTTTATTTTTTCCACAAGCAAAAAGCTCTATGTTAAACCATTTCCAAACAGATGGGATGTGGGCTGAAAGATAGGAAGGTTTTATCACAGGTAAGAAGTGGATATAGGATGTTAACGTGCCTTACACCTGATTTGTTCAACTAAACACGAAGGCAGGGATCAGGTTGCAAAAATTGGTGCGGGGATAAAACATTTTCCTACTTTATCTGCCCAGTGAGAGCCAGGCTGGATCAGCAGGGGCTGGAAGCTAGTGCTGGGCGAGTCCCCTTTGATGGTGGCTGCCAATGTGGAATTCCAGCTGGCTCCCATGGGCGGGCAGCCAGGCTCGGCTGGAACTCACTGGCAACTTTTGCAGGCAGCTTCATTTGCTCATAACGTGCTAAGCAGAGAAATAATATGAATCAACCATACATAGATGAGATGGGGTTTAAGCAGAAAGGAGGAATAAAAAGAGGAATTAACTCGAAGGTGCCTGTGCTTTTGGGTTATTCAAGCAAACAGCCAGGGCACGTCTCCATAAATGCAGCTGGAGTCTAATTTCAGTCGTGTTTTAAATAATAGCATGTTCACAGATTTCACTGGCATGTCTCCCAATTCACATTCCAGTAAATTGTACCATCTCCATTCTCTATCTCCCACCCTCCAGGAGCAGAGGTACCACAGGTCTGGGGTTCCAAAAATCCCTGCAGAGGCTGCACTTCTTGGGTCAGTCCTGTCTCCACACCTGGGAAAACGGATGCTTGCCTAAAGCACAGGCTGTGATCCCTATGATCCAGATGTACCACGGCCCCAGGGCAGAGCTGCTCCCACATAGCGGAGGAGAGGAAAGGACACATTTGTCCCTAAAGCTGGCAATTTAAAGCAGTCTCTCTGTTGATAGATCGTCTGTCTTTTTGTACAAGCAGTGCTGCAAGACGAAGGAGAAAAGCATTTGGGGAATGCTCGAGGANCTCTCTGCTGATAGATCGTCTGTCTTTTTGTACAAGCAGTGCTGCAAGACCAAGGAGAAAAGCATTTGGGGAATGCTCGAGGACTGCCCGTGTTAGAAACAATCTCTGTGTATTAATAATTGCTGTTATTGTTAGCCTCTGAAGTAGATTTCATCCTGCAGAGACGCCACCTTAATAAAGCTGAAGATTTTTTTAAAATGTAAACAGTTAGATGGAACATTCACCATTCAAACTCTTCCCTCAATTGCTGGAAATGTGCGAGCCCAGAAGAAAAGCAGAATGAATCTTCAAGCTGCAATGAAAGCACATTAACTTCTGCCTCTTTCCAACCTTATCACTACTCATGGCACAACTATTAACGTGGGGGGCCAGATTTGTTGTCATTAAATTATGTATTAGTGCAGGAGGATGTCAGGTTTTGAATGCTCTACACATTTTCTGAATCTGAGTTTCTCCATATTCTCTTATTCCTCTAATTTCTTTAGCTGTGCCATGTGCTCCTCTGCCTGCAGCCTGAGTAACCTCTGTGGAAGCATGGAACAGTCAGTCAGCTAACAGGACAAGGACTGAGCAGGCCAAAGTGTGTCCCAGATCACCACATTTCACCTTAAAATCCAAACACCTTACTCTTATGTATTGCAATGAGCACATGCAAAATGTTGGTATAAATACAATAATTTTCCAATATTCTGTGAAATGTAGAATCTTCTGCCCATACTTTCAGAGTATGACATTTTAAATAGCAATCCTACTTCCAGAGGCACCTGATTTCCACATTCACTGAAATGAGGCCTTTCACATTTGCATTTCCTATTAGGAATTTTCCCACTGGGTGCTTCCGTCACCAACTTGCAGGTAAAAAGGGAACATTACATATTTAACTTGTTCTGGGTAACAATTTCAGGGGTTAAAACAAAGACTTGTCTTTCTGTGTCAGAGGATTTTCCTTAAACTCTGTGCCAGAAACAAACAATATCCTTTGTCCCACTCTCACAGAGCACAGCGCTGGGTGAGGGGAGTTGTTACCTGGGGTATGGCTCAAAGGTAGAGCAAAAGGTCAGTCCTGTCCTACTGTGCAAAAAATTAAGAGAACAGACTGCAGATGGGCAGGGAGAGATGGGTAAGGGAAGAGGCTTGAAAAAGAGGATATATTTTATCAGTATGTCTTTTTTTTCCCCCTTAGTTCTTATAAAATGACAGTATAAAAGTGCTTTTCTTCCATTCCTAAATTCTATGTTTTCATGTTCTCTAGATTTTCATTGCATATTTATGTACTGGTTTCCATGTCTGCCTGGTTACTTTGCCTCTAAACTTACAATAGCACAGATCTCCTGAGAGCATAAATTGCATTGATCCTAAAATATACAGTTATGAATATAGTTTTTAGCAATATTGGCATCAGAGAACATCTGTTTACTTTGAGTTAATCAAGATTAATATTTTATCATCTGTCTGGCTAAAACACCCACCTATGTGAAGCAATTTGCTTCAGCTGTAAGGATGAAATCTTTTTAAGCAACGTAATATTAAACATATACCAAATTTCTGACAGTTGTATCAGGGTAATAGATGATGAAGACAGTGAGTGATGAAGACTTCATAGTCAATCCCATCCCAACATCCTGAAATAACCTGGAATCTATGAAAGGCACACAGAGCTATACAAGGGATGCTTATATAGACAGGCAGCGTGGCTGCATGGACACCTTCCAGTGATGTAAAGAAAAGTTGAGTCATATTTGGAACTTTCTCCCAACTCTCTGTTTTAACAGTAAATATGGCACAAGGCAGCTGAGGGCAGACAGGGAACCCTCATGGCCTCACTGACCTATTTTCTCTCAAGCAGTCTCTGCCAGGTTTATGGAGAATTCCATTAATTCCTCCAGGCAGGTACCCATCATTAATATGGACAATCTGGAGGTATGATTTCAAAGCCTGAAATTCCTGCTCTCGGAAAACACGTCTGTTTTGATCTTTCTATGCAGCCAACCAGTAAAAATGTTGCACATATTTTCTGCACCTATCCAAAGAAATTTATCTTTCACACCCTACTTCATGCCATATGCTGGAAGCTGAAAGAATGAAGGATTTAGCTGTCAGTCTCTGAAGGCAGTACAGGCCCTCTTCCAACTGCACACGGCGTCAGATCTCAAAGTATGACATTTCACTTTAGCTTCTGTCAGCACTATCTGCAGTGTATCACTGGTGCACTGTTGAAAATATTCTTGATAGGCAGCTCATATGCGCTGGATAAAGTGCTCATTAATCTTGCCTTTTAAAGAACTGAAGGAGTTGGGCGGTAAATCCTTAAGGGGATGCGCCCGGAGTGGATGTTCCCGCTGGATTTCCCAGCCAGCAAAGGGAGCATTCAAAAAGCTGCTTCTGAAACAGTTTCAGCTCTGTTTGTTTGCTTTAGGTACATTGTTTTTCCTCACGGAAAAAATCTTTCCTCCCAGTGGGTTTGGTGTGGCACACGCGCGGTGCTGCAGAGCGCCAGCCCCGCCGGGCACCAGCTGGGGAAGGGTTTTGCCACCCCCACATTCCCCCTGCCGTGGTGGCACCTGTGGCTGGTCACCAGCCTCAGGACACAGCCCTGTCTGACAGCAAACAGAATTAATCCTCTCACCAGCACAGCAGAGGTGCACTTTGAAAGGAGACTTTTGAACCGCCTCAAGAAATGCATGCATGGGGTGATTCTACAACTGCTCTTCCCGCCATGCTCGAATATTTTGGTGTTTAGCAGGAGCAGTTCAGTCTGCAAGAACCTGGTTCTCTGACAGATATTTTAAAAATGCTTCCACAAAACAAGGACACTTCATAAAACATTTAATGAAAATATGGATTTTTGCTTGTTTTTAATCCCTTCCCTATTAATAAAAGATTGGGTTTTTTAAAGATTCACTATTTATTTTTTCTCCCTCTGCAACCTAATACAGCAGAAGCAGGCAGTAGGTGAGCCATTTGCCAACAGCAACAAGAAAACAATAAAATGAAACAGAATAATATGCTGCTCCCCACTCACGCCCCTCCCATTCCCACCAAGCCTCCCTGGGCAGAAAATGTATGATAGGAAATTTATTTTGACAAGGGACTATCAATCACTTCCTCCAATTTGTTATTACTGCTAAACTATTTTATGCTTATATTGGCGCCCATATGAGAGAATCTGGCTTCACAGTGCAACACATTAAATAGCTGAAAAGCTGCAGTTCATAATAAAGCCAAACCTATGTTTGGGATGAAGTCTTCCAGTCTTCCAGCTTAATTTTAGCCGGAATAAAAAGCCAAAGAAGAAACCAAACTCTCAAAGAGACCAACCACTCTCTCAAGACAGATTTATACTGTAAGGATACCCATGATAAAATAATTGAATGTCACTTATTTTAGCCTTATTAATCATTTTACTCTTTTCTTTATCCCTACTCTAGGCAGTTATGCTGGTTAAATCCTGGCATGCCCACTTACCAACCACCATACTGCATAGTCACATAAACCTGCAATGACCAGCCACAGCAGAGCCTGCTGAGGCCTCAGAATCTCCTAATGTCAAATCAGGCTGGTAGGAAAGTGGCTGCACCAACTCCAAGTCTACCTGAGGTCTTACAGGAGAGATGCAGAGAGATGCTCTGTGATTCATTGACACAGAAGCATGAATGAATCAAAGAACTTACCCTGAAATGTTCCTCAGACTCCATTTGTGCTTATGGAACAGCAGCATCCCACTCTCACTAACGCCCATGCCTTTTTTCCCCATGATAAAGCAAGTTTTGGTCTACATCTTTGCACTTATTAACACGCAAAAATATCTATGCCATGATTTCATATGAATGTAAAACTCCAAAGCACGTACACTGTACTAGGGGACCTCTCTCAGCAGCAACATTCAGCCACAACCTCTCACAGCTCGGTGTTAGCTCCCCTCTGCCAATACCTTAACACATGTACCCTTCACAACCCATCTGCTTTGGGGAAATCTGGCCGAGGAGAAGCTCTGGCAGCGCCTGTCAGCTGTGCCCTACAGCACACATAAGATATTGGGAATAAACCACGGACAGCAGGCTCTCCAGCAAAAATGTCCTGTCCCCCTGTGCCAGCTGACTGATAGCTCAAGCCCTCTAGCTGTTCTGCAGCTCTACCTTAAGCAAAACCATCTCCAAATCTTGGGAAACGCTCCACTTTCATTCCCTTCTTCCCTTCCTAATTTCCAGGTCTCAAGACCATCTGGCAAGAATAATCATTGGGCTACCAAAGGTGTCAAAGGTGCACTAGTAAAAGGGGACGCCAAAAACACACATTCCTTGGGAATCCCACTGTGATGAATTTGATATTGAGCCACCAAGCCCCTGAACCCTTTGCTCACCACGAGCTTGAGAAAGAAGGCACACAAGGTCTGCAGGTGATCACCTGTTCAGCCGAACTCTTCAGGGCAGAGCTTTGCTGTACTTATCAGCTGGCTGGGATCACAGGGGAGGAATCACAACATTTCAGGAGTGCCAACAGACAGGACCATGTCAGTTCAAAAGAACACTTTAAGTGACAGAAAACATCTGCTAAATCCATGTCTCATTATCACCCAATGACAATACTTTATTCTGCAACGTCCAAGAGGCTTGGACCAACCTGTGAGTGGCACGTGGGAAGCAAAGAGTGAGACTTCAAAGAACAGCTGCCTCCTGAGGTACCTCCTCACAGAATGTCTGGAACTGGAGTTTGGAACAAATGCCACTTGACTTAGCCCTAGAGAAAGTAGTAAGAAACTTGTTGAAAAATGTCTTTTAAGCGATGTTCAAGCCTCAGACCTCTATATTAAATCTTCACGCGCTCCATCTTACAAAGGTCAAACAACCAAGCAAGAATTTGACTGAATTTAATGACAGATGCTGACGTAGGCATAGTGTGTTTGTGCCAGAACAACTCTTCTGGGCATCAGACTGCCATTTGCACACAGTGACTTCCAACTGCAAATTTGCACATACACCTTACAAAAAAGCAGAGCTTAAATAAACACCCTCAGCGCTTTGCCCATGGTGTGTAGTCAGTGGTGTTTCTGCCTAAACACACGGTTAAACAGAGAGGACAAAGCACCAGGAGATGATTGAAGACTCCTTTGGAAAGGCACCTGTATGGGATGTGCACACCAGGTGGGTCTAATGTGCCTGAGACAATTTAATTGTACCACACAAACACTGAGCTCTCTGCCATGTTCCAGCGTGTTATCAGCACCTAAAGCCATTTGCGGTGGAGCAGAACTGAAGTGGTTATGTGAAAGCTGCTTATGTGGCCAGCCACCCGAGAGTTCTCACTCTAAAGTACCATGAAATAGGCACACTATTATGGGAATTAGGGACATTTCTCAGCAGAGGCCAGCTGGCAATCACAGGGAGACCTGGCTGCATCTTCAATGGGATTCTGCACGTTTCACATGACCCATCACACCTGGATAAATCCAGAGGGTGCTGAAGGTTTGGCTCCAGAGGAAAAGTGTCTGTGAAGACCATACAAGACTCCAGGCAGTGCCTTTGAGAGGAAGAACCGTGCAGGCAGGGATGTTGGAGCACTCTCTGGATGCTGGGGAATGTTTCATCAAGCTGCCCTTGATCCCGTCTTATGTTTTTGACTAACGACTCTTTTACTTAGCAGACCCATTTGGAAGTGTTAGAGTTTCCTCTGTGAAATTTGACTCACAGGGAAGGCTCTCCTGACACATCCCAAATTCCAATCAGAAAGTTGTAACTTGCTGGAAGTGCCACACAGAGCTTCCTATTAACCTTCCAATGGCTGCCATCTCAACATGTTACAGAAGAGATTCAGCTACAAGCTACACAACAGGTAAAGCTGGCTTGAAAAATTCTGAAAGAACCTGAAGAATAAATGTGTGACAAAGCTGCCACAAAACATTTTGACTTCATTAAAATAAAACCATATAGAGGTTTAAACATTTTCATATTTTAAACATTTTCAGTTGAAATTTTTCAGACGCGCAATCACACAAGACATTTTCATTCCTTTTCTGGGAGTGAAATTCCAAAATCCTGCTGACTGAAAAACAGTTTTAAAAACGCTTTGGTAACATCTCCACTAGCCCAGGCCAGCAGCTGTGAGGGTTTAGCCAGAGGCAATGGGGACCCTCAGGACAGAAGGCTGGGATATTTATCCCTCCCTAAATCTGCTGTGCTCCAACTAGAGCAGCTACTGCCTTATTTTCCACTATGACTCACCACAAACCTAGCACTGAACACACCACAGATCCACTATTTAGAATGTCTGGCATTATTTGTCAATTTTGTTGTGTTTCACATGAATTTCCTTCCAGAATATGGTGGATATATTAATGATGGGGAAAGCTGTTTTAACAGCAATTCAGTATCACAATAACGCTTTTGTTTCCAACTATTTTCATCTCAAGACTACAATTTCAGGCAATTAAACATTTCACCATGCCTGGGAAACAAGTAATTATTGTCACTTCCATCTAACAGACTGAGGATCTGGCAAAAACCAGTTGCTGACTAAACTGAACTGGGAATGGGATGTTGGGAGTTGCTGCATGAGATCAAACCTGGTAGGAATCTCTTCTAGCATGCTGCTCCCTACCTGGGGCAGAGGAAGACAGAGGGAAAACAGTGGGAAAAGCGGGGAATTCATCCTGACCCTAGGAACTGCAGATCAGCTCAGTTTCAAGCAGTTTCAAGCTGTCTTTTATTTACCAAGTGTGGTATTTGGAAGCTGTGAATGCTTCGCAGCCACTTCAATGCCATATTTCCCGTCGAAGATGCTCACTAAATTCTTAGTGTCAGTGACATCTTGTGGCAATGAACTCTTTGCTACAGCATATGGGAAATGCCAGCACGAGAGGGAGAGGCAGCAGCCCAGGGACAGGCAGAATTCTGGACTGGAATGTCCCCTCACGTCCCTGTTTGTCCCAGGCAAAGCTCAACCCCTGGGCAACCCAAGTTTCTTACCCTGCTCAGGCTACAACCCTTTATACAAAGGGCAATCCAAGTGACAATTACAGAAGGAATTATACCAAACCCTGCAACTAGACCTGATTTTTCACATTTCTTGTCCTCTGTGCCGCTTGAATGCTTGGGTTTCTGAAGTCCATATGAATCATTCCAAAAGCTTCCCAGCTCAGAATGCAAATTTGGCAGAAAATACGTTTAAACAAATTGTTTGAGTTCATAAGGACTCAAATAATTTTGTTTTCTCTCCTTCTCATTCCTTCTTTTGTAGAATGAAAAGGGATTAGTGCATGTCCAGCTATCTAAACTGAGCTTTTTTGAGGAAAAAATGTTGACAAAGGAGAATGTATATTTTTATAGCTCTGAAATCCATGCAGAAAATAAGTACTTCTGAGATAAATACCGCAACTTCATAACTTCAAAAAGTATTTGATGAAACAGAATCAATTTTCTTTAGCCGCATTTCATTTCCTTCTATTCTAATACTTTCTCTTTTAGACTTTCTTCTCTCACTTCGTGTTGTTGGTCTAGTGAGTCCAAAAAACCCCACTGAAAAGCCTGTGGCTGCTCCACAGTCAAGTGGGAATCTTCTTTACTCTCAGCAAATCTGAGGCCAAGCCCTTTGATAGCCTTAACCAGACGGGTATTTTTTTTCTTTTTGCATTATGGTTGTTTCTCAAACACTCACAACGTTCAGCTTATTTACACATCTTTGCACATGTCAGCACTTTGCTGTCGGTGGGAATTCTGTATCTCAGCACTGCTAACTTCCATCCAGGTTACTTGCCTGGGATTTTAAAAGTTGGGGGAAGGAAGGATCCTGGCCAGAGAGATGCAAGGGAAGCCCAGCAAACTGGAACAAGGTAATTAGGTGCGTTCAGATTGCTAAAGGTCACAGTAAATGCCTTGTCTCTGAAATATGTGGGTGATTTCATCCTACTGAATGCCCAGACTGGTGGTGTAAGGTACCAAAGACAGACAACAACCAGCCTTTTACAGCCTGATGAGAAAAAGGGTAAGAGAGGAGGAAATTTCGACAGGCAAATGGCACGGCTTTAGATAATTGAAAGTACCTCTCAGTATCTTTCGTTTGGAAAATTGTCTGAATGGTCTGGCTCAGTGTCTTAACAGATTTTGGGCTCTGGAAATCCCACTGCTGTGTGCTGCAGAGAAAGAGAGATGTTCATTTCTAACTGCAGTCTTGTCTCAAAGAACATGGAATGTTCTGGAAAAAGCACTGGACAAAACAAAAATTTTTTGTCAATTACTATTTAAACATTTGTTCAGCCTCCTACCTGCTCTCCTGATAATTGTTTCCTATTTAGACAAATTAATTTAAAAGCAATTGTGCTATTTTACACGTGTTACTTTTCTACTGCATATCTGAAAAACTGCAAAATGAAGGCACTTGAGCCTGGACTTAGACACCCAAAATTCCACCTGAGTCTCCACACCTCATGTTTCCAGTCAGAGAGGTGTCTTTGCAGACCCAGCAATCAGGAGCCAAAAAATCCAAAGCCATCAGACTGTGAGCCCCCGTGCAAGCAACTTGTTCCAAAAACACAGAATCACAGAAGAGATTGAGTTGGAAGGGATCTTATAAACACTTTCAATCTCTGGGGGCCTGGGTCAGCCAAAGGGTTCCTAAGCTAAGGCATCACTTCCATACAAGGTTTCAGTCAACATTAGTTCACTGACTGGATTCAGATCATCAGGTTGCTGATGATTTATGTCATAAACAGGGATAGCAGCTTCCTAAAAATACATCTATCTATCCATAATCTGATCCAGAACATCCCTGCGGAATTGATAGTGCTCAGTCCTTCATCTGAGTCAAAGAAGGTTTTACACCGAACAGTTGTAAAATACGGCTTTAGTAAAGTCTCTTGTTGAAAAAAAACCCTTAAAAATGGAACTTTTGCCATGAGGTACAGATGTCTGAACTAGATAAGGAAGAGTTTCTGTGTGCTGAGGGAAGTGTCTGATCTGACTTATCAGAAAACATGAAGGACTGGAATCCAGCCCTGGAAGGGTTCCGAGCTCACAAGAGGCTGAAGATGAAGTGTTGGTACCACAAACCCTGAAGTTCTGTGCCTTCAGAAAGCCAAAACCCTGTGGATGCTTTTCACTAAGAACTGGGCTCAATTCCATGCCAGATCATGTCTGTTTTGCACGTGTTCATCCTTAAACTCCAGGGCACCAGCTGGAAAAGCCAGACACCTCTAGAGCAAGAGGTTTGGGTGCCTGCACACAGCAGACACCACAGCAGCTCCAGGGATGTGCCAGAGCCAGGGACCAGCATACACAGCCTGCCTGGAGAACACTGAGAACACCTTACCTGATCAACAGGGACACAACCAGGGTGACATTTCAGCTGCTCAGACAGCGGCCAAGATTTGACCAGAGCATCAGTGTCAAAGAGAAATGCAAAGTAAACATGTGACAAAGAGAAAAGCAGCATCATTTCCTGAAGAATGCCAAATCCTATAAAGTCACCTGCAAAGCCTTTCAGGAGCAACTCAGATCCCACAGTCAAGGCAAAGTGTGTTAGCCTGGCTCAGGCATCCTGAAGAAGGCAAATCATTGTAATTCCTGTTCAAGGCAAAATAATTTCAAACCTCACTTGCTGTCAGACACCTGAGCACAGCACAAGTGGTCTTATTTCCAACAGCAGTGAGCACCAAGGCTCTCAAAAAGATGAATGGGAGCTGTGATTGCTCACCACTGTTGACAATCAGGTGGCTTGTAGTTAAGTGTCTACATCTGCAAAAGAAACAGCTGGCTCACAGGCTTCATTTTCACTGCAAGTGCAAGCTGGGGTGTCAGAGTGCAGACAACAGCCTCAACGCCTTCCTTGCAAAGTCTTGCAGCCTCCAGCAAAAAATACTAAAAGCCTTGCACGGGTAATGCTCCTATTTGCAATTTGCAGTTGTACCTGCCTAAATATTTTAAAGGTTTGACATCAGCTGTAGGCACAGGTACCCAAGGAACGTCCCATGGGATCCCAGCACCAGGCAGCTCTGTGCTCTTGCACTGCAGGGAATGGGAATGCTGCTGACTGAGGGCCATTTGCTGTGCAGGATGGAAGCTAAAAAAATTCTCTAAATAAATTCTTTTAAGTTGGATCCATTAGGCTGGAGCTCGCTTAGGCTGTATATTTTCACTGTATTTGGGGTGGGGCTGTGAGCTGTTAGATAGGCTTAATAAATCTTCCCCCCACCACCACCATTTAGTCCATTTATTTTAAGAATCAGCTGCTCAGTAAAATATAGAGAAGGATCACTTCTCCCCAGGAAAACAGAATCAGCATTCCTTGCTCTGAGATCCTGTCCTTCACGCACAGAAAGAGTGCCCATAAATCCAGAATGGTGGATCTGAGAAGCTGAAATAGGATATATTTGGATGCCTTCCACACACTGCAGCTATATTTCATAACCACTTGCAGCGCTCACTAAATTTTGACATGGCTGCTCTTGAAAACACACTTTTCATGGGGGGAATAATTAACTGTGCACCTTCTACCCACTCAAGAGGTATCAGGCTGAGTGCATTACGAGCAAGATGTGAAGTCTGTTGCTACTGCACTGGAACTCTTATGAAAAGAGAGTTTAAAGTTCTAGGCATGATGGCAATTCAGAAATATTCTAAAACAGAACCTGGACCCCTTCTTTGCATTCCCATCAAGATCTCAGTTACCATGTTATTTCCCTCATCAGTGTCAATGTCTCTGCTTCTTAACCATTCAAATGAGCAAGAATTGTTCTGTGAACAGGGAATGTCGTGACATCTAAATCAAGTTAAAGAAGAAGGATACAAAAATTTCTCTTCTAAAGATCTTATTTTTTGGGGAAAAAATAATCATTTCATCACCTACAGCACAACACACTGGTTCAAAGCCTGACCTGAAGGGAAGTGAGAAAGAAGAAAGTGAATATAGAGAGGGGTGTCAGCTGCTATACCTAGGAGAGAAGGGATTCAAGTAATGAAAGGAAATTGGGGCTGAACATTGAGATGGAGGAGAAATTTGTCATAGGGGAGCTTCTTAATGCAGCACATCACTTCAATGCATGCTTTTTACCTTATGGAAAGATTTACAATCTCTGAATGTGTGTACTAGGTGCTTGAGTTCCTCTGGCTTTTGAAAAGAATTAGATGCTCAGTCCTCTACGCCTTTGGAAGTTTTCTCCTCAGACCCTAACTAATCCTTATTCACTTCACTTGGTCCATTTCCAGGCTGAAAATTAAGCACTCAAGTGCTTTGCATAGGATTATGGCAAGGCTGAAGTTCCACCATGTGAAACATTTCAAAGGACCAGCATCCTGATAAAGGCACCAGAGTGCCCAGCCAATCCTGCTCTGCAGGGCAGCCTGGAAAGAGCAATCCAGCCTTTCTTCTCCATTTCTGCTTCTTCCATCCCCAAATCCCAAATTGTTATATAATGACAAACCCATAGTTTCAAAACAGAGCTGCGGCTTCTGTGAAAATTGAAGTTTTTCCTAAAGGGAAGATTTTTATGCTTTAAGTACAATAGACACTCATGTAACCATGAACCCCCATTTTAATTTTTCTTTTTGCCTCATCAAGTACTTACTGAGCAGAAGGTACTACCTGTGATAAATGCTACCTGTCAAGACTTTACTTTGATCACGCTTCAAGAAGGAAGGATTTCCAAATCATTTGCTAGGAAATTTTTAATTCTTAAGTGGGTTGTTTGTTTGCCTCAAAGGAAGCACTAACCTATTTTACATTGTCAAAAATCTATTTTTAAACAAAATTTTCCTTTGTACTTTAAACATTCCCTAAAAATACTTCTTAGGCTCAATTAAAATGAAGTAGATGTTTAAGCTACTGTCTGATTCAGCAGCTCTGTCACTGTGCTTATCCACTGCCTATGGAAGGATCAAATCTGGCCAATGGCTCTGTTCACCTGAATTAGGGTGTTGAGTTAATACTGTCATTTGTCATGGCACTGAAGTCCCTCTAACTGTGTCAAACCACAAACAGGAGAGATTCCTAGGCTCTCCTGAAATTCTTTTAGAAGTCACAAGCAGAGTACAAGTATTACAGTCCTCTCACTAGCCCTTCCTATGGTTTATATTCACTGTCAAAAATAAAAGTAGGAGGCTTGGTGTGGGAGGTGGTTTAAAAGGTCACCTCTATAGCTTATAGAAAGGATTTGCTGTGCTTCACTAAGCCCCCGACACTGTACTTCAATTTTCCCAGTTAAATTTGACTTTGCAGGACGGGGCGGGAGGGGGGCGATTTACACAGCGCGGTCAGCACAAAGCACAGCCCGATGCATCACAGGTGAGCAGTGCCAGCACAGCCCTGGGCTTGGCTCTGGAAGGGACAGCTCTGCAGGGGAAAAACCACACTAGCTTGTTTTCCTTGCAAAATGAAAGATTTGGAAGTGCATTGATACCCTGAGCTGTCGTGCTGTGACTGGGAGCCTCTTCATGTAACAAGGCAAAAAAAAAAAAGCAAGCTGTTATAAACTAAACATCACCTGTGAACAGAGGGATCCAAGCAGAAATATTACACTAAGATTTTAATCAGCAGTAAAAGTAATGGAGACTTTGCTTTCTGCATTTGGAGGATATTCCTTTCCACTCCCTCATCTCCTGTCTGAGGGAATTACTCACAGGAAACACAAGAGCTAGACCCCTTTGTTTTGCACTTGCTGTTCTTAAACTCAAGGATTTCATTAAAATCCTTTCACGTTAAAAAATGGAAAACCTTTTGAGGAAGGGAAAAAAAATAAAGCTTTTTTCCCCATTTTATTTACAGACACTGCTAAGCCTCCTTAAGCTACTTTTGCCTCGCTGTCTCATACCCTGACAAAGCAGATGTGAAGAAGGCAGATATATAACAGTACAGCACACACAGCAGGGCTGCCAACTGTCAATAAATTTATGAACAGTTTGGAGATCTACAGGAGTCTTCTGAAAATTCTTATTCTTTCAGTAAAATCTGGCAAGCTCTCCTTGATCTTGGCAAAGAAAAAAAAAATAAAATTACGATTTGGGAACATTCTGGTCTACTTACACCTGAAAAAACCCCTCACACAAAACATAATCCTGATGTTGCTGGATCAGATCAATTCTGCATGGAGCTCTCTTTCAAATTCCTCTGATGTTGGAATGGATAAGAGTTGCTGATGTTTAAAAGTAATTGGCAAATGAATTCTGCAGGATACTGAAAACTGAGCAACAGAACGTGAATGAAGTTTTGCTCACCATTAAAATAGAAATATTTTGTTTCTGAAATAACTTAACTGACACTGGAGTTCTAAAAATAACCACCTAGGATTACTTTGATAACTAGTCCCATGGCATAGCTCCCTTTCTGCCCCCAAACTGGGTAGGTTGTTATTCAAATGCTAATCGGCATCAACAGCTACAAGCTTCATTTTCACTGATCAACTTGAATGTGCAAGATCTGTGCTTCCAAATGTACTGAAACTGTTCTGCATAACTGCCTTAATATGCATGAAATTACAGGGGCATCCTACAAATTAGTCATCGTGTGCTTTGTACTCGCACCTGTTCCTGCGTCTACAACCTGCCAGTGGCTGTGGTGGGTCCAGTGGGCAAAACCCCACACCTGGACACCCAAACCACCCCAAACCTGGGGCAGGGGTAATTACAGCGGTCAGCTCGTGATCCAAAATCATTTAACACACCAGGCCCCAAATCCTACACACAGGCTTAGCCCCTTTTCCAGCTTTATGGATTGCCAAGGTTTTATTTAGGGAAGTGCAGCGAGAACGTTACTGGAGAGGAGCCTTGCCTACACATTTTTATTGTAACCGAGTTGAATTTATTCCAGCTGGCTTTCTGCAAGTGCAAATAGGGCAGCCAAAGATTCTACATTCAAGATTAAGCAGAATTTGAAAGACAGAAAGTGTGTCTGCCTACAACAGCATCTCGTGAGGTTCCACATCTCTTGCTGTGGTTGAAAAAATAATGAAGATTCTACAAAATGTCCATTCTTCCCAGCAGCTTTCCTTGTCCTACAGCTAGAAGGAAAAGATTTTTCAGGCTCATGCTATCTGTCAGGCTTCATAACCATTTTGAGCACTCATTTAACAGTTAACCACATCTTATCCATGCTGTTTTTATCAGCTACAAATCAGAAATTTGTGTTCAAGGCCAGGAGCATCCTGGTCCAGTGGGAGGTGTCTCTCCCCATCGCAGGGGGTTGGACTAGATCATCTCTGAAGTCCATTCCAACCCCAAAAATTCTATGATTCTATCAGGGACTTAATAAAATCAAACTAAGGAACTGAGGCAGTGCCTTCATCTTCTTCTTTTTTTTGGTTTGGCTAATGGTAAACATGAGCCTTTCATAACTGTGTATTTGTATTATTATTGAAATGTGTTTAAAACAGGTAAATTTGAATAGAACAAGTGAAATTAACTACAACATTTCCTAGAATCTTGCATGTTCCCACATAAGATGGGGAGAGAAGCAGAGAGAGAAAGAGCAGACATACAAATCCAGACAATCATTCTGGTGGGGAAAAAAAATTGCCCTGTATAAAACTGAGATTAAGCGAATTTCTGCAATTGCTGAATGACTTGGGAACTCTATTCACTTTAATGCACTATGAGCTGTCATTCCCATCTTTATACAAAGACACTCAGCTTCTCAAAGGCAGCTTGCTAAAGTATTCAACATTTTCTGTAATTTCTATGTGTATTTTTCTCCTGTAAAATGATACTGTTACAGACTTCTTGGATCTCCCTCTTTTCTGTTTGTATGTATTATTTATGGGGAGCACTGGCTCCAACCTTTGCATTTAGGCTAACACTTGCTATTATAAAATATTATTGTGACCTTTTTTGAGTTCCTAACACTGTGGGTTTTTTTCTGCATTGGAAACTCAGAAAATGCCCTGAAGCCTTTTCCTTGGTCCATGAAATTTGTTTCCGATTTGAGGGGTAATGATTCGAAAATCTCCATTTTGTTCTCTCCCTTTGTCAGCACCGTTTTGGCAGTCTCAGATAACATCTGGACACAGGGAAGCACATTTAACCACGGCAGCAGCACGTTTAACTGGCCTGCAAGGGCTTGGATGGCAACCTCAAGTCCTGGCCAGGTGCATGGCCCTAGAGGGACACTGGTGTTGGCACATCCTAAAGGGGCACATTGCGTAGTCCTGGTTTGTGCTTGACGTGTTTTGGTTTCTGAAATTCCTTTCCCAAGGAACTCTCTGTAAACAAAAGACATGTTTTTGTAACAGCAAAATTGTTTACATATTTTTCCTAGGAGGGACTTCTCTTGATGTCCCTCTGGCCTGACTAACGTGATTGAAAAAGTCTGTCATCTTGTCACCAATTGAACTGGTCTGTGTAGAATAGTATAAAAGAAAAAACATTCCCAAAAATAAAAGAGTCATTTTTAGCCTTCTGAAGTCGGAGTCTTTGTGTCATTATAGTGTACAACAGTGTCAACATGGTGCCCAGGGAGTGCTGCACTTGCTCTTTAGGCAGATCCCTTTGAGCTCTGGACTCCCCAGTGCCACACTGGAGCGTTATGGACGATGATTTCACACCACACCCATGAGATGCCGGGAGCCCGGCCATGCCTTTTGCTCCTTTATGCACCTGAACAGGCACAGCCCTCACAACAGCTCCTCGTGCTGGGGAGTCCCCAGATCCCTGTCTTACCACCAGCACAGCACCCCCAGCTCTGGCCCTTCCTGGTGGGCTCAGGATGGAGGCACAGCTCGAGGTTCCAGGCCATGTCCCGGGGGAAGCAAGGGCTACGGAGCCATTTTGCAGGCAGTTGTACCCACAACAGGAACACTTTCAGCTCCAGTGACTCTCTCACATTGCAGCAGGGACAAGATGACAAATCTGATTATATTAATGTCCATCCTTTCACCCAGCTCTTTGGAATTTACAAGTTCACCATATGCTTTAATGGAAGAACAACCTGCCTTTTTTTTTAGGTAACTATTGTTTCATTTTAATGGATTCAGCCCTTCCATGCATGCAGTGGCATGTACACTGAGCAGTCAGCTCCTGTATATTCATGGACAACAATCCTCTTGGCAAAACCCTGAGCTCTGTGCCCAGTGTCACTCAGGCAGCAGTTAAGGGATGTTTGCAAATGGGTCTCCTCACTTCAGTGGCATTTGTAGCCAAATTTTAAAAGATGCTCAGATGTCTTTTTACTGATTGTGTCCAATTAACATCAGAAGTCTATATACAAAAATAAACAGAGGGAGGGAGAAAGAAAGGAAAAAAAATATATAGAGATAGCTTTTCTAATCTATTTTGCTGCCTCCCAATTTAACTATATTCCACTGCATCAGATTTCTAATTTATTATTATTTTAAAAAAAAATTCAGAGAAGATGCATTATTCAGTTTGTCGGCGAGAGAAAATCCACACCAGGTACTACAAAGAGCTACTTAGTGGAACAGTATGTGATTTGTAGGTAACTCACATTAAATTGTATCTCCCATTCCACTGTGTGATACAGAACAAAAGATGTGCCAGCAAAAATGACAACGGAACGTCTGCATGGAGAATCTGTGCTTATGGGGCAATAAGGAACATTCTCCCCATAAAGCATTTGTGGAAATGGGGGTGACCTAAATCCAGGGTGACTCTTTGAAACCACTTAGGTCAGTGGGACCTTGCCACTAAACAGGACAAAAGATTAATTTCTGAATTTCTCTCCCAACTACACTGAATAAAAGCCCACAACATACACCAGAAGGAAGGGTGATGGAGTGGTTTTTCTTTCTTTATATTTTTAGGAGGGAAAAATTACAGATCTAGACTTTTTTTTTTCCTCCTGGTATGTGGGTGTCAGGACATTGCAGCTTGTTCTGCACCTCATGTAATATGATTTTGCTCATGTTTCCCTCACACTGTAACAAAAAGCAAAGTGGGTGCTATGGACTGGCTTCCAAAGTCCCATTATGTTTTATATCACATTCAAATGTGGTATGGAGGAAATTAAAGACTTTATTCTGCAGAACGGATGGATTTTTACCCCTCAGCCTCAGTGTGCACACACCTGCACCTGTATTCCCACATCCAATGACACCAACCTGTGGAGAAACCCCAAAATATGCACAAAAAGCTGCAGAAACTGTGTGCCATACTAATCCAGGAGGAAATTCTGGGCCATGTAGGTGTGAGGCTATTTAAAGGATTGCCAAAAATGTCAAAACGTTAGCAGGTTTCTTCTTGCACCTGCAAAGTGAGGGTTTGCAAATACCCAGCTGTCAGCACACATGGAGGCAGAGTTGAGGCACAAGTACATTCTGAGCTGGGGTAAACACTGACTTTTTGTTCCTCTCCTTATATGAAGGCAGAAAAAGGTATCTTATGAGAAGGATTTTATAGACACCCAAAGTACAGAAGAGAGAAGCAAAAAAATCCAGAGCAGCCCTCCCAGCAAGAACAGCAAAGCCCTCAGCCACTCCAACAAATTTTCTTTGAGGAATATTTGGTCTAGAAAAGCAAATAAGAGACATCCACCCCCGGGTGGGCGGCACCCGCCCCCTCACATCCACACTGGGGACTCTCTGCAGAGGAATTCCTGGTTCTTTCTGTCTCCCTGGTGAGAAGGGGGAAGAAAGAAGGATCCCACTGGGGACGTGAGCAGGAATATTGCCATCAGCCCCCTCACATCCCTGGCAGAAGTGAGCCCACGTGCCCGTAAGAGCTCAGGAATGCCCATGGCTGTCCCCAGCTGCAGCAGAGGTTTCCAGAAACCCTGTGAGCACCATCAGAGCAACAATCACTGCAAGACTGGAGCGGGTTCTTTTTATTTTTTTGAGATGACTCTTTCCTCACATTGCTTTTATCAACTATATAAAGATCAAATAAAGCCCCTAATTACAGTACGTGTATACATGCTGGCTCACACTTAACTAATCCCCACATTAACGAGTGCAGGATTTTAACGTCTTAATTCGAAGAATTCAAGTCTTTGGAGAGTTTTTCAAAAACACCAGCAGTTGGGGTGCCTGATGTTCTTCCTCCTGAGATTCTCTCACTTAGAAGATACGTATAAAAATGCTCCTTCCCAAAGCAAGGCCTCAAATGAAATTTCTGCCCCTAAAACCATCCCTCGCAATTTGCATGTAATTAAACACTTTCCATTTTCTGTCAATTTAAATGTTATTTACAGTACAGTGATGCCTGGTTTAAATTGAATATTTAAAGAAATGCTTTCTAACACACGAATGCTCAGTGCCTGCAACAGGAGGAAGTAACCTTGCTATAGATGATGGTGTCCTGCCTTGATATGGAGTTTATTTCTATGATAAAATAACCAAAGGAATGTGTTTACTCATATATAATTAAGGGCTGTACCTAACTTGCATGAAAACTCATCAAATGGAACTCTTTAGGCAGGAACTAAGGTGCATAATTGGTCTAAACAAAGTTTGCAAGTTGCATCCTGTCAGAATTCCTTCCCTTTGCTAAATGAGCCCCTCTAGCCCACTGCACGTGTGCCACCTTTGCCAGGACACGTGGGAAGGGAGTCTTCTGGATGGAGAAAAAGGTCAGTTCCTATAAGACAGATGAGTGAAAGGAATAAATTCCCCTATGCTTGAATATTAATTACTTATATGTGAATAATAAACATGTCCCGTGAGTCTAAACGATCCACTCATGTTTGTAAATGAGCTATCCATAGAGATTATTCCCACAGAAACTTGTGAAGACCTAATCTTGCCGTTGCTGAAATCAACAGCAACATCTCTAAAAACCTCATTATGCTCTGAATTTGTCAGGCCTGTAACAAAATATTACAGTCTTTTCATTGCAGGATAGCATTTCTCAAACTCCAAACTCACTGTCAGTTTCTCCAAGCTATGGATACCCAAATCCATCCTTCCAGAAATGATGATTTCATCAGTTCCTTTCAGAATGCACGCACACACACACACTTACAAATATTATTTAAAACAACTGATTTTGGAGGCTGCTCTACCCAAGCCAACACCCTGTGCCAATCCATATGGATACATTTTCAAAACAGCTACCAGTGCACAGGAGAATTTCCAAATTAATTCCTCATAGTGAAATTCGCAAAGGTGCTGTCTCCCTTAAACCACTGTGGCTGCAAAATGAATAACACTTAAAACCTAAATGGTGCCACATGCTCCCAAGTTCACCACTGCTCTGCTTGCTGGAGCTGTGTAGATAATTAAAAGCCACTCTAAGGTACATAAGAAGATTATTTTTTAAGGAAACAGTACTTTAAAAGCTTCACTTTGCTTCCCCAGCACTTAGCTATTTGTTTTGTTTCTTAGAAATGTTTTATTTTAATAAGTGCAGTTTTATACGGATTCTACTGCTTTAATGTAAAACACATGAATATGAATGCGCAGTATTTACAGGAGATTTCCCCCCTGCATGCTGCTCTATTTTGTCATATTGTCTGCAGTAGATATGTGATTTTTATTTTCCCTTTAGCAGTGAGGTAATTTGCCCATGTTATTTGCTCTGTGGGCATCCTCATAACACATTTTGAATTTATTTGGTGATGTCTCTTGAAAGCACTGTGAATCCAAGACATGCCGAATCAAACTAATGAAGTAATCCCTGCACTAACAAACCCTCCCTGTCTCAGCTCTGTTAGAAGCAAAAAGGACATGAGACTGATAGACAAATATTAAAGATATAATTCTTTTGGACTTGGTCCACATGTTCACAAGATAATGAGACCTTAACAAAGACACAGAGACTCATAGGGAATATTAGATCTGACATTTCATTTGAGGTGAAAATCGCCAGTCCTCCTAATGACATCTTTTCTTACCAGGTACGAGAAAAAAAAAAGAACTGAACTGTAAAAACTTGCTTTTTACACAGCACTGATTTTGATCTTGCCATGCCAATCTTCATTGAAGAATTTTAAAGTGAATACAGTGAAGAGCAGGCAAGAAAAAAAAAAAAAGAAAAAGCAAGCTGCTGGTAGCTCACTAAGAATTCCTTTAATTTTAACAGCCATGAAACAACCTTACTGATACCCCCATTATTCCCTAATTTGTGGCTGGCTCAGGCCCCTAAGATTTAAAATGTTTTACAGGAAGCAGAGGAAGCAGAGAGGTTGAATGCAAAGTGAGAATGTGCCTTCTCCAAGTCAACGCTATTTATCTCGAAATACTGAGGGGGTTAAAACCAGTTTACATCAACCCAGACATTTCCATTCCTCAAGTTGCATCTTCAGCTCAGTCTGCGACCTTACAATGCGATGTGTCAAAAAGAAGAGGCATCTGAATCTTTTATTCCAGCTGTAGTATTGCATCCTGCATACATTTATCCGTTTTGTTTATGCTCCGGTGTCACATCCCATTCCACATTGGTCACTCAAACACAGCTGCCAAAAGTTGTTTTCATTAAAGCCTTTCAATGTGTTGGGAGGGGAAGGAGGTCAGGTTCTGCGATGCCTTCTTTTCTGTTTGCTTGCATTTTGCTGGGGTTTCTTTTAGAAGAGAAGAGAAAATATCAAGAATACAGAAGAAAGGAAAAGCTTCCCAGACAATACCTCGGAACAAGGGAACGCCATGGCAGATATTCACCCCAGGAAGATAAAAGAAACATTTAAGCAAAAAGTTCCATTTCACCTATTTTTTCTTAGCAAGAGATGGCAAGAGCTGTAAAGCAATAGTAACAGTAACTTCACTAACTCTGAAGCTTTATTCCAGTAAAAGCAAGACTCCCCCACTGTAAATGGTGTAGAAAAAGCTGGTGAGATGTCCTCATAGCTGGATCTTTTCCCCATCCATAGCCAGACTATAGCAATTAGCCCTTAGGGTCTCCACAGAGCTCCAAAATCATTCTTGAGGCTTCATCTCCAAAATCACCATGCACAGACCAGTCACAGTGATAACAATGTGTTTAATTTTAGTCATTTAGTTAATAGATCTGCAATTATGGGACATGTTCTTTCTTCTCCTCACCCTTTCAAGGCAAATTGCAAAACCTGCGCAGGCCTATGACAGAGCTGGAGAGGCACTCTGGACAAGGGCACGTATGACAGGACACAAGGGAATGGCTCTGAAAGGTCTGGATTTAATGTTAGGAAGAAATTCTTCCCTGTGAGGGTGCTGAGGCTCTGGAACTGTTTGCTCAGAGAAGCTGTGACTGCCCAATTCCTAGAAGTGTCTGAGGCCAGGCTGGATGGGGTTTGGAGCAACCTGGGAGAGAGGAAAGTGTCCCTGTCCTCATCACATTGACCCCCTGTCTACACTACCTTTCCTGTTCACAAATAGAGGTCATTTTAAACTAGAATCATTCTGGAGGATGAATAGCAGGGGGGAAAGAAAGAAAGGAAAAGATGGTGAAAGGGAAAAAGGAAAACCAGCAGCAGACAGCATCAGTTAAAAATATAATACACATACTGCAGCACAGTCTTAACATGACACACTCAAAGGTCTGGGATGTGTTTGATGCCAAATGACCCCAGTAAATCAGGAAGCAACCTTGCTCTTTGTGCCTACACGAGCCTCATGAAAGATGAATAAACAGCAGCTGCTGTGCTATTGTGTTTGTGTGCTCAGAGTAATCTTGAGGTATTATTGTGAATCCTTCCAGACTGTCTAAGCCCCGACGAAGGGCATGTTATAAAAGGCATTCATCATCTGCTAAGAAGCCACATCTGGGACATTCCAGCTCCTAGGTAGTCACTAAACCATTTAACAGGGAGAAATGGCAATCAGGAAGATAATCAACTTGTACCACCCAAGAGAGAAATCACCCATTCCCTCTTTTGAACATTCATGTATTCTTAAGGAGATTAAATTCTCCAGTTGATTTTTAAGTAAAGCTACAGACAAAAGAGGGATAAAAATATTTTTTAATTCTTCCAGAATATTAAAACACAATCTGGAATGATGAATATCAATAAGAACCCAAAGCAGTTTTACTGGTTATGAAAAACTGGACTGTTAAACGCTGAATTGGAGAGGCTAAAAACCCCCAAATCAATGCTTATTTATGGCACCATCCCCTTAGTAGCTGGAAACAGCATCATTTTCACAGTTATAAAATGCACTGACATGTGCTCTGCTTCATTCAGCACAGGTCACCAGTTAGATCCAGGACAGCAAGTAAGCACATGCTTTAAAAAAGGCATGTCTAATTCCCAAAACATGGTCACTACATACAGCAACACCTCAGTGTTTGAATAGCATCCTCTACTTCAGAAGAGAATGTCTTCTGTCCTGAGATAACTATAAATATACAGTTCTTGACAACTGTTGGTGATTCTTAATTATTACCACTGCTGTTAACATGCTGGACATATTCCAATGAATTCCATAGTCTATAATGGGAGAACTGTTTATCCTAAATTTTAAATTTTTATTGTGAGCAGAAATATCGATCTGCCAGCAATAGTAATTTTATTTACTCAGTATCTGTAAGAACAGGCTTACAGAAGTCCTTTTAATTATTAAGTCTATGTTCAGTAGTTATATGTTATGTACAAATTTTGCTTCTTTTGTTAATTTGAATAAAAAAGTCCACTCCATGCCTGCTGTGTTCTTTTTCTACAAAGGCATTTAAAAGATTAGTCTTAATTATGGGTTTCAATATACAACATGGGAAGAAAAAAACCCAACAAACACACCAACAATGATGGATGGACTGCTAATTTCTCAGCAGGCACAGCCCTGTGGCATTCAAAATACAGACGAAAAATGACTTCTAAAGTTACTGAGGGAAAACTACCAAAAAGCAAACTCATGTGCTGTGTCACAGGCTGAATCTTCAGAATTTCCTATAGCCATGTATTAGATGGGGGTTTTGGGGGGTTTCCAAAGAGCATTTTGCTGGCACAAAGATTCATCTCAGTGCCTTCCACGAGTGAGTTACGCACCCGATCAGAGCCATTTCACGGGGTGTTAAGGAGCCAACTGGTTTAAGCATTCAGCAAATCCCACCAGACACCTGCCTGCATCCTTGGGGAACTGAATCCCTGCAGACAGCTGGATGAACACTGGATGTGTCCACACAGCAGTGTCACTCACACAGGGACAGCAGTGCCCAGGGCAAACACAGCCCCATTCTGGCTCTCACACATCTGAGCACATGAGCACTTTGCCATCAGAGGGTCTTTTCACACTTCTGCAAGCTTATGACATTCCTTCATACTCTGAGGGAGGAGCAGTTACAAACATTAACAAAACAGATGTGGTGAGGATGGAGCTACATAAACTCTCCCTGCTTTGAAAGTTTTTGCTGCTGCTGTGTCCTTACCAGAGACGAGCACCTGCAGCTGCAGAACGTGTCTGAACGTGCAGAGTCCTGGTGATAGCTCAGGAAAGCAGCTCTCAGTCTGCCAAGCCCAGCCCAGCTCATTTATGGGGCCCAGATGGACTTTCCTTCCCTGAGAGGTGCTGAATTATCCACTCCCCATGCCAAGTCCCTCGGAGCCCAGCAGCCACCCTGCCTGCTAGAACTGCAAAATTCATCAGCCCCTCTCTGTTTGTCCAGGATCTCAATGTGCTCATTCTTCTCTTCTCCTCTCTGCCCTTTTCCTCCAGTTTAGCTCAGTCTGAATTTCATTACAGCCTTTCTTCCCAGTGCCTCACTACATCCACATTCATCCACATTAACTCTGAATGGCAAAGTCTCACTATCTGTAGGGAATGCTGACAACAGATTGTTTCATAATTAATTGAAAGGCAAAACCTGGACATTCTCAATCAATGCTGATGGGAATTACTTTGTCCAGCTTCAGTAAATCAGCAGTGCATGGCACAGGGAAACCAATGCTCCAGTTAAATACTAGTTATTTCCCTGAGAGCTAAACATACAATTTTAAATTTGTGCTTATTTTAAGAAACCTTTTAAAAGCACTGCTTCAATGGTGAGTCGTGTAGACATTTGGGGGTAGATTGTATCTGGTTAAATTAGCTAATATTTGCCTGCAAGCCAAGATTACATAATATTATAGTTTCCACTTTCAAAGTCAATGTGGATGTGCAACAGGGATCAGACATCCACGGGATACAGCTATCCTAGCAGAAACATGGAAAAGGGGCTCTGCTTTTTACAGCACCTCTAAGAATTTGAAGATCAATTCAGTGGCTATGTAATCACTTTGGTGCCGTGGCTGTGACACATCTGTGACACTCAGGTGTGCAGTGTTTTGCACCCAAGCTCCTGTGCCACTGAGTATGGACAAGACTGGTCTGGGCAAAGCTGCAGTAACTCTGTATGAAGCCATTCCACAGACACGTTCATGCAATTTATTTTTGAGTACAGCACGTGAAATAGAAACAGCCCTTTGAGATGAGGCCAATGGTCTAGAACCTCCTCCTCAGTTGCAGTCCATCCCAGAGCCTCTCAGCATCAGTATGGATGGTGTTAGCAGCACAGGGATGTTGCTCATTACCCCCTTAATTAGAGCTTGCTCCAAAGAATAAAGGTTTATGGTCTGTACTAATCCAACCCTGGCCATCTTTCCTACCTAAGGAATCAGGGCTCTCACAAATCTTATCAAGCTTTATGTCCTGTAAGATTTAACACATGGGATCAGACCAAAGGTCCTGATATGAATTATATCTTATCTTTGCCAATGGCCAGGACCAGATACTTGAGATGGATAATGCAAATTTACATAAATACACATATTTATATATGCATCCATCTGAGTGTGCCAGTGCATACAACTAGAACCTATATAATGCATGCATATAAACAAACTTTTAAAAAATGGGCAATTTTAACTCCTTCAGTAAACCAACACACATGAAAAGCTACCATCACATGCATCTGCAGGGAAAAACAACTAAAGGCAGAACCTGAGCTAATGAATCCTCATAGTTTTGCAGGCTGGGAATTGCTCCTGTGGCAATGGGACCCCAGGCTGCTGTGTCAGCAGTGCCCCTGTCTGGGAATGGCCACGCTCCAGAGCCACATGTGTTGAGGGGCAGGGAGCAAACAATTGCCAGGGTTTGGAATGGACAGAAAGAACATGATGCCCTTCATTGTTTCTTTTCTTTTAGCAAGAAATTGGGAAGCAGGGATATGTTACACAAAGAAATTCAGCACGTTTTTATCATTCTGAGGAGCTGACAGAGCAGCTACATTTTCAAAAGGCATCAACTTTTATAAGAAACAGAGGACTGAAATGTTTAACCATTTGAAAGGCTCCCTTACATCACAGTTTTGCTGCTTATACTCTTGACTGAACCAGGGACACTAAAGAAGGTGTGTTCTCTTAACACTGCTTCAAACTAAACTAACACAGATTTCAACTAATACTTTTCAAATGCTCCCTTTATTCTGTTCAAGATACTTTATTAAAATACAAGTTAATCTTGCACTACGTATTAGTGACAATATGTCAGGCTTTTCACTACAAAACCCTATTCTAAGCCAAAAAAAAAAAAATTAAAAAAAAAATCCCAAAAAAATCCCTCTGGGCTGAACCTTGGAATACAAGAAACTTGAAAGAAATCCATTTTGTGGTTTTTGAATTCTAAGAGTGCAAAGAAAATGGATTTAAAATGTTCAAGCAACTGTGCTGTGCTTATACAACCCAAAAAAAGAAATTTCATGTTTTCAAACAAAATCTCACTAGTTTATTCATCTCCACCATAAATCAAGCAGGCTTGCTTTTAAAATTAATGTACTCCCCTCAAGGTCAGAGGTCTTCCACCCATCCCAAATGTATTGTCAATTAATGAGAATTTGTACAAATGCTACGTACTTCCCACCAAACTCAGACTCAGACTCAGGCATTTCACAGAAATATCCCAGATGCATCAAGACTGTGCTCAAATGGGCAGACACAAGTGATTTAAAAAGACATGAAAGAAAATAATAGAAAAGGAAGAATAACGACGAAAGCAACTCAGGGAGTCATGCATGAAAACCATCTGATTTCTCCTGTTGAAGGAAGAAGGGATATTTACAGCAGGAGTGGCTGCTCCCCTGTTTTGGAGAAGGCTCAGCAGGACTTTCCAAGAGTCTAAACTGTGCAGTAGAGGGGTGTGGAGTTTGCTGCAGTGCTATGGGGGTGTCTGTGGATGGCATCTCTGAGGCAGGGGAGCCACAGCACCTCACAGACACCACGGCCCCTCACTGCAGGGAGACCACCCAGACAGGAGCTTTGGGGTCTGGAATCCCTTTGCAATTGCAATGCTTGGGTCTGAGAGACATGAAATATTCTCAGCCCACCAGTCTCCAAATGTGGACCCATTTCTGCAGCTGGTGGTGCAGTTCTGTGTGGTGAATGCTCCTCACCATGGTGAGGAACTCACCTCACCTTCCTGGTGCTTTTTCATCACCACCAACACAAGGCACAAGCCCCACATTTTCCTCGTCCTTCTCTGTGTTGGGATTTAATCCAACACCAGCCAACCACCACACCTGTAACTGCAGGATCTAACTGCAGTGCTCTTCTCTGCTGATAAACACAGGTTGCCTCAGGGCCCTTAAGGCCCCTTTTCTCCTCTCAGAACCAAATATCCTCCCCTTCCCTCCCTCTGCTTGGACTTCTTGTAACTTTCTGTGTGCTGGAGCCATCGTAACCCCTGCCCTATGATCAAACTCATCACAGAAGCTGTGGTTGTTTCTCCCCTGAAGTTCTGAACTCCTGGATCGATGGGCAGGTTAAAGGAGGCAGACAGTGACTCCTGGCAGGGGAGTGAGGGCTGGATCCTGACTCAGCCCTTGCTCTGACACGCTCCTGTGCTGAACTCAATGGGAGCTAATCCGTAAAACGACTGGCTAGAAATTGAATCAGGATGTCAGAAGTCAGTTCTTTATCTTCACAATCCAAAACCTTTATTAAGTTCTCACTCAACCAAAACTTGGCAAAATCAATGGGGCAAATCTCAAAGTGCTTACTCAGTTTTTACAGTGTGAGGACTAAAGCAAATTTCTATTGAGTTGGAGCTTATTCCAGACAAGGCTCAAGAAACAGTGAAAACCCTGTGAAATGGCTCAAGAGTAATTTGAAGTTTTATCCCCAATACCTTTTCCTCTCCAAGGTGAGGAAAATGAGGTATTTGCATCACAGAAAACCTTTAGAGATGTGTTCTTGCCAAAAAACTTCCACAAAAATCTTAGTTCTTCCTTCAGCACCATTTCCACCAGTGCTGTTGCTCACCCATATAACACCTTCTTTTCACCCCTTCCTACAGCATGAACAAATATTCTTCACATTCCCTCACTTTTTGGGTAGGAAAAGAAAGGCTGAGAAATTCCTGGTGAGGCAGATTTATAGCTGCAACTGATGCTCTTGTTTCTGATTTCCATGCCAGATTAGCAAACCATGCTCTCATTTACCCTTTGTGCCTGAGAATTGCTTGGTGCATGATACTGTGAGGTTTCTGTTTAGTTGCATTCCCAACAACTTTTCCTTTCCTTCCCCTCTGCAGGTTTGAATTCCTGTCTGTTGATGACTGACATTTTGGACTTTTAAATTTTATCTTTTTTCAAGCCTGTCAGTAATAAGCACTAATACAGTCAAACTAAATCCACTGGTACTAAAACTACTTCTAAGTTTCCTGGCAGGACCAGGATGGAGTAGGGACACAAATGCACCCATGGATCCTGCAAAGCTGTGATCCAGCTCCCACATTTTGGGCACAGTCCGTAACTCCTCCAAGCACAGCCTTTCTGCCTCATGATTTGTGAGAAGGTTTGTAACTGGCTATATCAAATTCTGTACCTTTGATACTACGCTGGCAAAGGTGCTGGTAGAAGTTCAATTACAGAATCCCTTGTTCAGTATGTTTGCTTAAAGGACAACAATGTCTTTCTTCATCTTACAGGTTTATTTTACTGCTCTGAACAAGGTTGCAAGGTTTGGAACCGCTGAAATGGGATCTGTCCTAAATAATCACAAAATGCGCCCTCTGTGATTTAATAATCTCGTAGAATAGCAGTATTTGTGTACACCCACTGAAATAAAATGGGAGCACAGTCATCCCCTGATATCATTACAGGGCTGATGGAAGTCATTCTTGAATTTAAAGGATATTTTATGCAGATAACTCTACTAAGTACATAAGGAATTTAGGCACATAATGTCAACAGTTTGCTGAGATGAGAGTTCATTCTGAAGTGAAGCAGCTCATTTATCTCTCTCAGTAGTGCTCTTTGCACTATCTACTTTAATTTTCCAACAGAAAGGTGAATAATAGAATTATTCAGAAAATCCTCCACAACCCCTCCCCTCGTCCCTAAATCAATACAAACTTTGATTTGCCTTGAATTTTCTCGCTAATGTACAATGAAGATGTAATTCAAATACTCCCAGGTACGCATACTTCATACAATATGCAGCATTAGTGCCTCACATGGCCTTTGATTTGGCATTCTTTGAGCAACCTAGGAGCTGACTGGATGCTCTCTCCAACGCAGACTAGGCAACAGGAGCTCTTACACTACCTCACCTTCATTTACCAGCTGGTATTAAGAAGCACTGAAAAGACAATCATTATTCTTTGTCTGGTTTCTAATTTACTCTGCAGCTGAAGAACTCTTTCTGGCACAAAATCCTCCATCCAGCACGGATGCAAGGAACTACTTACAGGTCGAGCAAGAAGGAAATGTTTCAATCTATGGATTGCTTAGTGTTTATACATTTGTGGTCTGACAGACAACCGCTACCTTTGATTTAAAATAAACAAAGGAGAAAAGGAGCTGAGCCGTGGCACTGTTGAGTTTATTAAAAAGCAGGACTAGGCGAGGCAGTAAATTTCCCCGTGCCCCAAGTTCCAGGATCCTGTATCATGATACAGAGCTATTCTCCAGGCTCGCACTGTCAGCAAGACCAGATGGGTCTGATTAGTTCCAACCCAGAAATACAAATGGTTGACAGTCTGTACGAGACAACAGGGAACAGAGAATTCAGTGAAGTGAAATGCTAGAAACCTCCAGTTGCACACAGATATTCGCTGCTCCTCAGGCTACAATAAAGGAAATGCCAGGAAAGGAGGAAGTTTGGCCCGCGTTCAACAAGCGTGCTGAGCTAAAAGTAGATGGCAATCCACTTACTGCATGGCTTCCTTTGTCTAATACATCAGTTACTTAAATATTGTTTAAATGCTAAATCCTGGTGCTATGCAGAGTGGAGCGAGGGGAGGAGTTCCCTGATCAATGATATGGGCATAATTACATTCTCTGCTGTGGATGGAGCTGAAAAGTCCTTGAGGAATAAGGCAAATTTTTTTTTTTCATTTATTTATTTCCGTGATGAACAAAATCTGCAGAAATGTGCACCTCGCATTCACAAGCTCACTTAGGAATTACAGAAGCAAAAGATTAAGTCTGCTAAGACTGGTATTAAGAGCGTGGCATCCTTCAAATTGCTGCAATTCTGCAGAACTGCCGAAATCCTTCCCTGTGATGGGTGGAACTACAAAAAGTAAATGATAAACTCTTAATAATTGTGGAATACTTGTTTTGTTTCATAAGCTTAAATTACTTTTAGAGTGTTGCACAGGAGGGAAGGCCCATCTGCCTCTGAATAGTCACATGAACATTAGGAGACAGCAATAACTGCAGTAGGATGGATACTTGCTTAGGATTCAGTATATATCAGAGCAGGTCTCAATTCCCCACTCTTCCAATCAGTCATTTCCTCCCTGTGCCATCTATATTCCTGGAGATGCACTAAAGATCAGTGCTTCGTATTTGAGATCAGGTAAATACCTTAGAGAGAGAAATGTAATAATCTATTTCAAAAAAGAAAAAAAAAACCCAAACAAAAAACCAGAAAAAAAAAAAGCTGCCTCAAGGACAGCGTGAGTAAGCTCTGTCTAGTTGATTCAGAAAACACTTAAAGACTCTGATAAGCTCATTAGTACCAAGACTAGATATATGCATTCAAATCCCTGTAAATACAGGAGGGCAACATCATGGATAAGTATCTTCCTTTTTCATTTAATAAAGAGCTCCTAAGGACCACAGATTTCGGGATGTCTGGTTTCCTTCCGTGCTCCCTCCCCGACAGCAGTGCAAAAGTGGAACAATTGTTGTTTCATTTATTCTTTCCTGCTAGAAGTGGAAATCCAGTTAGAGGAATGCAAGGGTGACACTGTCAAAATCCCCACCTTTTGCTGGGAATCTCAGTGTGATTTTCTACAACAAGGTTATCCTTCCTTCAATACAGACGAGGAAAGCTGGCACAGAGCAGCTCGAGCTGAGAAGCAGTTGCAGAGAGCTCAAGAGCTCCCACTCCAGCCACCAGCTGCCTTTTCACAGGGGCATAAACACTCCATCACACCGTGCTGCACATTTGTAAATGTAATTCCCACTCAATCAGCATGTTAATTCCAGCATGATTCATCCTTTCCACCCAAATAAGTTTACACTGACAGGTTTGTCAGGTACAGAAATACAAAGAATGACTGGATGTGTGGTTCCTCCTCACTCAATGCAACCAGATGGACCAACAGGTGGGCAGACAACAGCCTGGGGCCAGAGAAAGGCTTGCAAATACCCCTGCAGTAAGCAGAATGATAACAGCTTATCGCCTTCATTTTTCCATAAATTTTAATGTACACACGTGGTTTTTAATAGGATTCTTTTAAGAACCGATGGCAAATCATGAAATCTGGTATTTCTGCCATGACCAGCCCCTGAAATGTTGTCAGCTCTACCCAGGAGACAGGTCTGTTACACAAATCCTACCCAATGCAGTGACAGTATCACTGCCAACTTAAGGGATGCACAATCCAGCCTGTGACTGTGAGTCTCGTGAAATTCTCTTTCAGAGCTTTTTGAGGGGCCCCAGTCTCAGAAAAGAACTGACATCATCTCATTGCTCATTAAAAGCAAAGTGGATTTTACTATTCCTCCCTGTCAAGGAAACTTGAAAAAATCATCCCTGAAAGCTCTGAAACTGAGATGCAAATATAAACAGCATTAAATGTGTCAGGTCCCCTCACATCAGTCTCGGGTTTGGAGGTCTGATGCCTGTTTTCCATCAGCAATACAATGACACGTTATCTTCCATGCAAAACTGTCTTAAAGTCATATCTCCACTATTTACCTACCTCACTATCTACCTACTCCACACAGGGGTTGTGCAAATGTTTCCAGAGTGTTTTGGATATGTAAAGTACTATATGTTGTAAATATTACTCTTATTTGCATATGACTACACAAACAAGCTGTATCCTGGATCTCAATCAAGACAAGGCAAATGAAAACCCAAACCTGTAACTGAAGGAAGCCCCACTGACAAAAGGAATGGTAATCCAAACTCCGTGCTGCATCATGCTTCCAATGGTCAAGTAAGTTTTTCAGGAAGTGTAGACATGACTACTAGCACATTATGCCCAATTATTTAAATGAATCCTTACGTTTTTTCTGAAAGTGCAGGGAATCTGCCACTCCAGCAATCCCAAACACCACCCTTGAACACTTGTGCTCACACACAAATGCAGCAGAACTCTGCCATTTATCACTGAAAACACAGCAATGATTTGAAGATCAAGGGCTTGCATCTAACTCATCAGTCACGGGAAAATATTGTAGAAAAATCTTCTGAAATGCAGAAATGGTTCTTCTGGGTGACATTCTTCCTTCTTTAAATCATTAAGAATGATTTCAAACGGGCTGCACTTTATTGGCTACCACTATTGCTATTCCATTGAGTGGTATCAGAAGCTATTTAACCCTGTCACCCTGGAGGAGGATGAGTTAAGTTCTGCTCTCAGAACAAATGAAAGGCAAACACCAGAGGTTAAAGGACATTCATACACAAACAAAAGGCACTGACTCTTCTTTGAATGTGTGTTTTCTGAGGAACCACCTGTAGGTGCCTAAAGCTAAAAGGTTTTCCAGATCCTGGTATATGAATACTCATGTAAGCTTAAGGAAGAGTCCTTGAGAGAACTGGTTTGTATTGAAATCAGGATTTTTGGTTTACTATTTTTTGTTGTTGTTGTTTTTATCAGAAATACAAAGAAGGGCCAGAGATTACTAGAACCATGGCTGCAAACCTCACACCTGAGTTGACCTACATTTATGGGTGGCCTTTATCTGGAGCCCTGGTTTGGGCCCTGTCTTGAATTATTCAAGACAGAAGCACTGTACAAATCTGAGTCTAATAAAGCCAGGGGGATCTCTCTGCCATAACATCATCACTATCAGCACAGGAGATGGGGGGCTTGACTGGAATACAAAGATGGAGAAATGCCTGCAAGAAAAACAGTAATTATTATAAAAGGTCTTAAAATCAGCTGCAGGAGTGCTTGTGGCACGTGGCTGTAGCTGCACAAGCTGAAATGTACTGCCATAACCTGCAGCCCCTCTGACTTCAAAAGAGCAGGGCAAAAGCAGGAGGATGCATGGAGAACAGGGAACTGGGCTGGGGGCAATCCCCAGTGCTGCTGAGCTGCCTGAGCCAGCCTGCAAAACTTGGGAACACAAATTATTACCTCCTCAAAGAGTGGTGATTTATCTGGTTATGTCAGTGCATTCCCATCAGTGTTCCACCCCTCCTCCTTCCCAAAGCAAGGGAGAGAAGCCACAGCTCCATGTGGAGCTCTCACTTCAACTGGCCTCTGCTCATTGGGAGGGAAAGCAGGAAAATAAAAGCTGCCACATTTCACCCTGAAGTTGCAAAATCTTTCAGGCTACCAGAGAACCAGTTTGGCACCTCCCTTTGCAGTGGCCCCATAAAACCCAAACTCATTCACCAACACAGCTCCTCCTGGCTGCTGGGATTCCCAGGGACACACTCAGGATGTGTTTCTGCCTCATGCAGATCTTCAAACACCCTTTCCCACAGCTGACACCACACAAAACCCAATGCCACATTTTATCTTGGTGCCGAGCAGGAAAAAAACACAGAAGGGAGAAAGGAAACGCTTGTTCCAAGAAGCTGCTTACAACATAATCATGGAACTATGTGCTGGGGAGAAAAAACTGTCACCTGCACCAATCTCCTGAAGCTTCATCCTGGAGGAGGAGGACAGGAAAAGAAAAGAGACAGCACAAGTAGGATGTTCTGGAAGGAGCAAAACTGCAGGGTTACACCTGTGCTGTCACCTGGGCTCTCTCCCAACAACAACAACCAGAAAGTTCTCTTTGGAGGGAATGAATATAAGTGTTGCTATCTGGACCAATCCAAATATTGCATCCCCATGTCCAGAAAAATCCCATGTATAAAAGCAGTTTATGTTTAACCCAGGTGCCTCCCATGAGCTGCCTTTGGTTGTGATAAAAACACAAATCCACACCTACAGGAAAGCAGGGAAGACAGATTTTGTGTTTGACCTCAACACAGTCACCTACAAGCTGATACTTCTACTTTATGAACCTAACTGCACTTCAACTGCAAAAGAGAAAGATGGAATAATTAAATTTAATTCAGGAATCCAGAATGAGGAACAGAGGGATAAATCTTAATAGGAACATGGGATTAATATCTTAGCATAAATAATAGTCTCAGGAATCGCGTTTTGATGATTCAACAGTTCTGCTATAAATAATTCACATCAATAAAAGAGAGATAACATCAAATTCAGTTGGAACATTGGTTAATCTGAGCATAAAGTGAAGGACTTCACTCAAACTAAAGGACAGCTATAAGTAACTGCTCTACTGTATGGGAATCAGCACTGAGTATTTCCTGCACATTCACATGCGTTACAAATTGCTTTCCAAAGTTACAAAGGAGTATCTAAGGGGCGAAGAAGGATAAAAAAGCTGTCAGTGGACACAGATTAAATGCCTACACTGTGCACCAGAAAATGAGTGCAGGACAAACAAGTCTGCTGGGGGGTCCTTTGCGTTCAAGGTGAGAAATACTTTGTCATTTCTAACTTAGAAAAATATTTGTGTTCACCTCCAAAGTGTAGTGACAAGGAGGGCATCATAAACTGAGCCCACACATCAGGACTTTTTGGTTGATCACTTCAGCCTGAATTCATGGTTTCCACCTCAACAGCACAATCAGAGAATGGGCTACCTATACTAACAGAAATCCCCTGTTCCAAAAAGCATAAAAATATATATTAAATAAGCCATGGAGTAAGAAGTCCAAGGTGGGGGGTGGTGAGGCACAAAGGGATAAATGATCTGTCCAGTCTCACAGAGGAGTTTGGGGTGTCACAGCCAGGTTTCCCAGGTGCCAGGGTCTAACACAGACTGCACGAGTAACCTTCCCCCTGTCCCTGGGCTGAGATGTGATCAGCAACGGGATCGACATTAATAATGCATCTGAAAGGCTTATTATTTTTCGGTGGTGCTCTTCACCCCGGGGAGGTCTGCAGAGCACTTTAACAATTATTTATATATGAGTCAGTTTTCCCAAAGAAACGCAGCCATCCCTGTGATCCAAAGTGGCAGCTGTGCCGCAGTGCAAAGCAGGAGTGAAACTGGCTGGGGCCAGAAGCTCAGGGAAGGGGCTGCACTGAGTAGGAACTGCGGGAAGTATTTAGGTAACAGACTGCAAGATTTAATTACACAAGTTGGAAGCTGGCCAGCAGGCATGAACAAATGTTTTCAGTGTTGTGTTTAAATATTTTAATTTGCTTTTTTTATAGATGTTACTGTAAAAATAATAAAAAATGGAAAAGGGTACTTGTTAGACAGAGCATTCCCGGCAAATGGAAAAAAGTTGGTATTTTTATCCCCCAAAACCCTGTAAAATATATAAAAAAGTTCAACTCCTATTGAGATTTCCTTGAAAAGAGGCATAGAGGCTTTGCTTAAAACACAAAACACCATCATTGGAAAAACAGGCAGTACCATCACTGTCTGCAGCGATTAGGAAGATTTAATTTTTCTTTCTTTAAGCATAATAAAACCCTCCTTAAGTCAAGGTTGCCTTGAATTCAGCAGATCATGGCTCAGACTCAGTGTCCTTATTTCATTCAGTAACTTCACTTACAAACCTTTTTTTTTCTTTCTTTCTTGTCCAGCTCCTTCCAATGCCTTTTTCCTTAAGGAGCTGACACTCAGCATGTCAGATCACAACCCCCCTGTCCTGCCCAACCTGTGTCCCTTCACACCCTGGAAGCAGAGCCAAGGTCACCAAGACATCTGAGATCTTAATTAGCACCGCAGGGCCCTGGGAGCTGACCAGCCCAGGTTCTGCTGTTCATCACAGCCCTGAAATTACCTTTCATCTCCCAGGCTCAGGAAGATCTGAAGCCCTGGATGTGGTCAGCTCCGTGACAGATCATGCATCACAGGCACGAGAGCCAGCACCAGCAGAACACCACCATGGCTCACCTTGGAAATCCCTGCTCAAAGCTGGGTATTTCTGCTTCTGGACTAAAAGCTGTTATCTCCTGACAGTGCTAGGATGGATTGGGAAGAGAGGTTTAGCCTTCTATGGATTGGTATTAGGGCAATTAGAGATTATACTGGAGATACCTCTAAGTCCTGTCTGCACAGAGAACAGAAATATGCAATATTTGGCACATTATGTCTCAATGACAGATGAAGCTGGGATCAAACAATGCTAAGCATGCACAGAGCCCTTTTTACTGAGTATTGGGTGAATAACATATAATTATGCACAATTAACGTGTGTCAGGGGTGATTGATTGCACTCCAACCCACCCACAGAAGACTTCAAGTTTGGGCCGAATCACGTCCCATAAATGACTTAAATAATTTGTTTGCTTTCAATTTTTCATCTCACACTCAGCATCACCTTGACATCTGTCTGTCACTTCAGATTCAAAGAACTTCTTTAAGGAAAGCCTTTGTGTGGTGAACTTCATTAGACATCAATGGAATCGTAGCTCTTTAGTGTTTTGAATGTTTTGAACATCTTGGGAACGGGCTTGCAGGAATGTGGATGTGCCAGGATAGCAGTCAGTATATACTTTTAACCATGCATGCCATGGGATAATTTAGTTTTGCTTGATGCTGCACAGTGTTACGATATTTTTTATTTTCTTAAGAAAATATAAAGACAATAACTAATCTTACAGGAACACATTACCTACTGACAAAACCTAGCTTTTGAAGGTGTTTGGGTATTTTTTTTTACTTTTGCTTTTTTAAAAAATCTTTTCCCACCATTTATTCATTATGGCCCATTCACTGTTCAGTGCTCAGACTGTACAAGACTTTGATTACCATAAAGAAGTTATTTTAGAAATCAGAAATAAAAACCTACTTCTGTGAGAAGCAATACGAAACACGTTGTGGCTGATTCCTCAGCAACAGTACAGGCCACATTTTCCAAGGATTTGGTGCCCACATAATATATAAACCCATAATATCCCAAAGTTAGCAGTCATTTCAAACAAATCTGATGTTTGAAGTACAAATGCAGAGAATTTCTTTCCAGGATCCCAGTTTTCAGGGTCTGTCACAGCTGAATGTCCTCATGTAACATATCCCACCTCTCCTGCTTGATGCATGGAAGAGACCCCTCTGCCAAAGGCACTTCCCTCATGGTTTCATGATTCCATGTTCAACCAGAAGGACAAGCCTGGATTTAGGTGATTCAGCAGCATATGGAAAGTTTGGTCAACAAGACTTGCTGCGTTTCTTCCCCTCCCACCTCCCTCTTTGAAAAAAACAGAGGAAATGAGAAGTAAAGGATGGCAGAGGAACAGAGGAGGGGAAGCAGCAAGACCAGAGAGCATCCACCTCCTCCCTCCCAAGTGCTTCTTATTTCTGCTGCCTGTCCTGCCTCCCCCTACCCCAATCCTGCCCCAAAAGACCCAGGAGACGATGACACACACCTGATGCAGCTCCTCCTCCAGCCAAAGGCATTATTCCCTGGATGTCCTGCTCTCCTTGGTGCCACCCCTGCACCTTGAGCTGAGGCAAACTCCTGCCATGGATGTCCAGGGGTGGGCAGGAACCAGCCAGGGCACCCCAGAGCCCCCAGACTCAGCCCCATTTCAGCTCTGGGCTGTTTCCAGCCCTGCTGCAAAAACACTGCTGGGACCACCTCCCATCTCCCTTGGAGGGGTTGTTTACTTCTCCTAATTCAGACCTGAACTATGAAATATTGAGATGATATTAGGGAGAATACAGAAAAGTTTCTGAAAATAGACCAGTCCTGTAGCCACAGCTTTCACTGTTCTTCATACATTAATCAATAGTTCATATTTAATTAATTAGCACCAAGTTCACTTGGTGATGAAAGTAGAATTTCCATGAATAGGAGAATAAATTAATGTGAAAATCCAGTTCCAGGCTGTTCTAAAGACTCTCTACCACTGACTTACATGTGATAATAGATGTCTCTTCTTTATATTATTAGGCTTTTTGAGCTTTTTTTAATTTTATTTTTTCAGAGGGGAAAAAAAAAAAAAAGATAGCTCTTTTTTTTCCCCACCAGCTGGGCAAGAAATATCTTAAGCTCTTACTGCAGCAAAGCCACCTGTCTGGTTTAGTTAGATGGTATCAGCAATCTGTGGATCAGCACTGACTTAAGAGCACACTTAGGATGCATCATAACTGCTCCAGACAGCACTCGAGTCTAGAAGTACAGAACATTTACCAATTAGGGATCCAACCCAAAGCATTTATTTCCAACCAGAAATTTAATAAACTGCTCATATACTATGGAGTAAACACCTCTACTGCTGCCGAGCAAAGTGTGTTTAATATTCAGAATCTATCTGCAACGTTATCATGTTCTCTTCATTAGAGCATCCGTTTTGTTAATTAGCATTTGCTCATGTGAGTAGTCCCCTTGACTTTAATTGATCCATTTTCATGAATACTCAGAACATAATTTTATAGTTAAAGAATTCAGTTCCTAGTGAATGCAACAGCCGCTGTTCTCCAAGTTTAATTCTTAGCATAATAAGGAAATAAAAATTAGTACAACACTTTCTATCAGATAGAAGAGAAATGTGTGTAAGGCAGAAGTGGAAACAAGAATGAGTCCAAGACAAGATACCTGGCTATCAAATCCATTTTCCTTGCTCCCTCACCACGGCAAAAAAATGCTGTAAGAAACACAAAAGACTTGGCTGGAGATAAAGTTCTATCTATTATAATGGCAACTCCTTCACTAGCAGTGCTCGTGTTTTCTGAAAGGCCAAGAAGCCATCTGCCCTTCAAATGTTTGGAGTTAACAGACCACGAGATGATGTGCTGAGAGCTGAGGTTTTAGAAGAAAGAGAAACAGCACAAGGCCCATCTGTTTCCCAAGGATTTGTTCTCAAGCTCTCACTTCTCATATCTGCTCTGTGCTTACAGCTGAACCTTCTTGTTTATACTCCTTTTCATTCTTCAAACTAAAGGCTTCAAAACGGATTAAGGGTTTTATTTTAAAGTATCCTGAACAGTAGGATGGTTCAGTAAGACTATTGTAGCTGAAATTTGGAAGCTTTCTTTAGGATGGTAATTAAAGATGGAAGCAGTGTTTTTTCTTTCAGAACTCCTTATCACATTTCAAGAATATCAGATTACAGATGTAAACAGAGATAAGAGTTTGGGTCACAGTGAACTCCTCCAGGCTGACAGAGTGGGTGTGGGCACTATATTGCCTCCATTTGTACAAACTGTTCACAGCTCCGGCTGGAAGTTGTTCTCATTTCACCACAGGCTTTATGTCTTTAATTTTATCCTTAATCCAGAGTCTGAGGACACAGAGCATGAAATCACCAATAAATCTTTAAGTTTATAAACTAAAAAGGAGTCACTTTAAGTAATTCGGAGAGAATTAATATGTTTCAGGAAGCAAGTCAATTTAGTGGGCTAATTGCTGTGTGTATTTTTTAGAGGCCACCTTTGAAAAGGTGCCTGCCATCACCAGGTGCCTTTAGAGCTTTCTCATGTGACTGATTAGAGCCACAAATCTAATGGGCTGCAAAACCAGGAATGAGAAATGCTGCTCTTTCAGATGAACTGTTTACTCTGTGACCTTGCCATTCCTCCATTTTCATACATAAGTTAACATTCTTTTAATAATGTTCAGCAAACGTCTAAAGGGACAGAGCTGAAGATATGTGAAATTGAAAAATAGAGGCCTCTTCAGCCAGCACCTGCATCTAATCTGGATAACCCAATAAAATATCGCCCTCTTTTCCCAGAAAGACATTTGTTCTCCAAGAGACTCACATCAGCTTTGGTGAGACAGCTGACCCAACAGCTGAAACAGCACAAAGATTATGGTCAGCATGTGAAACCCTTTTACAGCACGTCAGGATTTTGATGCTTTAAAACTATTCCAAATCCCTATGAAGAGACAAAAAGGAGAAAGCAATCTAACATGTCTTTGAAGATTCACTACAAAGTTATTTCCCTTGGTTTGGTAAGGAGGTAACTAGCAGACCAAACCAGAAAAACAGTTCCTTTCATGTGACACAGATGGATGACCTACCAATTCTGTCACAGACCACATTATGCTTTGATATATTAACTGTAACATAATATTTATCAGCTAGTGCTACAAATTGCTTTGAAGATGAAAAGCCCCACAAACCAGGTTTGGGTGGTTTTGAACACAATTTAAAAGATGTTTTGAAAACATTATTTTCCCAAATGCAATCTATTTTAAAAAAGCCTGGCAGGGTGGCATTACAGGAGCTTTGGGGGTGGAGGTGTAGGGATGGAATACTATATTTATCTGCATTAATTAGCAGATATAACCTAATGCATGTGTTCCACCACCTCTTGACCTGGCAAAGTCCCACTGACCACCCTATAGAGAAAACCCTATGGATGGGCACTGCTCCACAAGGGAGGCACAGAACCCCTTGGGACTTTGCAGGTTCTCAACCTGCAGCACAGGGAAGTTGGAAAACAGAGCCCCTGTGTCTGTCCACCCATCTCAGCAGCTGCTTCGTGTGCAAGACACAATTAGGATTATTGTTTATTACTACATTTATCACAGGTTATGAAATAACATCCCATTCCTTGCCCTTCAGAACTTGAACACTTCAGTTACCAAATTCTTTTACCACAGAATGCTGGTAAGGCCCTAAATATTCACTGAGACAGAGAGAAAAATAGCAAAACACAGGAAATTATTTATATAGCCAATAAAGGAAATCAATTAATTCAATGAGACAGAAGATAGTAAATTACTATGTGAGTTGATGTTGCCACTGGTTTTATCAATAGCCTGTTGAGTAACTGCCTTTGCTCCTGCTAGAGGAGGATGTCACAAGATGTGCTCTATATAATTCAGACACTTTGCAGTCTGCATCATAAACGTATTGATTACATCAGTTAGGGGTCAGGTAGACAGACAATAAATCATTGTTTATCTGGCATATTTAGTCCATTGCTTTTGATAACTCCCTGAAGGGTTTCCAAATCTCACATGCAGTATGTTTACCTGGATATGTATAGCATGTACTTCATTTTTTTGGACACCAATATTCATTCTTGCTGATTTTTACTTTTTTTTTTTTTCCTTTGTTTTCAATGGAGCCAGACTTGATGGTGTCACCAATGGGGAGGGAGAAGACGAGGGGAGTGCAAATGTTGCACTCAGCTTCACGCTGATGAAGATTCCCTTATGAAGTCTGAGAAACTGCTTTGGCAGGTAGCAAAGTGGGTGACCAAAGTCAGTGAGAAATTTGGATTACAACTGAATACACAAAAGGAAGTGGCAGCTGCAGTAGGGAAGGCAAAATTACAGTGAGCTGAAGAACAGGAGAGGGAAAAGTTGAGCTTGCAAAAGTGGCTCTCCAGCCAGAATCCTGAAGACAGATCTGGTGGCAATATGAAGACCTCCAGGAATATTCAGCCCTAACAGAACTGAGCTTTGCATTGCTGTTTTCTTCCCAATCACAGGAGGAGTGTATTGCTCCAATGAAAAGATTCCCTATCTGTAATGACCAAGCATAAATAGTCCCGTTCCTGCATTGACATTCCCCTTCTCATGCAGGGAGTTTTTGTATTTTTTCCTTCACATTTTCCTCATTTTTGGAATATTTTCCTTTATCACTGCTGAAGAAAAACAATCTAGGGAAGCAGAAATGAAAAGAAAAGCCTGTAAGACTGGCCTCTCTTGTTTTGGTTTTGCTGGTTCATGAAAGATAAAATGTTTTTTAAAAGAATCTTTCTCAAACTTAAAAGGCATGAACAGCTAAAGGAGCTCACAGTGCTGGGCTGTATCCACAGCTCTACCAGTGACCTTGCACACACCTTTCTGCCTCAGTTTCTCAAAGTGTAAAATAACTGCACTGATATTGACTTCCTGAAATGCCTCATTGCCTCAGCACCTACTCATGAAAAATACAATTGCAAGAGCTGAGCATAATTATCAGTTTCTGAGCAGTCTGTGGAAGGTGGTGAGGTGAATCAGCTGACTCAGTAATGAAAAGCCAGCTTTCCTCCTTAAGGTGTTAGAGGAAATTGTTACCTGAAACACTTAGGATGTGACCTTCAAGGGAATTCAGCTCCCCAGAGTTCCAATTTCTGGCCCATTTTTAGGCACTCAGAAACAACTGCATTTCCAAGCCAGCTTCTCCCAGAACAGATGCCAGCAATTGCACAAAGATTCTTCTAAAACTTCCCCCAAATCTGCTTCACTGCTGGGAAGGGGGACTCAGCTTCTCGAGAATCCCTCATGAGCACCACAGAGCTGACTTCTGCATCTGAACCTGAGCATTTCCACATGGAAAAAAGGCAGCACATGCCGAAAAGCTTCACTCTTGCTCTAGAAAAAAAGCCTGACCACATGACAAATGAGCGTGGAGACATATGTCCTCCTCCTGTACCTGTTTTAATTCTACAGGCCAACTCTGATCAGGGAAAGCTCTCACCACAAAAATTAATTCTCACAAAAAGACACAACGAAGACCTCAGGGCACAAAAATGTGGGGTTTTTTTGTTTGATGGGGTCTCTTTTTTTTGGGTTTTTTTGTTTTACACCACAGTGCCTGCAGGGTTTTATTTCAGCAGGAAAGTGTTTTTACCCTGGAAGGGAAATGCAGTCTGGGGAAGGGAGCAGTGTTCAGTCACTGTCTGGGTGTGCAGGATACGTGCATGCCCATGCAAGTGTGTAAATCTGACGCTGTCAGCAAAACTTGCTGTCTCCTGACAGACACCCCGTGCAGCCTTCAAAACTCCTACAGTCAATCCTCTCACCTGACAGCCTGAAAGATAACCTGGAGTGCTCTTCCCTTCTCTTCCTCCACGAAAACACCAGCAGAGGTACAGTTCTGTCACTTGGAAATATGAAGACTCTGGGATTCTCCAGCACAGCCTCTCTCCGAGGGGTTATTTTAAACATTTTTATCTTCCAGCTCACTTAAAACTCTAACAAATAAAACTAAATGATGGTGTTAATTTTATCTGCTGCTCCATGTACTGCTGCAGTCTTCAGTCTTCCACTGCAGTCCAGCCTCCAGCGGTGCAGGCAGCGGAGCTGGAGCAGTGGGCCCTGGCTGGCTTTACAAGATGCCTCAGCTAATAATCTGTCAATTTATCTTCCTCCACTGTTCCCTTCTGCTTTCCACGGGGGGTAACAAAAAATGTTCCCAAAGCTTATTTTAGTTTTTTTGGCTGCATACGTATGTCTATATAATTATCAAAGCATCACTTAACGTTCGCTAAGACAGATCGAGTCATTGAGCAATTCATTTTCAGCACTGCAGCCTGATATGACTGGGCCTTTTGGCATAATTGAATCCAGACTACTGCTGTCAAGACAGGGAATTTATGAATAATAAATTGATTGTAGCCAGCAAAGCTAAGTCTGAAAGATAGCGGGTTATGTCAAGGAACAAGAAGAAATTTAAAAACACAATAAAGATTAATTTAGAATCAAACCTGCAATGCTTCCACAGTGGACAGTAAAGGCAAATAAAACTGTCGTTCTTCTATGACATAACTTATAGTGCCACAAAGTGCTTGAGCTCACAGACAGAAATAAGTGAAGAAAAAACACATGGACACCTAAAATGTTATCACAAATATAAGATGCAACGTAGTAATTCAACACTGTGGATGTTGACATAGCCCTGATGGTTTCTAGGTTGGGTTGTCGCGGTTTATAGAGGAAGTAATATGTTTTATTAGATCAGATGGTATTCAGAACAGCAGCAGGCAAGTGTTCTGGCATGGCATGTGTTTGTGAGATCTCTGAACTTCAAACAAGCACGGTTCAAGGCTCCTGTGGCAACAAAAGGCAAAAATAGAGATACAAAGGAACTCCACCCACCAAAGAAACAGCCAGAATTAATGGCCATGACTGAAGGCAGAAAATAAGCTGTAGGGTGCGACTGTCTTTACAGCAAAGGCACTTAGGAGATGGAACAAAGGGTCACAAGGAGGAACACGTTCCCTGTCCCATCGCTTTGAAATCATGACGAGCTGCCTGTCTGCAAAGAGCATTTTAACTGCACAGAAGTTACAGGAGCAACCGAGTCATGCGGTACAATCCTGCAGTCTGTGATCTGTACAAGTCACTCAGTGACCTCCCAGCCCCTCAGGGCCTTGGACTGTGTTAACCTCTGCCTGTCCTGTGACCACCCAGGGCCCTGCAAGTCCTGGCTCCACATGCAGTTCATCTGCTGAGAGGAGCTAATTAAGACAGCACTGCTGGTTCAAAGAGGGGACTCCAGCAATTTCTACTCATCTCCTCTTAGTCCTGTTGTCTGGGAAATTGTTTTCTCTTTAACTTTCTCTAGCTCCTGGCTCTGACCATAGACCTCACAACCCCACTAAACCTCCATAACTGTTTGTTTCTGGATTCCTCTTGAACTCAGAACTGGTCTGATTTGATGATCTTCTGCATTGCTTCAATCATTGTGGATGAGAGTCTACCAGAGCAAACCTCCCAAACACTTGCCCAAACCTCCAGCTTTCAACACTTGTTCTGCACGTGCTGGCCAAACTCCCTGCACATCACCTGCAGGTCAGAGCACAGGAGGGGCAGGCAGGGACTAATAGGAGCAGATGGTCCTGCAGTTAAATGGTTCCCAGGGAGCCAATGGACTCGATGAAGTAATCATTAGCAACACATCATGTTGGTTGCATGACAAATTGTCCTCCAGGAATGTAAAGTTAACACAGGATCAAGACCTCCCTTCACATGTTTGCCATTAACAGGTGGTCAATTATTCTACTTTTAAATAAAATGAGTAATCATAACTGAACTCAATTTACACAAGACACATAGAAAATTCCGTAACTGTCTCAGATTCGTCCTTCATTTGAAACAAAAAGTTCAAATAAGCTAAACAAGAAAAAAATGGTATGAACTGGAGCCACCCTCTTTCACACAGTAAATTGAAAGTAACCACTTCCAACTCAGTGGATTTATGAAGATGGGTGCTAAAATAAGGAGGAAGCTGTTGGGATGAGGTCTTCTCTGGCAACATTCTGAATAAACATTACTGACTTTTTAGCTGGGGCATGTCCTGATACCTAATAACATCCAGGCTTCCAGCCCTGTATTCCCAGCCTGGATTCACTGCAGTTACATCTGCAAAGCTCTGTACAAGCCCTGAACACCTACAAAGCTCTACATGTAAGCTGTGAATTTGAAAAAAAACCCCACTAAAAACAAACCAAAAAACCAACTCCACTGTCTGCTAATAAATGAAACCATGGTTTATTGGCAAGATTTTTAATAAGGAAATGGTTCTCAGTCCAAGATTGATTCCAATGACAAGGTAGAGTAATTGGGGCAAACAGATAAACTTTCAGTCATTGCACTGGCTACCAGCCTGAAAACATCTGTGGATTTGGATATTCAGGTCAATTCAAAGGGCAAAAGTCACCATTTCAGGATAGTGAAAATAGTAGAGGCTTTCTGCAAACTGTTGACTTTGCTAAGAGGACAAACTCTCAAAAAAGGAGACAAAAACCCTATCTATACATTTATATGGATGTCTATATTCAGAAAAGAATTGCTCTGTGCCCTGACCTCTTATCATAGCTGGTCTTATTATATTCTTTTTCAATGCTATCGAGTGATTCTATCATTATTAATAAGACATGTTGATATGACATTAATAAGACAGGCTAAGTTCTCCCCCACAGCCCGACAGAATACAAAGTAACTGACAGGCTTATGTTCCTCCAGAATTGATGGATTTTCTTATTCCCATGTCTTTCCCCTGCCAACTGCTCTCCCTTCTCATCTAAGAGGCCTGGAGAGAAGCAGGACGGCGTGGATGGGGGATGGAACCAAATGTTGCACAAATTTATCTTTGCCCACCTGGTCCTTTCCTCCCTTCCATCCACTGTGAACATCAGGACGAGGCAGTGACGAGGGACTCCGTGTCCCACGGAAGAGCTCTGTGACACTCCCCCCCTCTGCAGACTCTCTCTCTAACACACATATGTTTGACTTCACTGGAGAAGTTGCCAGGGAACCCAGCCATGATGGAAAAGCAAACCTATTCAGGAAGGAGGAATGACGCCTTCTCAAGGAAGGACCAAAATAGTATTAATGCTGGGTGCGTTTCCACCGTCTTCTACAGGAGGATATTAAAAGTGCTCTGCAAATCAACAGCCTGCAACATCTCTCTTGGATGGTCTTAATTTTCAAGGTCAAGCCTCACACTGTATCACAAAGATAAAAACTACAAAACAGTCAAGAAACTCTCTGCCATGCAGAGAATTGCAATTTTTTTTTTCCCCCTTTTTTTTAAGGTCCTGTTTTGGGGTGAACCTCAAATTTATAGTCATTAACAAAAAAGAGAGACACTTTCAAAGAAGTATTTCAAGGAACATCTATTCTTCTCAGAGCCAGTGAAAACGTCCAGATGAAACCTTCTTTTGGATACTGTAATGCTCATCACATCTCAGCCTTTAATGCTCTGCAGCTCTGGATGATGCTGGTCAAATTTTACCCTCTTTCACACTACAGTAAATCTAGGCTAAATCCACTGATTTAGCTGGAATTACTCGTGTTTCAAGCTCATCTCCTAGAGCATGAAAATGTTATTTGTGGTAAAATGAGTTATTGTATTTTTCTCTCCATTAACATTGATGTATTTCATGTAGCAAATGCTGGACGTAGTCACTGTGTGCACCACCGATGATGAGGGAAATCAGTAGAAGATCAGAACTTAATTGTTAAATGATCTTTCAGATTGTCAGAAAATTAATGGCACACTGTGGGCCATGTAGTGCATGCCTTGAAAATCTCAGTGCAAGTTCCCAGCTCATTTAAATAATTTCAGTTTATACATTTAATTTGCTTTTTATGCAGACATTTAATTTGCTTTTGTTTTGTTTTTTAAAGAAAACCACCACGTATTAGGAATCTTTATGCACGCACATGTACATGCACAATTTCCAAGAAAGTGCTATTTTCAAGCAAATTGTATGAAATGTAAAATTAACAAAATGCAAATAACATAAACAATCTAAATTAAATATTAAAACAATGCTATATTTGAATGACTGGATTTTATTTTCACAAGAAGCTAAACTATAAAGCATTCTTACCAATGCAACACCCAGCTGTTTGGTGTTTAGCAGTGGAATAACATTATTCTAGTGCAGCTGCTGTTATTGTTTGCTGTATTTCTGCCAACTCGTGGAAGCCAGAGATGTTCGTCTCGCGGAGAGGGACAGCCCTGATGAAAGCTCCAGTTTGACAGATGCTCCCATCAACAACTTTGTTCCTCTGATTGACTACACGGTATTTTAGGCAAATTAACCTGTCCAAAAAAATTCTTTATTGCTATGCTTGTGGCACAGATGGAAATATGAACTTGACAATTCCGGGTACTGGCTTAGCAATTAACTGAGATGTTTCAATAGACTAATGAACTTTCATTCAAAGCATGCTCCCTGTCAGGAGAAGAGACAGGCTGTTGTTTGAGACAGTGTTACAGAATGTCAAATAGATCTTGACAATGATGCTACTATGAAATCTGAAATATTAGAAAGGCACAGAAAGGAAGTCATTTAACACCTTTATAATCTCGGGTGATCTGAGATGAATCTTTATTATCAAAGTCTGAAACTCTATTGCATTTTACAGGCCTTTTGCTGTAATTCACACCCTGGATAATAACAGTTCTCAGTCACTACAGCTGTTCCATTTTGAATGGTCACCCATTATAGAGGAGAAAAGAAAAAAATCAAGCCATCATTCTGTTTTATGAAGATATTACCATCCAACTAAATAATTAGCTAAGAACTATTACAGGAAACCCAAATTATCTGAAATAGTATGGTTAAAAGGAGAACCATGCATAATTAGTGTATACAGATAGATACTAAAAGGATTTATTTGCTTGGGGAGAAATAAATGGAAGGTTCTAGGATAGGCTGAAGAAAACATACAGAGATGACTTAAAAACATGCATTTGATAAACTGAATTGACATTTCTGGGATCCAGCTTATACAGTGCATGCACTTCTCTCAATGCAAGAACACTGGACAAATCTCATCCTCGATGACCTAACTCCTGCACATTTCCAGGATGGGGGACAAGAAAAGCAGGCCAGAGAGTAACATTTTGCTAGATGAGAACTGAAAATCTGATGGTTCTCTCAGCTGTGTTTTTCAATCCAATTTATCCAACATAGGCAATATATTCTTCAATTTTTTGAGAGCTGCACGATATCCCTTTTGTTGGGGAGGAGCTAAACGTGTCCCATTACAGTCAGGTACCTAACTCTGGGTAAAAACGTGCACTGTGACAAAATATAATCCACTTTTCCCTGCACACCTTGTAAACAGCTTGAATCTCATAATAAAATATTAAAGCTTAATATTGCAGTTGGTTCCTTCTGAGTATCAAGACTTGGAGTAGCCCCAAGCATGTCAAACATGCATTGGAAATGCTACATTTTTAAAGCAAGGCAACATGTTAACTGATATTCTGCAATATTTAGTCTAAAAACCTTCAAACAGTTTTTAAAATTCTTGAAACCATTAACTACTTGATGACCTAATAGCACTAAAATGACCATTAAACTTTAGAGTGGGCTTTTTAAAAAGTCATCAATAAATAAAATAATATGAAGATACTGCTCTGCTGCTATATTTAATCCTACAGCTGGAAAATTGCTTCTCCTACTTAATCTAACTGCACTATTCCCACTGGCTTCAAAGTAATTCCACATATTAGCTTGTAACTTGGACAAGTGCCATACCAGAGCGATTCTTTGAACTGACAAATTAATAAACCAGGTAAGATGGGCAAACAGCCCTGACCTGTGTCTCCCTCCACCTTCCAGGTATACCAAGGGCAAGGTTGGATCTCTGGATGTCACTCACTCGCTGCTCCAGAGCAAGACCCAACCCCTCCTCCACAGAAACCACTGGATAAATCATTTATCCTGACTCCTTTCTCAAACTGTTATATGCTGCTTACATCTATTCCTCTTGAAATGATGCTCACAGCCACAAGTATCATAATTAATTATGCAGACTATTATTGTACATGACATACCTGTTTCTTACGTTTAACCATCAGAGCAAGCTGTTTAGCTGTGACAAATGGGAATACATGTACCCAGTGCTCCACTTTTCATTAAAGAAGAGACTCACAGAAAACTGGCTATTTCTGTTGACCAGAATCAAATAGGAATGTTTCCTATCCACTGCCTCATAGATTCCTCCCAAAATTTCCTGTTTCACACAATTTCCCAATATCAATTTATGAACATTTCTTTATCTCTGGAGATGTAATACAAAACCTGAAGCAGTCAGAAGGCAAACATCCATTTGAGCATCTTTCAGCTATAAATGATATTCAGCAATACATTCCTCACCTAAACTGCTCACCCCAATGCCACTGGATTAAATGATGAAACACCAGAGTTTGGAGCTAAAGGGGACAATCCAAAGCAAAAAGGGCTTGGGAAAGAGATTGTGTAAGGAATTATTCCAGCCAGAACAGGGAAGTAAGCTGTATCCTTTGAGAGGAACAGCAGCCCTGCCAGTAGCAAGTGGAAGGTCAACAGAAAGCCCTGATCAGAGGCAAAAATAATGGAGATCTCTTTGTTTAAAGGTGGTAGAAGAGCAAAAAGCTTTGAGGACCTTTGGCATCCCGCTGAGATCAGTGCAGTATTTGTATCCCAATGCAGCTGGTTTATATTCTCCAGCACAGTGGCTGGGGAGCAGGATGTCAGGCTGGAGCTCTCCAGAACTGCTCTGTCTATGAGGGATCTGTCACTGAACAGGGAGAAGTGGGCAGACGAATTATTGACTACACAGATAGATTCCTTTTGTTATCCTGGCCCAGGAAACTCTGCCAAATTTCAGCGCCAGCAAAATCATCTGAAATTCCCTTTTAACTTGAGGATGAGGTTTCCAGCTCTTTAAAACAGCCTGCTCTGATATCAGGCAATGCAAAGACACTGCTGAAAGAACACTGCAGTGAAAGGCCAAGAAAAGTTCTGTTTGGCAGAAAGTGGAGTTGAAAGGCTTGCCTTGGGAACTGTAATCAAACAGCAGGATTAAAGCAGTGCTGGATCTCCTGAAGTCCACAGGAATCCTCAGGAAGGCCCTGCTCATGCTCCAAGAAGACAATGAGTCAGCGGCCGCTCTCTCTATTTGTAAAGCTCCTCTATTTCTCCCCGCATTTCATTCCTATCACACCGAAGATGAAAGGACCTGGTGACTGTCACATGCCTGGTGCCTCCTGAAGCACGGGGTGCTTCAGAGGGCAGAGCAATGAGCTCCACTACACAGGAGGAGAATAAAGCTGGGGGGGCTGGAGAGGGACCACTGATGGAACAGCAACAGTGGAGAGCCACAGCTCCACACCCAGCAAATGATGGGACTCATCACCTCACCTCATCACCTGCCCTGTGTGAGGGCAGGTCCTGGATGCACTCTGTGGTGATTTGAAATGGAAAGGGGAGAAGGCAGCATGACTTGAACGAGGAACATATCTATAGCTATATAAACACAAACGTAGATACATCAAAATATTTACAGCTGTACGCTTTCGTAAATCACGGTGCTGCCTACAGTCTGCAAAACATTGCTGGTGATTTCAGCAGCTAATTACTTGGTATTTTCCCCCCTCATTCTCCTAGTTCTTTATTCACTATAAAAATGACAGTTGTAACTCCTATAAAATGTCGATTCAATTCGAGCCACTTGGTAAATTTACCATCACCCCTTCCAAAGCAAAATTAAGGAACGCCCTACCAACCTGTTCCTGCTTTATAAATAAATTGTACTTCCTGACACAGAAATTAAATGTATTGCTTTGGTACGGTGGTGAACTGCAGCCAGACTTACGTTTTATGGAAATCTATGACAAATGGGCTAATAAGGATTCTTTATTTTTCATTTACCAGGTTCCATCTTTCTGTATGAGCAATATACCATGTAGAAGATGACTCTGACCTTTTCTCTGCAAATAAACCTGAGATACTCTCTCTTATTTATTATTTAACTACTGACTGTTCAAAAAGCCCATTCTTAAAGCTGAACCCTAAACAATATTTCTTTTTCATTTTCCACAGCACAGCTTTTTACTTTCTTGAGTCATCAAACCAACAACTACAGTCCCATTTTGGCTGAAATGGTATAAAGGTGTTTCAGTGCTTGCCGCTGCCCAGTTGTAATAATTGTGGGTGTAAATGCATGCCCTTGTTTCAGAATTGGGAGTTGGAGGCTGCATCCTGCCCATTATATTTAATTATCACCACAAGCTCTCCTCCTCCTCCTGCCTGTTCCCATGATGGATCACAGCTCATACTACATTAGCAAATTTTTTTTATGTGGGCACCATTTCCTTATTATGGTTTGCATTGTGCTTAGCACAGTAGGACTCTGTCCCTGTGTGGCATCATAAAACAGTAAGCTTAAAATAATAGTAGTAATTATCAGTAGAAAATAATTAGATGAAAAAGACTGTGACCTCCCAGTGACAAATCACATAAACCCCCAGTACATAAAGCATTCAGGATTCTTAAAAGCATCACTACCAGCAGAAGTCATGCTGGCGATAAAGACAAGGCAAAAGGCCATGGATGGAAATATTGTAATGCCCTCTGGGAGCATTTCCATACACTGCAGACACATCTGTGCTCCTCTGTAATGGGGAAAGACAGGCTCACCTGGAAGCTGGTGAGTCACCCACAGAGCATCTCTGTCTGCACACACTGAATGGGGGGAGAACAGGGTTCTGACTGCATCACCTCATTTGGAGACCAGCACTAAGGGATTGAAGCACTCCCCTCTGAAAAAGGGGGCATAGACTGCGTGCAGGAGCTTCCTAAGAAATCTGCTTTTTGCCATTGAACCTGCAACGTTCTGCTCTGAACCTCTGTTAGACAATAACTCAGTATTATGAGGGAGGTTGCTCAGCAATTCAGAAGATGACACATCAGGGAGCAGCATGCACCTTGCAGAGCATTTAATGCTCAATTCAGACATTCAGAAGCAGAAGCTTTTCAGAGAGTCAAGGATAAACCACAGCAGCCACCCAGAGTCCTGCCCAGCATCGCTGGGGATGTCACTCAACATAGCTCCCCTGATCACCATCACAGTTAAACACTAGACTTGAGCTGAGGATCCATCTCATGGTTTCCTTTGTTCAGAGGTCTCTATGTACTTATTTCTCATTTTTCATCCAGGCAACATGAAAACACTAATAGAAAAGAAGCATCCCCACGAAGGCGATAATGAGATGGTAAATCTAGCGATTCTCCTGGAGTTCCTGTAAGCAACAAAAAAGGAGCTGTTTGAAGTAGAGGTTTCCGTCGGAAGCACAGAGAGTAATATTTTAAATACTGCATTTATTCAATAAAAGTATTTCAGTGAGGCTGCACAGGCTACATGCTTGCAAGGGAGCCTCTCCAATCCTCTGGGTAATGAGTCCACAGTCAGTTCCAGCCAGGAGCTCCAGGATCACGCTGCATCTGTTCTACAGACAGAAGGTGCAGGAGGTTTGAGTCCAGCAGTTCCCATCCCTGGGGCAGAGGGCATACGTGGCTGTGCCACTGCAGAACAGCTTCCTCCATCTCCACTGACCTGGCTCTACATCAGCACTTTCTCTTTTCCCTGTAATATCTAGAAATGACCTATTTATTTGATGTGCAGCTCAGTGCCTTAATAACTTTGCCATTAGTGATGGAATTTGCATCCTCATTGATGCTCAGACTGTGGAATTATCAAAAATACCATTAAAAATATAAATGATTCTGTCACTAAATGGCACATTTTTAATGGCACCTGCTGTATTAAACCAAGTGTGCTGTGAGCAAAAAGGATGTTTATTGAAAAGAATGTTTAGTTTGCAAAGCTTGGGCACTGTCCAGCCTGACTGGCTGTATGCATTAAGCAAATCCTTGTCCAGAGATTACAACACAATTTCCTCTCATTAGTGTAAAGTGAGTGACATTTTGAACTTTTGTGGGAAGACATGTTTCAAGAAACCAGAGAAGCTGGTGTCTGGAAGGTAACCACAGGGTCATTACTGCCACTGTGATGGGTGAGAACTCAATAGCAGCTATAAAAAATGACCTACGAGAGCATCCATGGAAATTATTCCTTCCCAGTACTTACAGCACAGCCTGAAAAATGCACTTTATAGCTTGGTATAGAGACTGTTAACCAGCTATGCTCTCTCATGGCCATACTCTTCTATCCCCTTGAAACTGAGAAGGTGGTAATGAACCTCTCCCCAAAGGTACAGAAAATACATCCCTTTACCAACACCCCTACTGGCAATGGGAAAGAGATGGTTTTGCCCAAGTCTGTGGGCTCTGCTTTGGGAAGCAACAGCTGGCTCGCTCACTTCCACTGCCTCAGAGGCATAATTCCCTTCTTCAGCTGGAAAGGGGAAAAAGCTTTCTCTCCTTACTCCCTTCTTTGAAAAACCTCAAACACAGAGTGCCATGAGGGGAGGACTGCTGGTACTCCACTGCTTCCCCAGAGCCCCGAGCTGCTGTAACTCAGCTGAGCACCATCTACTGAAACAATCGTTTGTTTATATTAAATCTTACTTCAAACATGGTAATGGTATCATTTTATATTTATACAGAGCTATTCATCCCAGAGGATCCCAAAATGTTTCAGCTACTTATGGGCAGCAGCTGTTTAATAGCGGATGGTACGACTGCACAGCAGTGCAGGGCAGGAGCAGGCAGGAGCTCCACATCCGACAGAAACTGCAGGGGGAATTCAGGCAGGTGAAACTGAATTACCCAAATTGCAATTTAGCCAAGACGCCTGGGGCTAACATCTCTCTGCTCACAAAATGTTGCCCTTAACAATTCGGAGGGCATTCATCTGTTGACAAATAGAGAGAAATGTCTTTGGGTATGCATGCAGCTTGCTCAACTCAGAAGCAAATTGAAAATTATAATAAAGCCTGTTCCACATTCTTCATTCATTAAAGCTGTGTTTGTGCCACGTTATTTCTGGGCACATTAGCATCTGCTGGGAAGAGCTCATTAAATGACCATTAGCCTGCTCTCCTTTCCTTCCAAGACAGTGCAGGAGCTGAAAGTCTGTCCTTCCTCCATGGCACCACACATGGAAATGCCAACAGGACAGGATTTCATTTTGGCAAGGCAGATAACAGAGAAAGTTTTTTGTTGGAAGCAGCTGTGAAATAGAAGGAAGAAAGTGCAGGAAAAAAATGTTGCTGAATAGCAAGCCTAGGAAAAAGTATTGCCAAAAAGTGAAGTCATGGAGGAACAACTGCAGTCACCCACAAAACCAAACAGGGACAACCCTGGCCACTGATCAATAGAGATTTAACTCAAACTCACAGATCCCTGGTCCATCAGCAAATCAAAAAGTAACTTAAGGTGTTGAAATGAGCCTTACAGCAACGGTGCTAAATAAACATTGCTTGGCCCCAGAGTTTTGCCAGACCCATCTGTAACAAAACCACATCGGGAGCAACCAGAGGTGGCTGCAGAACTGACACAGCCTGAGCTCCATGGAGGAGAAGAAAAACCTGTGGGCACAGCTAAGTTGATGAGAATGAGAAAGAATCAGATTTGACATGGGAAGCACCAAAACCCAAAGCAATTCTCAAGGTCTCATGGTTGCCACAGTACAGATCAGCTCTGAGATAAGCTAGAGGTGACACATTTACATTGCTTTGCTTTTCTTCTCAAAACAAATTACTTCTCACTCCTACCAGCAGAGCACAAAATATGTGAGCTGGAGTTAACAGACACAAAAGTAATATTGCAGCTGCAGGAATGAAAAGATGGGAAGAACTTTGCACTCCAAAAGTAAATAAAAGAAGTTGAGGGCTAAAAAATTGTATTTGGGGATTTTTATTTTATGGAAGGCTTTCCTGGTGGAGAGAGTCCATCAGGGCACTGGTTTTATGGCCTGTACAAACATTACTGGTTCATGTCTTCTCCCTCGTTTTGATTTACAAGGAATATTTGATTTACAAAGATATTGATCTGCAAGGAATTACAGGGAATAATAAGGAGTAACAGGAATTGTCATGCAGGAGCATGGCTCTACAGTCATCTCCCTTCTCATCACATCTGTGATACTCTTTCTAAACATCCAATTTGGAGCAAAGTTCAAAAAAGTCTACTGGTGGCAGTCATGGAATAATCCAACAACCATCCTCATGACCACTTAACAAAATCTGCATTGTGCTTATGCAGATGTACAGATTGTGCATTGTGCAGATGTACCAGCCCAGGAGATTCTGCCTTTCCCTGGATTTATGGCTGTTTGGTGCTTTGGCCTCATTTCTCAAAGAACCAGTAAGAATCTCAGTGTCTCTGTGCTCCCCTCACACACTCCCCTCCAGAAACTTTGAGCCCACTTCAGCTGACCAGAAAGACAGAGATCTCAAGAACTTTTATCAAGAGGTTGCAGAAAAAAAACCTGTGTACCTCCTTGTTGGAGGTACTTTCCACCAGGAAACCAGGCTCCAGCAGCTCACCTGCTTTTATTTGCCAATTTCCCTTGTCACAANCCCCTCACACACTCCCCTCCAGAAACTTTGAGCCCACTTCAGCTGACCAGAAAGACAGAGATCTCAAGAACTTTTATCAAGAGGTTGCAGAAAAAAACCTGTGTAAGTACCTCCACCAAGGAGGTACTTTCCACCAGGAAATCAGGCTCCAGCAGCTCACTTGCTTTTATTTGCCAATTTTTCTTGTCACAACTGCTCAGGTCAAACAGGTTTTGGGATATTGTGTGTCAGAGAGTTCCACAGACTAATTAGAAACTGCACAAAGGCTTTTCCTTTGGCGTGCCTTGGGTTTCTCTGACTATCCCCCCCTTCCCTGCAACCCAGAAGGAATTAGACAGTCTACACTGCAGACAGTAATTACTATCACCTTCTCCTCTTAATTGATCTGCCTCCAGTGAGCAATAAGAAATTAAAATAATTAGTAGATACACCTAGTGTTCCTGAAGTCCCACCTACACTTTGTAGCCTATTTACTTTAGAATCAGCCGGGTCCATCTCTTTCCCTGCCTCACCGTGTCTGACTCTCCAGGCTTGGAGAAGTTTCCCAACTCATTCACATGATGCCTTAAGTNAAACCCAGCTGTGGCTGCTGTACTGGGCAAGTGCTCCATCACCAGCATGGGTGAAACAGCTCCTCCTGAAGTCTCATTTGGATAGCAAGGGAGGTTCAGTGCTCTCCTGTCCCCTGGAGAGACAGAGCACTATGGGGAGCTCTTCATGCTGTCAACATTTATAACATTTGCTCCACTTTTGCAGAGACACACACACAATCCAGGTTGGGAAGAGAAGCTAAAGTCTTGGAATAAAAATAGCATATTTAAGGGATTAATTTCATTTTTGTTCCTAGTGATTTCAGCATTGCATTAATTAATGTTCCATCTTGACTGCTGAGCACGGACAGATTTATTTTATTTTAATAGGAGGAGAGAGCTTTGAGCACCATGTGGCTTTTCCCAAGCACTTGTTCCTCCAGTAGCTAAATGTAGAGATATATATCACTTAAAGTAAATTGTGCCCTCTCTCTGCCCTTAGCAAATAGTCAGTGGTTTTGTTTTTTTTTTTAATTTTTCCTTCTATGCACAAATAATCTGCATCTATCGCCCTCCTTTCAAGAAACAAGAGAACATCCAGATCCCAGCAAAGTTCAACCTTCCCGTTCCTGCACTCTGTAAATTTTGTCAACAATATTAATCCACATCGAACAATTCTGCAGAGTACAACAACAAGCTGGTTACACAGACAGGGATGCACTCGGAATTTAAATGAGTTCCTGTTATTCTCATTCTCTTCAAGCCTGCACAGTGCTGAAGAAGCCGGTCTAATGTCTCTTTAACAGAGGAAAATTTTTTTTAAAATATTTTTAACTATTCTGCTAGTACTATTGTCTGTACTCCTGAAGGAGAGTTTCTGATTTGCCCTCCCTCCCCAATTAAAGGCAGTCATCAAAGATACACATTGACCCAGTTGTCTTGACAATGCTTTATGATTAAAAGACTCAAATACCTTCAGCTTATCGTGCATTTAAAAATATAATGAAAACAAAGAGTAATTTAACATTCTGCAAGTTTTTTGTTTCTTTATTTCTTCTACTTTGAAATTCTTTTTTTTTTTAATTCCTATTGCAATACTACTAATGAGGGCAACTCTAATACTTATTGTGCTAGGAGCTGTAGAAACAAAAATGATAGAATATGCTCTTATTTAACCTGCATTCATACTATATACTCCCACCCTCAACTCAACATATTGTGTAATGGTTGGACTAATGCCTATCAGGGAAATGGTGAACATTTGTGCATATTTAAGTCAAATCAGGTCATAGTCTGTTCTTCCTGCACAACACTCACTGAATTAAAACACATTATATGCCCCTGTCTCCTTTTCTCCCGCACATCAAGAGACTACTCAAAAAAAAAGAAGAGAAGATCTTGGCTACCTTTCAATGTTCATCTGTTTGCGTCCTCTTGAACAGCACCAGGTGCATAAATTAATGTGGGCTGTGCTCCTGCACCACTGCCTTCACAGCATCCCTTCCGCCAACGTGCTCATTAGGGAACTCTCTGACCCTCCACCAATAATCTCCATTCCTTGCCCCCTTCTAGCACTCACTACAAGCAGCCTCTGCTGCCCTGAACATCCAGGGAAACCTTTCCATGGGTCCACATGGACACAGGAACAAGGATGGCACTGACAGGCACAAGTGCCCAGGGCCTGCAAATTCCCTTCCACTGGGGCGGCAGCAGAAGTGAAGACAAAGATTGAGAGAAATGTTGTAATACTGACTGTGTGAAATAAAAACAGCTCTAAGGCTGCAGATAAACTCCTTCATTAGAGCCACCCCTTAGACAAAAGTCCAGTTACACTCTGGCCCTACAACACTGTACCCCAAAACAAAAACCCTAATGTAACCCAGAGTGGATATCTTCACAGTCAAAGCTGACTGCTACTGGTATGCTGAACTGCCTGTGACAAAGGAATGCGTTTGCTTTTCAAGGCCTAAATATTAAATAGTATTTTCTTTGAAAACTTTGCTTGAGAAAAAAAAAAAACTCCTCTCTCATTTGAGCTAAAATTTTTTCTTAGTGTTTTCTCCTGGGCTCTTAGAGCTCCTTTACACATTTTGTTGTAAAGAAAGAAGGAAGAATTATGGTAATTTGATGTTTATTCTTCTTTGAGAACCACTCTTGCCTCTTCTGTATAAATAACTAAATGCTCTTATTACTCCTAACATACTGAAAAATACATTTTATTCGAGACTTCTCAGTGTGAAACCTATGGTAAACCAACTTGTGTCTCTTGCCCTTTTTTTTTTTCTTTTTCAACAGGAGTCTGATACCTCCCTCTAGTTTTTTCTCACCTGCTGTTCCAGCAGCAGCATCCCTCCAGGTACTAAGAATGGGGAAGGACCATGCTCCTGTTGGGATAGCAAAGCTCTTTGCTGTGATCAGTGCAGCCCTTGCACTCATTTCTGTCTATCAGCACACAGAACCTGCTCTGCAGGCTCCACTGGGCTGGGCACACACCTTGGGAACAAACAGCAGTGCCGGGAGCTGATGCCACTGTTCCCAGGAATACTGCTAGACATGTTCCCAGGATCAGTCCTCAGGAACTGCAAAGCCCTGGGATGCTCACATCACGCAGCCATACCTGTGCCAGGGGGGCAGCCACAACGAGAACTGCATTAATATGGCACACTCTTGTTTTAATTGAAATGAGAGGCTCAGGAAAGATTGTAATTTCTGGAGAAAACCTCACATCTCCAGATATCTGTGATAGTAAGTCAAATCACTTTCTTTATTCTTCCCCCAAGTCTGAAATTTCCATGCACTTTAGGCTAAAACACTTTCAAAAGAGCAGAAGGACACAGAGGTTGCTTGTGAAGTCAAGGAAGAGGAAAACGACAGTCGAATTTTCAGTGGGTTGAACTGCCCAGTGGAAATATCTCTCACTTCTCACTAACGAGGTAGAAAGCTGAGAAGGAACTGTGCTCCTCACTCAAGTGAAAGAGAACATGAAAATTAAGTACAGCATCTGCTTCAGCATTGGCTTCAGAGACTTCAGCAAAGAGGGGCAGAGATCAAGCCAACCTGATTTCAGCATCAGCTCCAAATGTACCTCTCTGCCTTGGGGAAACTACAGTTCCTCCACTGCCATTTTTTTTTTTCCATCCATAAAACGATGATGATAATATTAATTACCCAAGGCAGTTAAGCTGAAGTATGGATTTTCTTCCCACATGTTTATTCCATATTATTAAGGCACATTTCTATAGAAGTATAATAGCAGAAATGTTTGAGCTTTTCTAATCTTTACCATACTACAGCTGCATTTGTAAGCACCCAGAGCTCAAATTGGCAAGTATTTGTTCTCTATTCTCATATTGATTTCAATAGGACTTCTGAGCACTGAGTGTTTTCAAGAGCAGTTTACATGCACAGGTCTCAGAGTAGCACATTGTCAGTGAATGGAAATGAATACACAGTAAAAAAATAACAGCTGCAAAACACAGGGGGATGTTCTACATCAGATGCAAAAATACTCAAAAGAAGAAAATTGTTCAGAAAAACTTGGTTTTTTTTTTTTTCTCTGAAGTATGGAGATTAGCAGACATTAAGCACAAATACATAATATTCTACATGTATCTCTATAAACACATGATTTTCTGTCTTTCTAAAACTGTTCACAAAGGAAAGGAAAACTACACAAATGACTTGTTGATTGCACTGTGAATCTAAGAATTCTCTAATTATCGCTGACATCTCCTCATAATTTCAGAAGCTAAGTTGTTTAAAAAAAGGAAATCAAATCCTGACACTAATAACTGTATCTTTCAAGTTATTTTCCCCCTCTCAGAACAGTAACTGCTTGTGTGTGCTAATAGTTCTTTTTTAATTTTTTAAGATACTTTTACAAACAAATGCAAATATTGATGATGCAAACTCTTAAGAACAGTAATCATTTTTTTCAGCAAGTACACAAACCCCTGGAAAAGAAAAAAGGAAATCTGGGCTTGGGTAGCAAATGCTGGGGCCTCTCTGCATTTGAAGAAACTCCCCGTCCATTTGAGGTGGGAAGCTGGGAGCTGAGAACAGCCAAGCTCCCCACACCTGCTCTGCTGTGTCTAAGCCTGAGCCAGACAAATGTGGGAACTGAGGAGGTCTAAGCTGTCTTGCCAGCACACCTATCTATGAAATCCCTCCTGGCTCAACATTCTGGGCCAGCAGAAGACACAACATCAACCAGAACCCAGTCTTTGTGAGGGATGCAGCAGGATGCACAGAGAGGTCCCCCATCTTTGGAGAACACAATTTTGGAGGTCAAGGCACTCTGCAGCATCAGTGGGAATGCAGGGGTAATGATAAATGCTCTCTGTCTGGCAAACAGTTATTTAGTACATGCCAGAATACAGCAGTAAGGAACAGACCCTTTTCTCCCTCTGAAAGACACTCCCTTCCTTTCTTGCTAATCCATTCTTAATAAGAAACTTGAACAAAGAAAGGTGGCAGCATTCTTCCTTCCCACATTAAGGAGACTAAGCTCTGAATTCTCATTTTGTGGAGAATGCTCCTTTAGAGACATGATGGCCATCATTTTTTTTAAAGAGACATCATTTCTGCATAGCACAGAGAGGTGAATATGGATCAATGTTTACAAGATGGTGAGACGCTGCTGCCCAAGAGAATTAAATGCTCCATTTTTTAAAGAAGGCAATTCCTCAAGAACATCACTGAGGCTGGATCACAGAAAGGGGGAATGCCATGAACTCCCAGTCTTCAGGCTGATCAAAATGCGACTTGTGCAGAAGAGGCTGGATGAACCTCAAGTGCACAGCTGCTTGTTTTAAAGTTTCATTTTTTACATTCTGAAAGTTTATGTGATCTAATTAGCCATTTTAGGTCACAAAAAATACATTTTGTCACTGTTGGACTTGGAACAACTCAAATGCAAGGGGTTTCCTTATGGGAGGAGCAGACAGGCACATGGAAAACGAGCATTATGCTTCCATTTCAGAGACATTAGGATGGGGAAGCAGAGCTGAGCTACACTTGCACGGAGATTACTTCACCAATTTGAAGGTTTACGTGCTATAAATACGTTTAAATCTAGCTAAGAAAAAACTGACAGTGCCTAGCAGGAGCACCACTCCAGCCTAATGAAAAGGCTGAGAAGGCAAGAGGCAGGAGAAGAAGCGTGTGCTCAGCGCTGGGTTATCTCACAGCTGACCCCAGCCCACCGCGAGGCACAGCAGCACCTGGGACGTTATCCCAGAGCCATCTCCCTCCCCAAAGCCCTCTGGTTCTCCCTCACACTCTGCCCTTTCCTGCAGCAGCTCCTCTGCCTCTGATTTTATCTGTTTCCTCGACAATGTGGATTATGATACCTCTCATTTCCAAGCACTGTTCAAGGGTTACCCGAGGTGCGGGTTTTGCCAGGGAAAACGCAGCAATTACGTTCCTGTGCTTGTAGCTGTTCAGCAGCACCAACACCCCAGGGAAGACATCCTGGCCACGAATACATCCAAGACATCTGGATAAACGAAAACACCTCATCTCTGGAGCCAAATGTCAACCAGGCACTTTTAAAAAGCACTGAGATAAAATATCTGCCAGTGCTTAAAGAGCTGGTACAGACCTGCTCGCTGCTTGACCCAAAGCAGCTCTTAAGCAGGAGCTAAGATGCATCCTGCTCCCACATAACTCTCTTCTGAGAAAAACTTTTCTCACAGCCAGAGGACAAAAATATGCCCTTCCTCCTCTGCCTTATCTTTGTAACGTGAAGGAAAACCACCCGAATTAAAATGCCTGAATTGAGACATTACCAGGAGATTGCAAAAACAAGACAGAGCCTCTTGTTAACATCTTACTCACTGTTTTCACGCCACCACTCGTGATAAAAGCAAAGTATTAAGGCATAAATTAGTCATGGAACAGCTGCATACTTAATACATACAGTCTTTTTAACTCCCAGGGTCTGTGTGGATAATCTGCAGTCCTACATTCATCATGATGGGATAGAACGTACCAGGGAAGGGCTGACTCTCCCCAGCTGTATTCATCCAAAAGCAAACACCCCAGCAACAATCAGGGTGTGTATTCTGTGGCTGTCAACCCCCCCATCAGGGATATGGGAAAACCAGTGCTTGCTTTCATCACTTCTTGCATTAAAAGTGCAATTTGAGTAACCTGAGGCAAATCATGACACTGCAGAACATCTTGAAAATGTTGGAACAATAAGCACTTTGTTTAAAATCATCTGTGAATGCAAACATGTCTAATCTACTGAAAACCTCAGTCTCTTTCTGCTTGTCCTTGCTTTAATCCAACTCACAGGAAATGACATTTAGCCTCAACTGACAGGGACCGATAATAAGGATAAAATACCTTTGTACTTCAAATGCCCATCTATCACTATTGAAAATATGAGTGTCCCTTGATGATGCAAGAAGGTGCATTTGTTCCTCTTATAGTGCTGATGGATTCATTTCTTCTCATTAGAAGAACAAATCTTATTGTGAATCTTATTGCCAGCAGCAACAGGATTGGCTCCCAGCCTGGATCAGGCCTCCTCTGTCTGACAGTGTACATGGATTTGATGAAAGACAGCCCTTAGAGAACAATTGGCTGATCATGGGGAAATAGAACTATTTTACAGTCAAAAAATATGGCACGGATAATAAATGATGGGGCTGTCAGAAAAATAACAAGCTATGCACTTGAACATAGAGATGAGAAAGGGATCAGATCTTCTGCTATCATTTGACTTCCTTTTACAAGATGCTTGTCCAAAGTCACATCAGTGTGCTGGCCTGTAAGTCTCAGTTTTGTTGGGAAACATATCAAATGCACATTCACTAAGCACCTTGTATGACCACACATTAAACACACTCGTTAATTTACCTATTAATCATTTATGCAGAAGTAACTCAAGCATATTGGCACAGAAGTGTTGGTGTGTGGTGGTGCACAGGCAGTATCTATGGCTCTGGGCATTTATTAGATGTGCTGATGTGCTGAAATGGTTTCTACACTATTATTAGCTCTGCTCTAAAACTTGTCTAGACCAAGGAGGTTCTAATTTTGCTGTTCCATTTCCATACTTTACAAACTTAAGAATCAATTCGCATTTCCTTGCTCTTTCCTAGCTTGTTTTTTTTTTTTTAGCAAAATTTTCAGAAAGACAATGCAAAAAGCTTTTTTAAGAGATTAAGGATATTTAAAGTATCAAATAAACAAAGACCTTTAGAGTGAAGAACAGAGGGGTTACTCAGGACAGTGAAACTTTTGCAGGAGTCATGATGTCCTTCAGCTGTGAGAAGGGGAGTGGTGATGGCTTATCTCTTACTGCTGGCACGACTGATTGCTGGAAAAGAGCTGCAGAATGAGGCCAACTTCCCAGCAGACACAGGGCATTAGACACAGAATTAATTGCATGGGATGGTGTGCCAGAAGTTCAACAGCCCTGGCCCACACCAATTGCAGCCCCGTGTTTGGTAGGGGGATTTTCAGCACCAATCCCACACACACTCCTCAGGCAGCAGGATGTATTTCAGCTGAAGCATGTAGCAATGAATACTCAATGCCATAAACATGTTACCAGTGACACAGCATGGAGATCTGCTCTGTTATAATTTAGGAGAGATGCTTAATCAATTGCCTTGATTTACTGAGCTTTACTGCTTTCTAAATGAGCAGCAGTTTCCAGCCCAGTTTTGGGAACCTTGATCATTTACCCCATTAAATCAGAAGGAGGAACACAGGCTGCTAGTGGGAGCATGTGCTGATTCTTATATGCAATTTTCTGACAGCAAAACACACTGCAAAAATGCATGTGCTGTTTCAGCTGACATATAACACAGTATTCCAAAAGAAAATATTAGCTTTGCCACCGCTACAGCTACTGATACGTCCCCTCAAATTTAGTACATGCAATAGGCTGGAGGATAAAAACATCCCAAAGATACCAGAAGAATTTATAAGTCAATGATCTGCTCATGAGGAATGGAGGCTGCTGATGCAAGCTGCAGTCTTACTGATAAAAAAATGGATTTCCCATAGCATTGCCAATAGCACTGGGAGCTAATTGGCCTGAGCTCGCTCCTGCTGTCCTGTGTTCATCTGGGTTTGCTCTGGAGGACCCAATCAATCACAAGCCCAAGCTGCAGCTGACCCATAGGCAGCCACAATTAAAACTCACTTCCTACTTACTTAAAGGCAGAAAGTGAATTTACCCTGATCTAAGTAAGGGAGAGAGAGTGCTCGAAACCGCTTGCAGTCCCTGAGATGTTCTATCACTTCAGACAACCCTTCTCCTTTTTCAGCAGAGCTCTTCACTGCCTGCAGCCTTGAGGAGAGCTCACACACCATTTCTGCAGCTGGTTCCTCTCCCAGATGCAGGGGGATACATCAGGATGCCACACCAGCCCAGGATCCTGGGGATCAGTTACATGGCTCTTAAGGAACTCACCAAGTCACTATAATGAATGCTCTACCTAAAACTAATTACGTGCTTGTGCTCACAGCACTTTTCTGGGCATTTGACAATTTATTTGCCTATGTACTACAGAAAAGCAATCCACAAGAAAAAAAGCTCTCTTGGAACAAGCCATGAGTTGCAATACATTTAGAGGCAGGCTGAGCATATCCTTGGAAAGGCAGACACTTGGATTGTGAACCTGGATTAAATCTGGCTCAGTGGTTTCTCAATGTACAGTACACACACGAGCTGGAAACTGCACCAATTTAATATCACCACTGCCTTTAGACAAAAGCTGTACTGAGAACAGCAGGTCACAGGGGAAGTCAACAACAGTTACACAAAACCTCCACAATTAACAAATAAAAACATCTCACAGTGGCTTTTATTTACTAGCTGCATATTTTCAGAGGCCTCGTTCAAAAAACAAAAACAAAGAATTCTTTTCAATGGAAGCTGAATTTCAAAACTTTTCCTACTATATAGTCAGCCAAGTACCCCCAAAATCTCTTCTAATGTATTTTTCAGGCTGTGCAGTTTTATCATTCAGAAAGTTGCACTTCTTTTCTCAAAAGGAATGAGTTAAGGGCAAGGCAAGTCATATTTCACACTGCTCACATTTTTGGTCAACTTCAGATCTCTTTGTACATTCCTGTCTGAACCCTCTTCCCTCCCCATACAGCAAGAAACACGCAGCTGGTCAGCTCAGAGCAAAACTGAGCACTCCAGTAAATGGAAAAGCTCCTCTCTGGAACAGCAGGAATTTGCTTTGGATGAGTATCCATAACAGATTTCTTTGACTCAAATACTGCTCACGGACAGCATTGGCATTTAGGAAAACAAAAATTGGTATTTCACAGTCAAACTACAAGGATGCTAAAGTGCTGGTTACACTGGCCTGTTCTCTAGCTAATAATATGCATTTGTTCAGCCAATAACATGCATTCTCTTAGTGCTGAAATCCCTTTGGCTTTGTAATTGTCTAGAAAAAAATGGTTTCCTGTAAAATGTCACAGGTTTTTCTAGCATCAGGTGTATGTCCACTTCTTAGCTCCACTTGAGAAACACAGAGCATTTCCAATCACAAACTCACAGGAAGGAAGTAATTACCATTTAGATACAACAGGACAGGATGACAGCAATTCAACTGTTGCCCAAATCATAAGATTTTCAATTCAATCAAGCATTCATTCTCTGGTTTTGGTGACAACTACAGTTGGGCAGAAAGCCCAACAAGGTTAATTGGGCAACAACTCCAGACCAAACACTTATTATAAAAAGAGAATTCTTTCAGAGTCAAGTTTCTTGGCTCAGTTACTTCCTCTGCAGAGTGAACATCTATACAGTACAAACACTGAAAAAAAATGCAAGGGACCAAACACTGAAAAAGACAAATCACTTCAAATTTTTAAAACAGTATTTTAATCATGCCCTGGACTGCAGGGAATAAACATCATTTGGACATCATTCCTTTGGAAGAAAAGCGAGAGCAAGTACTTGTTACTTGGGAGAAGAGACCAACCCTGTTGTCTCTTTGCTATGCTGTACTTCAGCAGACATATGAGAAAAAGGGGTAGGGGTTGTGAGACTCCTCCCAGCTCTTTACAGAATATTTCATCCACCTTTTCATCCTGGCTGGGTGATCTATAGGTGACTCCCACAAGGATATCTGCCTTGTTGACCTTCCTGATCTTCACCCATAAACTCTCAAATTTATTGTCACTACCATTAAGCTCTGCTCAGCAGCTCATTAAAAAGTAAGAAAACTCAGAAAAAAGTATGGGGAAAAAAGTGATCCTCAGGACCTGTGTTTTACAGGATTCCATCAGAACAGTTGTGAAACACATGAGAGCTGAATTCCTGAGGATAAACCTCCTGCCTCTGGACCTGGCAGTGGCAGCACAGGCACTATTCCACCTTCTGCCCAAGAGCAGGTATCTCCTCCTTAGCTCCTGCTGCTTCTCCCTGCTTGCTGCAGCCAGCTCTGGCTTTGTCACCTCCCATCCCTTCAGGACAGAGTCATCACTCTGCTGTCAGGAGATGCAGGTGAGACAGAGCACCCCAAACAGCTTATGGAAAGCACTCCTTTCTTCCAGCCCTGCTAATCTCTCCATTAATGGGATTCTGCTTATTCTGCTCTTCTTTGTGCTTAAATCCCTTGGGCTCCCCAGGCACTGACTGCTAAATTATGAAATGGTTTTGAGAGCTTTGGTTAGATGTGCCATCGTGTTACACCAGAGCTTTTTATAGGTGTAAGGGAAACGCCAACCCCTGAGGGTGATGCTCTCCTGCTCCCTATCCGTGGTTCCTTCAGTCCATCAGATTTTAAACAGTACTTGCCCAGGAAAAAAAAAAAGTATTTTTTCTTCCTCCTCTTCTTCTCCTTGTTTAAAGTTTATTAATATTGTCACATCAAATCTCAATGCAAAGTGATGCGAAATGTCATACACTAAAAATAATGTGCTGGAAATGGGTCAGTACTGAAATATTTGCACTGTCTACAAACTGGTCTATTATCTCCTCCAGTTTCAGGCTCTTTTAACCCAATTCTCAAGTATACCAACACGACAGGGAGTTAAATTCTGATGAATTTTAAGAGAAATACAGACAGAACTGAGTATTTAGGTCACTGTTAGTGAAGTTATTTTGAGGGGATTTCATAGTTTTTGTGTGAAATAATGAAAATGCTTTCTTCTGACTTCCCCCCTCCAGTGCTGACAGCTCCATAAAGCTGACAAGGTGCCCACGAGGTGCTCCTTGCAGCGAGAGGAGAGGCAAGAAGAGCACAAGAGGAAGAGCACTGTGAAATCCTTGATGCTGGAAGGGACCTTGGGAGGCCCCTGGCCCAACCCTCCACTCAAACCAGGGGAAAAGAGGGAGGGGAAAAAAAGGAGAAAGATAGCTTGTAAATTTTAACAAACTGAGAAGGCACAGAGGGAAAGTGAAATGGCAAAGATGCCTTGGGAGGCAGAGAGGAGAACTGTCCCAAAGCTTTACCAGGTCACTCATCAGCTGGCAGAAAGGACACGAAGACAAGGAGGGATGTAGCTCTCACTAACTCCACATGGAGAACACAGACATAGCAACACACTGGCTGTGGAGGATTATCAAACCAGAATATATGTGCTGGTAAGTTCACACTGTTAATACAACCATGTACCTCTGCCACGTGCTAAGGTGTAGTAGTGGGAAAGTATCTCTACTGTAAGAGACGTGAGCAGTTTGCTGAATACCCATAACACAGTCAACAATGGCCAAATAGCTGTCATCTTCTCAGTAAATAATTAGGAGGAAGCTGGAGTATTACTCTGGGAAGTAGCTGGCTTGGGCTGTGCTGGGTACTGAACAATGACACCCTCACAGCAAGGACAAATGCCCATTCCAAATTATTTACTCCTTTACACTGCACATGCACCTCCTTCGAGGAATGGCTCCAATCCACCTGGCACCCAGGAACGTAGGAAGAAGTGTCATAACATTTTGGAGTTTAAAGTGCAGGCACAATGTGCCAAACTGAGGTAACAGATGGGGATCCAAACATTGCTAAGTGCTACCTAGCAATGCAGCATATGCAGTGCCTGGAAATCGTGACATCATCTCATGAATGAGAAAGTCGTGCACTAATATTCAAATTGGATGCCTAATCAAATGAAAAAAAAATGGAGATGAGCAAGGAGGAATGGTACCAAAGGTAGAAAATATAACAGTGACAGGAACAAGAAGGATAAACCCCTGGTCCCAGTGAGTGACAGAAGTGTGGATACTTTGCAGTCCTCATGTTCCCCCCTTTCTGATTCAACAGCTTTTGGCACTTGGATAGAGACAACCTGTGAGATGGATTTGTGTTGAGAGTTTTGGAAGGGTAGGCTGGTATCCAAGAATTTAAGACAAAAAGCTAGGCAGACGTGCAGAGTACATCCATCTCCTGGAAACTAAACATGCACTGTACAGTTGGAGGGTCATCAGTTGGATTATTCTTCTTAATTGTTAAGTATGTATCAATTCTACATGATCTTTTATTTATAGTATTTGGGGGGATTACGATGAAGAGGAAAATTGGTACAGAATCCTGAACACCCAGCTGGAAAATTCTGGCCTTCAGTAAGAAGATGAAAACACTTTTTACTGATTCAACCTTCATTCTAAACTCATGTAATTTAATCAGATATGTTCACAGCTAGAATTGCTGCATGCTGGAAATCCTTCCTGGCAATATAGAAGCTACTACTTTACCACTCCACAGATAATTTTCTCATTACATTATATACTACAGTTAGGAAAAGCCTGGTTATATTTACAAGCATATAGTTCAACTACTGATTGTAAAATTATGCATAACGCATAACTAGCTTGCCCAAGTAATTAATGTGATTATGCATTCAAAGCAGGTAAGTGCAATAATTGGGTTGCTGTGCAAGCTGTGCAAGTGCATGCACAATTCTGCACACCTAATGTTTTGGGAGGTTTGCCCACTTGGGGAGATTCTGAAGTTCTGCTTTGCAATCACAGCCTAGAAAATAAAAATAAGATTATTTCCTGTTCCATAAACTGACCTAAGCACCAATGCTACTTTCCCAACATAATTAAAAGTTAAAAGCCTTTAATTAAAGAATATAAATCAGAGTGAATAATGTCAGACCAGAGCAGGCTTACCATACAGGCTGCATCCAGTGCTGAGAGTGCACCAGCACAAGGCCATAAAAATGCCATTCACACCTTTTAATTGGTACATTTGAGATTCCTTTTATTACTCTGCCAAACCAGCAATGGTACCACTTTCCTTCTGAAAACATTTTCACTCTCCAAACTTCAATCCAAGTGTTGATGCTGACAAATGGTGGCCCCTGCCTCCCTCAAGCCCCATCCAGAACAAAGCAATTCTTTGCCCTGGAATGCCTGAAGCAAACCTGGGCTTGGAATTTAGTTCTCTTTCATATTGCATTTCCTTCCATCTCAGCCTCTTAGATAGGGATTTTTATTTGTTTATGTATTTATTTTGGGGACAGCAAATATAATTGGTTCCCTTGACATGGCTGTGTCATTGCAGGCTGAGATAACATGAGGAAGAAGCTGCTGTGGATAAAAAGTGGGGGGAAAAGCTGCATTTTTTCCTGTTGAGGGGCAGATCTATCCCTCTCTCGTCTTCTCCTTCCCCCTCTGTGCTCTCTGCTTCCCAGCAGCAAAGTGATGGGTATCTATATATTGCTGGCATAATAATACATTTATGGATTGTGAACACAGAAAACTACAGCAGGGTAAATCCAATCAGATTTACAGATAAACTCGAGGCCTCTATAAATCTGGACTACAATAGAAATTAGAGTGTGAGAGAGTGGGGGGAAAAAAGCTTTTTGAATCTGAATGCTGAAATTCAGCTTCAGCTCAACAGTATTTAAAAAGCTTTTGTTCCCACTTTCTACAAACAGGCAAGCATTCAGAGCTTGCAGCTAACATCGAGGAACACAGCAACAGATTTTGAGCTTGTAAATAACTTCCAACTGTGTATTCAATTCTAAATTTCAGTTTATATGGTGCTGGGTTATTGTGTAAGAGTCAGATACAGAAAAGGAAACTTAAACACGGGATAATAAAAAACCTCAGTACTACAACATTCAGCAGTAATTGTGATGCAGAAAGAAAACAAACCGCAGAAAGATGCATCAAAGACTTTTACAAATAATTTCAAATATGGAACCACTCTAAGGATTTTGTGGTCAAATCTTTAATAAAGAATTCCTCAAAGAAAAATATTTGAATTATTTACTCAGCCCCAAGGACTGAACAGAGAATAAAGCAGATGAAAACAAGTAATCAGAAATGCTTCTTTTAAAGTTGTGATCTAACAGTAAAATTTTGCTGAATAATGGGAATGAATATCCTCATAGATGTTGAGCATGCAGGAAGAAGCAGGCCAGCTCTCCCTGCAGCCCTGCAAGCACAATATGGGTTTACATCTGGTCTCAAGAAGCACCAGGCAGACCTCAGACAGTTTGGCTGTTGGCTCAGACGAGCACCCAGCAGCTCGGGTTCTTATCCAAGGCTTACTCAGCCTACCTGAACCTTTTGGGCCAGCAAAACGGAGCTGGCACCGCCATCAGCACAGGAGTCTGCCTAACATGCCTGGCACTGCCTGCTTCCAGTGGGGCTGGAGATACTGCAGGAATAATCCTTCTCTTTTGACATTTCCTATTGTCAGAGTGGCAGGAGGCTGGAAGTGTGGAGATGCACAACATGCAGGATAAAAGAGGAAAGCATTTAAACCACCTGAAGCAGAGTTCACAGGGAAAGCCTGGTAGCCAGGAGCCACATTCTGCACTTTGGCATCTTCTCATGGTGCTAAAATCACTTAAACAAATACTTTTTTGGTGGTTTTTTTGGTGGTTTGTTTGTTTTGGTTTTGGGTTTTTTTAAGTGTTTTTAACCCTGAGGAGATCATCACAAAAACAAGCTGCTTTGCAGTGGGAAGTCTGAGGAGGAAATGGTGCCTCTCTTCAGCATTTGAGGGGTGCATCCTACAGCATCCTACTGTGTTCAAACAACACTGCTTGAGGCATCCAACACAAGTGTGTGGGGTAGAGCCTGATCCAGCTGAGCTGTGGTACCTGGCAGAAACAGGGCTGGAGCAGCTTCACAAGCAGCACCTTGACTTTCCTGTGCAGCTGGCACAGCAGTCCTGGCTCCCTGGTCATCTACAGCAACAGGGGCTGGGCAGTGGCTGTGGGGAGCCACCAGCACCCCCAAAAGCTGAGGATGGAGAGGCTCTGCTGCACTCTGGGGTCTCACAGTGATGGGCTGGGAAAGCATCACACAGCAGGTGATGGAGCCTGCCCTGAATGGCACAGGAGGAGCACATCTCCTGAGTGAGCAGGGGATTTTAACTGGGGAAAAATGAAACTGCCTGTAACTGGAGGAGGTGGCCTCTGCAGGACAAAGTATCTCTGAAATCAACAGCTTCTTGTATAAGGCCAGGTGTGAACAATGAGAGCTGTTCCACACCTATGGACTTTCCTGGTAGTGCATAAATGATAAAGTATCTATCCTTTATGATCAGCTAGGAGATCCTGGGGGGATTGGGGGAACCACCCAGAAAGCTGAAGTAAAGGTTAAAACTAAACCCATACATGAAATAAAAAAAAAACAACAAAAAAACCACAAACCAAAACACTCAATGATTTGATTGTGCTGAGAGGACAAGAGCTTTCCCCCTGGAGATGGGAGACAATATTTTCTGGCTGAGAGAGCTGAGCTCACAGCAGGCCTGGGCACTGCAGGGTGGGCAGCCCTGTCCGGGAGCCTCTCTCTGCCAGCCAACAACTTGCAGCTCTAATCCAGGATCTGTCACCACTCACTGCACAGCCCTGGGCGAGCGGCTTCACCTCCTCGTGTCTCAGTTTCACCATCTGCAGGACTGGGCTAACACTCACTTGGCCAGCAGATAGGGGCATTCAGGGGTTTAATCAAGGGTAGCTGGAGTGATTAAATTCCAGCTGCTCGGTCTGTGGCTGCAAACTCGCTCAGTGTCGGGTCCGGCACTGCGGCACACGGGCCAGGCTCGGCGTCCTCGGAGCAGGGCAGGGAGGGGAGGCACCGCCACAGCACAAAATCCGGGTCAGCACCTTCCAACTGCGGCTGCCAATGTGCTGACTTGGCATCAGCCTCCTCCCGGGCCCTGGCTGAGGCATACCAGAGAAATCCCGTCACTGCCAGCCCGCTGGAGGTGGGAACAGAGCCAGGCCTGCCTCCAGACGGAGCCCCAGCGAGAAACGAGTGACTGCCCCTCCACAGGAGGGAACTGCAGCCAGGTACACGGGCCCTGACTGTGATGGAAACACAAAGGCACGGGAGCTGTGCTCCATCTGCCCTGCGGAAGCGCTCCCGACTGGCATCCCAGTGCCCCTGGCCACCGGCCCAGGCAGGAATGAGCAAAGCCCAGGCAGGAATGGGCACAGACCGGGCACGAATGGGCCCAGGCCGGGCAGGAATGGGCACAGCTCAGGCAGGAATGGGCCCAGGCAGGAATGGGCCCAGGCCGGGCAGGAATGGGCACAGCACAGGCAGGAATGGGCACAGCCCAGGCAGGAATAGGGCATAGCCCAGGCAGGAATAGGGCACAGGCTCAGCATGGGCAGGATGAGAGCACAGCCCAGGCAGGATAGAGCACAGGCTCAGCACGGGCAGGACTGAACACACACTCAGCAGAGGCAGGATTGAGGCACAGGCTCAGTACAGCCTCAGCACAGGCTCAGCACAGGCTCAGCCCAGGCAGGATTGAGCACATGCTCAGCCCAGGCAGAGTTGAGCACAGGCACAGCCCAGGCAGGACGAGCACACGGGCTGGCTCAGTCCCACCCAGGAGCTGAATTATGGACCAGGGCCACCAGACAGCACCAGAACTGGAAAACAGAGGGGTCCTGCAGGAAAACCCTTCCCAACTCCAATTTAGTTCTTGCTTATCCCACGACACACCCCCTTTCATCTTGAGCTCAGTGCCTGAATCCCCTCAGACACATCCCCACTTCAGCTCCCTGCATCTCTCCTCATCATTTTGTTCTGTCAGATGCACCTCCCTCCCTTCTCCATGCATTCCCTCACTGGCCATCAAACAGCCAGAAAAATATGGTCCATCCTTCAGCTCTTCTCCCATTTCAAACGGGGTTTTATGCACTTTTCAGCATTTACAAGACTATTAAGTATAAGAGGATCCATATATATATATAAATAGGTATTAAGTACATCTTGGAATAAACGTCAAGGTATAAGTGATTGCACAAGTTGCAAGGAGACTCTTTTAACAGGAAAGAGAAACTATTTTACCTGCAATCAGTAATCATTGCATCAACAGGATAATGTAAAATGATATAGTTTTAAGTCAACCCTATAAATCCACGAAGCAACCTAATTTCCAAGATCCATGCCTAGAATTAGATGACAGAAAACTAAATTTTACATACATAAAGGAATTTCTTCTTAAACTTTCTTTCCTGAGACAGCAGAGGGAAGGTGAGGGAAACCAGTCCCATAGATACTAAGAACCATGTCTGTGTTGGCTGGTACCACTGTGACAGTGCATTGGGGGTGTCAATAGACTGTCATCAACCCTTGCCACATGAGATCAAACACTCTCTTGCTGACTCTGAACCCCAGCAGGAGCCAGCCAGAGCAAACAAAGAGAGGATTGCAGAATTTGGCTCTGAGTTCTTGCAAACAACTTTATTCCTCCCCATGTCCTGTGACCTAGGTAATAAAATAACATTTACAACTCAATTAAGGCATCTCAAATACGGATCTGTGATTTAACATGCAGACACTTGTGGTACTGCAGATTTAATATGCTAATGACTGAACAGATGTTTAGGAAATTGTGTACACTGGCAGATGCTGACTGACAAAGGATCCCTGTTTCAGGTGTTTGGCTTCCATGGGTTTCCACATGACTGCCAAAAAGGCTGTTCCCCGCTCCAAGAAGAGCAGCTACAGAAGCCCCTGTGCTTTGCATCCATGGCAAATTAAAGTAAAATCTAAATGTCTCCTCCACATACAATGGCAGTGACTCAGCTTCCTCTCCCTGTGCGGCACAGGTGCGACTACCACCACTCCTTGCACTCTAAAGAACTCCAGACGTGCAGAGTAACTCAGATCAGAGCTGCCTCCAAATCAGGAACAAGAAAATACACACACAGTTTTCAAAACACCACATCCTGTAAGTGCACTTTCTTACCGAGTGATGCATGCCACTGGATTACAGGAGACTGCTCCCATTAGAAAACATAATTCAATACAACAAAAGGTGGCAAAATTGAGCCTGGATTGATCAAGAAGATTTAACTTCAAATTGACAATATTGCTGAGCAGCGAGGCAGGGAGCACAGGCATAATTTGGTTTCCTGCAGCACCACTCCAAATGATGGCTATCAGTATTCCAATCAGTGGCTGATGGTTTTATTTCCCCCATGAGTTTCTCCAGGTCATCCCTGACAGTCAGAAAAGTGCTTACTCGCTTGGGCTGCACTGAGCAGATGGTTCCTGATCAGAGATTAGTGCTGGAGCCGGGGGTCAGCAGGCTGCCAAAAAACCTCATCCGGGGGCTGCCGACTGCAGCCACCCCGGGGACAGCAGCTTGCTGACCACTACAGACAGGTGACACATTCAGCAATGCCACTGGACATGTCCAGGGCTCTCTGCAGAACAGCCAGAGCTCACCTGATATATAATTTATATCCCTGGCGTTACAATATCACTTTTGCCTTCGGGTCACTCGGTGAAGACTTCCGCAGGAAATGGAGGGCACGCAGAGGTGGTGGGAGAGAATGATTAAAACCCAGACCCTCCTGCCACTGCCTAATCCCCACAACTCACATTTTTCAAACCTCACATCAGCATGACAACAGCCACCTCTTTTCATAGGTTTATTTTTGCTCTCCTCTCCAAAAAAAAGGAAAAGAAAAGAGAGTGGAAAGATTAAAAATATCCAAAAGCTGGTGGGGTTGCAGAATACAAGCTGGAATTTCAGGGCCAGGCTTCTGGGACTACTGATATGCATCTATTTTCTTCCTCCAGATGTGGTTCAAAGGTAAGTTTTGGCACTGACTTGATTATCATGGAATTCACACACATTTAAACCAGAAATGAGCCCCAGCGTTACAGTTGTGGACTCTCTAAATGGTGCTTATTTTTACTAAAACATAAGGACCAATTCTTGCCAAGCACTGTGTCTGTATTGTTTTTGACCTGGTGTTTTCCCAATTTCAGTTAGGTTTTGCTGCCACAGGAGGAAGACAAGGATAATGTTATGTTGTATGATCCCAGGGCAAAATCACTTTTCCCTGGGAAAGGTGATGAAGGAACAAAGCTGAGCTTTGCTCTGGTACTAGAGGAATTTTAAACACCATTTCTGATGCTACTGCAGTACAGCAAGAACTATTCTAAGGACAAGAGCCAAGCATAGAGTACATACCATACAAACCAACCACAGGGAGCCATGCCCTCCAAACCTGTGTCTATACAGAGCAGAGGAGAAGAGAGGGGAGGAAAAAAAGATAGATGGAAGTAAGTTGCTGAAGGTAACGTGCAAAGTCACTAACAGAGTGAGAACCATAGTCTCCTGACCCCTGTTTCAGTGTCTTCAAAACCATCTGCACCATAACAGCAAGCGACTGTCAGCAGTCACCTTGTTTCTGGGAGTTGAAAAAGAAAGGAAAATATATCAATCATTTTACACTTCTGAAGAAGACAATCTTATTTTCCCTGATTATAGCATCCTATAAAGAATGTTGCTTGGATACAGCACTACACATACAAAAATAGGTTCCTAACTGTTCTCAAATTACACAACAATATTAGTTTGGGGACACTTTTAAGTCTTGCTTACTTGATTCCATTTTAATCTATTTTCTCACATGTGCATTAATTTTCATATGCATTTAATTACGCACCTCTGTGACAGAATTAAGTCAGATCTCAACCCTACAAACACTTACATGCATGGTTAACTTTACATACACACAGCCTCACTATGAATTTATGGATGTCGAATTGGAATGACCGTGGTTTCATTGTTTCCCATTTATAGTGATGTTTGCCTGATTCATTCCTATTATTCTTTTATTTCATTGATTTGTTTTGACATTCATGCATTTATTTCCAAGCCAATACATCATTTGAATGTAAAAGATAAGACTCTTCAGGAATTTAATGCAATGGACTTCTGAAAGAGGAAAAATGGGAAGTTATATCAGAGAAGCACATTACGAACTAAAAATTGACAGAAGTGACATCTAACCTGCCTTGAGATCTTTTTTATGGTCACAGCTGGAAATCTATTTGGAATTGCCATGATGGCAACATAGCTCTTGTCTTTGCAGTGCAGTTTCTGTGTGGATCTCTGAGGTTTGGGTTCTGAATCTCATCCTCTTATCACCGGAGCATGGATACCCTTCAGCATCTCTATTAGGCAAAAATATTCAGGTATGTTCCCCAAACCAGGGGAAAAAAAGGATGTTATATATCATAGAGAAGCTGCATTTTAATATTATAATCTAATCTATTACTGGAGCAGTGGTTGGTTTGAATTCTGAGTCCATGATAATGCTGCCTCCAAGTCCAGAATCCAAACAGCATCTCCTGATAAAAACTTTCCCTGATGTTTGCTGCAAAATCCTTGTCCACTGCAAACAAACACCTTTAACTACATTTAGGACTTCAAATGTTTTCAAGTATTGAACACTGTTGCTTCAAGCGATTGCACAGCGCAATCTACAGCAAGTGGTCAGCAGGATTGCTTTGGAAAAATACCAATGAACTTTATTAGACAACAGGCTGCACTAGCAGGAGCAGCACACACGTGGTTTGAAGACTTGAGAACAAGCTCAATCCCCCATTACATTCTCAATTTAGGCTTTGTACAAATGTCTTGTTCCCTGCAGTCCTGGCGACACTGGAAACCTTCCGCGTTTACTCAAGGATCTCACTTCTTCTTGCGTCAGCTATTAAATAACCCTCATCCTCCTCAACACATGGGCAATGCCTTCTGCACACCAGCTCTGCTCCCACCCACTCACTGCTGGCACAGGTGACCCAGACCAGCTGTCACATTACGTGGCAATAGCTGATGTCATGTTTTGTCCCAATAATTACCCAGAAACTTGCACTACTTCAGCGGCAACAACAAATAACCCAAACCCCAGCTCCAGTCAGGGGATTGCTGTGCTGTAAAGCTGCCATATTTCTGTGCAGGTTTGCCCCAAAATAAGTATGTACAGAAGCACCTCAGAAGAAGCAACAGCCCTACTATGCATTTTCAAAGGAATTGTTTAACACACAAGCTCCCAAGGAAGAGCTTTCCTGTGATAAACTGACTGGAGAAGGCTGGATGGATTTTGGATGGGAGGTCTGCTCACTGCTACTGCACAGGGAACTCCTACCAAGTGCCAGACATGGAAAATTTGAAACTGATTGGGAAGAAAAAAAAAAAAAAAAAAAAGAGACATCAAAAACCTTCTTGGACAAACACACTGAGGCACTAAAAGAAGGTGTGTGCACTCAAAGGGTGAGAAATGAAAGCCCTGTTTGCTGCGTGCTAATTGACGCAGGGCTGGGCTGCTTGCTCAGAGTCATTGGGACATTAAAGGAATTATTTCTTTTTGCTTTATCAGATGGCCCTAAGCAGTGACTTTGGTTTGTGGGAGATGCCCCAAACAGTGCCTTTCTAGCAGCACCACTAACTACAGACTGGGTGGAGCAAAGCTATGCTCCAAATTCTGCATCTTTTTGTAACATCCCTGTGCTGCCTTTTGTGGTTACTCTGCACTGACACTCAACTCAAGCAGCACTGATGGTTTCGTTCACCCTGAACAAGAACCCCCAAACCTGAAAGACACAAATTTTCCCTTTCCCAGAACTCTCACCTCTAGCTGGCTGCAGAAATGAAATATGAATCATTACACATTTCTCTTTCCCACTCTGAAGGTGAGTTTTTCAGGCCAAACCACATCATTATTTGTGTGTCAGGGGAAGGTTTTTAGTGCAGTTAATAAAAATGTAGGCTCTAAAGCACAAGTTATAGCAAATAGAAAAAAGTCTGTGTCCATGCACTACCATATACCAGCCAAAGGTCCCATGACATTCTACTTGCCACAATTATTATTTGGAGTATCTATCATTTACACCTTGAGCTGTGTGCTAGTAGCCTTTTAAAACAGGATTTGCTTTTGTTCCCTAATCACCAAAAGAGATTCAAAGCAATCAAATTCTACTGATGCAAACTCTTGAGCATACAAAGTATTTTGCTTGAGTATTTACAAATGTTTTTCTTATTCATGAGCCATCTTGTAAGCAAGAACTTGTTTGAACAAGTATTCCTGAAAAATGAAAAATAAGTTACAAATATGATTGTTCATTAATGTCACATGCAATATTCAAAGAGTTCTTCTTTCAAAGGTGTTTTGAGAATGCATTCATTCTTTTGTGTGTGCTACAAAGGTGTAAAATGCTAAGTGTTAGGTATTATTATACTACCAGTGTCTAGGCTTGTGGCCCCTCTTGGAAACACTTATTTTTGTACATCTGAGAGGAGAAAGCAAAAGCAGCTAAAGAAAAGATAGTTCAAAATCTGCCCAGCATATTTTTTCACCCAAATATTGCTTTTAATGTATAATCAATCTTTATGGTCTGTTGCTGCAGGGAAGGTGTAATAGAATCAAGTTTTCATAAAATTTCAAGTTGCATGAATCTTTCAGAAACAAGATCATAACATTCTTCATTCCAAATCAATATCGATTATTCCTTAAGTTACATATAAATTGCTTTTAGTCGCAGACATTTCATGTCATACAAATGCAGTTAATAATGGGAAATATCCCTTTCACCACCCTAACAATGCCATCCTGCTTGCTGGGCTCATCTAGTGAGAAAGATTATTCCCTTCCTTTCCTCATATGCTATTTTAAATATACTTTAGCCAACCTGTGTATCCTATTGTACTCTTGTTACAGCTGATCTGTGCAGAACTTTCCAAGAATAAAGCATTTTGTGACACACAAGTTGCAGCTCTTGACCAAAAGACCATTTCTTTCAGCTGGCATTCACCACTGAAGAACTGAGCTCACTCTGAAGGCACATTACCCAAATTCTCCAGGCACGAAGCGGAATTCAAATTATTCACACCAAGGAATGAGTCACAAATCATGCAGGAAACAAGTCAGAGGAGGAGGCCCAACACTGGAAGTGCTGCATGGGCGGATTTCCACCAGCGGCCCTGGGAATGCACACACAGGGTAAAAACATCCAAGTGAAACCTCCTGCTCTGTTCCCTCTTTCTGCTGTTCCCTCTCTATTTGCAAAACACACTTAAAATGTAAATAAAATTGAATTTTCAAAGACACAATGGTGAAATTTACACTCGCGACAAATGTCTGAGGGTAAGACATAGGGGGAAGGAGCTGGAAAAGTAAGAAGTCACTTGGATGAAAATGAGGGATTCAGCACATTCCTTCTTGGTTGGCTGCTCAGCCCCAATGGTGCCATTCACTGCATCTCTGCTGGTGTTCTGCCACTGCAGTTTTACGTGGGGCCAACACAAGAGTCTGACCATCATTTTTCAGAGTTTATTTCCGCACAAGGAAATACAAAGTTCTCTCCACCGTAAAATGTTTTGCATTATCTTTCATGGCTTTAAACCACAAAATGCTCCTTACATTTTATCTCAGTGTTTAATGCTTTTCAAGTTTACATTTGAGCTCCGATGATTAACTTTAAGAAACAAAGTAAACTGCGTGAGCTTTTTTAGCCCCTAAGGACAGTTATTCCTTCAGAATGTAACTGCAAAGATATTTTTACATTGTAGGAAACCAACTATAATGTACATTACAGCTCATTTTCCAACACTGGATTGCATCATAAATATATTTTAAGCTGCTGTGTTAAAATTATAGTGGAAAATTAAAACAAGCATAACCCATATTATTTAAGATGAATTTTACAGCCAAGTAAGAACCAAAAGGAAATAAAAACACAGTATTTGCATCCAAGAAAATCTGGTAGAAATAACATAAAAAAACTGTTACGGCTAAAACCTACTTAGCAAAAAAAAAAAAGTAGATGAAAACATTTGCCATCTGTTGAGAGCATGAAACTGGTTCCCCCATTAGGAGCTGCAATCTCAAAGCCAGGGATTAATATCCACAGCAGGGTCACCTCCCAAGGGCCAGACAGAAAGTGGATGGAAATGACCAAATCTGGGAGTTTGTTCTGGTTTGTCTGTTTGGTTTTTTGCCTGTTAAATATGGAACATTAATTCACCTGAAGCCCAAATCAATTGTTGCAGCTGACAATCCTAACAGGCGATGTGGTGAACTATAAAGGCTGAGAAATATTTCTTTTAAAACTGATGGGTACTTGGTCAACATTATATTCTCCTTTTTACATATGCACAGACATACTCAAGAGATCTATAAAAACCTGATGCTAATTACTGCCTGCAATTAGAGACCCTGCTCAGGGTTAACAATGCATGAGCACATCACACTATGTGATTTTCATGCTTTGTGCCACGTTTGACCACAGGAGAACAGCGAATATTGTCATTACGAGGAATACATAATTAAAATATACTGGCCTTGTCTTATATGCTGATGTTGGTACCAAAGACCAGAACGCTAATGAGGACTTTGAGTCTCAAGACACAGAGTTTAGGAACACTGAGAACAAACTCTGTACAGGAGCTTGATTTTTAAGTTGATAAATCTGCTTGCTGCTGCAGCAAAACAGAAAAGCCATGGCTAGTTCCAGTCCTTTGGCAGAAAGATGGATTTCTGTCCTGACATCAAACTCAATATTTGTTACTTAATAATACATTATCAGGGTGAATATTATTTTGCATTTTTCATCTCTGCATCCTTAATAGTCAAATAAAAAATTTACTTTTTTCAGTTCACTGCCTCCAAAATATCTTTGAAAAACTACCAGAGCTGGCAATGTCAGGTATAAAAGTCATCAGATACTGGGATTTTACAACAATGTGAAGTATTACAAAAATCACCATCAATACAAAGTATTGTATTCATAATAGTAATTTCTTGCCTCCATCAACAGTCTATCTTAACAATTCAGATAGAACATGGAAAGCAGACAGTGTCCTGCTGGTCTCACTGCCTTTAAAAAGTCCATTACCACAAGCAGGCACCTCCCCTTTCCTAAAGGACAATATTAAACCCAATTCCAGCAGATCCTCAACCAACAGTTGTTACAATCACTGTAAAAGTAAAGAAAAAGAAAAAGTAAAAGCAAGTAAAGCTAAAGTGGCAGGAGTAGAACCCCAACTTCCTGCCAGAGATGCAAATGACCCAAGCAGAGGCCCTGAAGTAGGCACCAAGGCATTAATAATTAATTCAGAATTCACCGTAACAATACTAACTATGGTATTTCACGTGGCATTATTAAGAACATAATATGCACTTCTACAGGAAATTAATTGTAATTCACCAATTAATGTGTTGGAAAATGTGTTTTTACCAGTCCTGCCGAAGTTTAAAGGCTGGATTTATATCTCCACCTCGGTGACATGTTTTCGGAAGGCAGAGAGAGTTCAGAAGGATTTGACAGCAATTTTATCTACACAAGATGCAGGGCTGAGTTCCTCAGCTAAGCAGCCCACAGGGAGAGGGACGGGAGTTTTGTTGGGTATTTCAGAGACCGTGTATGATTCTCCTGTAAGGCTTATCTCTCATCTCCTAGCAAGGCCGAGGGATCTAAGAAATCCCTCTCATTCAAATCAAGTATCAGTCCCACTCCTATTGTTCCTGCCCTTTTGGGAGATGCAATCCCCTTGATAAAGAAGGATGCACTGTGCTTCTTTAGGCACTTACCAATCCCGACCCTGCAGCAGAGAGCAGGCTCTCCCAGCCTATCCACCTGGGCAGCACACACTGACACAGGCTGCCAAGCCGGAATTTATGGAAAACAAAGTATTACTGCAAAGCCCTGGGTGGTTTTTTAGCTACACTTTCAGTCCACAAAGTCAAATTCAGAGGCTTATCTGAGCAGGGAGTCTCATATCCCTGGCACACGGGTGCGCAGGAGCAGTGAATATCCTGTAGCAGGGCAGGAGATTTGATCAGCATTTCCATACTCATTCACAACCCTCAGCACTGCTGATGTTCACCAGGGTGTTTTGAGGGGTGTTTTGAGGCCCTGATTCTCTGATGTCCCCTCTGGACAGCATCTCCAGGGCAGGCCAGCTCTGCACAGTCCCGTGAGGTTGAGGCAGGCAGAGCCCTGTTTTCCACAAAACTGCTCAGGAATGATACTGCCTTAAAAAGGTGCAGACACACAGGTTCATTATTCAGTCATTCAGGAGAACATTAATACAAAATCATCTATGTCTGGCGGCCTTTGTAGATATCAGGTCAAAGGAAAAGTCTGCGAGAAGAGGAGTGGTGATGTCCCCCCCAGTGTCCTCTCCCTCTGGCAGAAGGGATGAAGGATTCAAGGACACACGTGGAAGAGAGCCCAGCCTATGTCAGGGTACAGCAGAAGAACCTAATTCACACCTATCATCCTGTTAAAAAGGCTGGGTAGGAGACTTTAATAAATTGGTGGCTTTATTAAGTCCGACCATTCCTTCTAAATGCCATCCCTAATTCTCTTTTCAACTGCTTGTATGTCTGGATCAAAGAAAAGATGGATTTTAGTGTATTTTAAAAACTGCTGAGCTTGGAAACTGTTCTTAAAAAATACTAATTGTATCTAGCTAAAAAACCAAATCATTTTTCTTGAAGTCTGGAAACAAGTCTCCTTCCCACCCCTAGAAATAGCAGGGAGGAGGAAACATCCCCTTCTCCAAACTTCAACCAGAGCAAAGCCTGCATGGCCAACAGCGGCTCTTTTGGTTAATTACTCCTTCAGGTGAACAGAGAGATTGGTCAGGATAAAATGCCAGCACTGCTGACCTCTGCCTGGCTCCTGTTGCCTCCCTTCAGCAGCTGCTGCAGCACCAAGAGATGCTTGGCCAGGGCAGCTCCAACTGCTTCATCTCAGTCTCATGGAAAGCCATATGGAGATGAGAAAGCTGCTTCCTAAAATAGCCTGTAGGTACAATAATCTACCCTCGAGCCAGCCAAACCCAACGATCATTTTTATTACCAGATTTTCTCAACACCCTCTGCTAACAAAAAAGTTGCCTCATCACATTTTTTCAAAGAACTTTCCTTTTCAGTTCCATCTTTCAGACAGGCACACTAATCATATTCAAGGCTAGACCTGCAAGCAGGATGTAAATCACTTCACCAGCTCAGCTGCCATGTATTTAATAACTTATTCACAGTTGCAGGAGGAAAAAAAGGTGAGATTATATGGGAGGTAGACAAAGAGGGAATATAATTTCCAGGAGTTATACAGGACTTGCCTTAAATTTTTACAGTATTATGGTGGAAGGAAGCCCCTTCATCATATTGCAGGGGCTAAACCTGGAGCCAGAGTTAAAATCACGTTGGTGTTTGATGCCCCCTGGGCACGGGAGGGGATTGCTGCTTGTAAGCAAGAGGAGTGGAGGGAGAGTCAGTTTGCCGGGAAAAAAAAAAAAAAAAAAAAAAAAAAGGGAAATAGGAAAAAAAATAATAAAGTTTTGTTTGTCAGACAGAGATGTACAATTTTCTGCAAATGCCAAGGAGGGCAAAACTCTCCTAAGATATGTCAAGGCCCTGATCCAGCTGTCAGTTGTTCTGGTAGGCAGAAAATGAAGGCTGACATGTGAGAGGGATCCTCACGGTGCCTGAGTGGTGCAGCCCTTCCACCCTGCACCCAGAGCACAGGGAATGTGTTATGCAGATTTCCCTATTAGCATGATTGACCTAATATTGGATGACTCTGTACCCAAGTGCTTATGTGAAATAATAAGCCTGGCTACTGAGCAATTATTAAATACAAGGAATTGTTAAATCCTTGCATTGTACATATTCTAAAGGAAATTAATCATTTTGAACTCTGGAGAATACAGTTTTATAAGAAGAGAAGAAATAGCAAATACACAATAGGGTATTTAAATGCTAATACAGTCAAACAGTTTAAAGCATAGCACACATTTTAATATTGGTTTACTGAATACTAATTATGCTCTCCTAAGTAGCAGTAAGTAGCATTTATTATGACTTGTTGAAAGTATTGATCCAGATGGTGACAAGTGCAATTTCCCCTTCTCACAAATATCCTTAAAAACACATATTATCAGATTACCAAATCTTCTTAAAACATGTTTTTCTTGGAATATCCTGCTCCAACTATCAGCAGCAGCCTCATACATTATAGCCCAGAATTATTTCAGTGAGGTAAAAAGATAATGTTTGTTATCCATGAGCCAACATTTACTGTCCTTTACCCAAGGCTGACAACTTTGCACGTTTTTTGCATCTGGTCACACAGCAGCCTGCACAGGATGGAGAAGAGTCTCAAACAACCATTCCCTGTGTTCTGTCAGCACAACTACCATTATTAAAACAAATGAACTGTGCTTTGGGATGCTCTGAAGTGTTGCTGAGCTCATCCCCATGGGTGCTCAAGCAGGAGGGGCTCAGCATGAGTTGGGACCAGCTCAGGGCACCTAAATCCCCTGTGCAAGGACTCCACAGGACACAGGCACTTCCACAAAGTAAACAAATAAAAATAAACAAATAAAATACCAAAGCCCCTTCATGCCCACGCCCACTTTGAGAAGTACTAGCCTGTGGGACATCCACTGATTTTAATTAAAAGAAACTCTGCTAAACTATGGCGAAGTTTCATTCAGCAAATTCAACCATGCTGGGATAGAAACCAGCACAGGATTTGTCCCCCAGCCTGTTCAATAAAGCTCTTCTAAGTACATTGAACAACTGTCATGGACACACAGCAGCTAACTCATAAATGCATATTTTAATAGTAATCTTCAGTTTGATTAACATACAATACCTGGTGCATTAAATGCAAATTAAATATGCACTTAGTAAATTCAATTTAAAGCTTTTCTGTTTCCTTTTATCCGTTACATCAAAGATAGCAAAAAAGTAGTGGCTTTATTTTTTTCATGTGCTTCAGAAATATAATGTGAATAGAGCTGACTTAACGGGAACATGAATGCAAAAGTAGATTCAACTCTATTAACTTTTACAATTTTGCTGCAGAAATTGTTTCTCTTGATATTTTAATTTCAACTTTGCTGATCGTGGAAAGAAGCAAGGTCAGGACCTCTGCTGCTGTTCCTCAGACTGCACAGCACCACTTAGCATAATTCAAGCAGTTGTAAAAAATTAGTCCTGCATGCTACAATAAATGGCCTTGTGTTTGTGTCTCTAATGGAGCAGGATTAGGTTAGAAAAAATACCATTTCTGTAGTTCAACTGAAATAAACATTACAAAAGGCCAATTTACACTTCCAAGATTATGTGTAATGACACAATGTTTAAGAAATTATTTCAGGCTAGCATTGTTCTGCCATATAGCTGTAAGTAGGCCATTCACTACAATATCCCAGCCTTTCTCAGCGCCAACAAATCACAAATGTTTACAATTTATTTTTATCACTAAAATTAAAGAGAATAGTACTGTGTTTACACTGTCACAAGGGTAATGTATCATGGCTGAGAAAGTAACAGAAGAATCCCAAACTGATGAAATTAGCATCATCTTCCCTATTAAAACTCACCACTAGAAACTTTACAACCCAAAACATCCACTTTTATATCTGTCAACTTGACACTAAAAAACCCACAAACCAAACAGATTATAAATAGTCCTCTTGTAATTTGCTCTTTCTGATGAGCAGGTAAAAATTCACACACACACACACCCCCTTTTTATACCTCCCTTGACAGGCTTTCAGTTTGAAACCACAGTTTTTCCAAGTGTAAAGGTAATCAGGTACACACAATTAACAAGTTATTCTGTGCAAACAAAATGGCCAAATCCCCTTCCTACACTCCCACTCCCAGCACTTCCTTTTGGAAGAGAAGTTAGTCGTGGCAGGTGATGCACAGAGACAAAATGGTTTTCAAGAGATTGCCAAAGAGCTTTAAACTGAATATCCTGTTTGATTACGACTTCATGCAACTGCAAGTCGGTGTGATAATGCCAGAGCCATTCAATCCCAGTGCTGCTGGAACACTGCCAAAGCAATTAAGGTTGCTGACTTGGCCATGAAGCTGAGAATATATACAACAATTTTACACCCCATCGTACTGTGGTAACGGGTACTTGCACCCACAGAGGAGGGAGAGACAACTGTAAAGCGTGGTCCAAGTCAATGCATGTAATATTAACCAAGAGCAAACAGCTCTCAAATGAGAGATAAAACCTCTGCCACCAGTGCAGCCCCAAAACTGGGAAAAAGATTTGTCTTGAGGGGCCCAGGGCAGAATTTTTCTTTCATGTATTCACATGGGATGCCCCCAGAAGGAGCAAGCACTAAGATACAACACTGAGGCACAGCCTTACAAACCTGGGGATGCAGATGTGGGAACGTACTCTCAGTTTACACATCTGCCAGCCCAGCTCCACCTGTCTTAGATTCCTGTTTAAGCTTCATGTTCCCCTCCCAGCTCTGATTCCCAGTGGGGTTGTGTAGGATTCACCAGCCCAGCAGATGGAGAGGCAGCAAGCAGGGAGGGACATGGAGGGCACAGCTCCAAGAACACCTCCAGAAACAACTCTTAGTCCTGGAGCGAGCACAGAGGAGAAACAAGAGGCCTTTGGGAAGGGCTGCACAAGCACAACTCCAGACACACAATTATGGCACAGCCAGGACTGTTCTGGGCTATGAGAGCCAGTCCACCCCCATGAGGGGACAGCACAGAGCCACAAACACGGGAAGGGGTGGATTTCCAAATGGAAGAGCGCAGAGTTTACAGCAGCAGAGCTCTGCACCAGCCAGCAGCCTTTATGTGCTGCTTAATATAATTATCAATATACTCAGGAAAAAAAAAGGAGGGGGGAGTAAATGAGGAGTTGCCATAGCAACTGTTACCTCCAAGGAATATGAAAGATATGGGACCACCCTCACCGATGGTATGTTTCATTTATTGTTTCCTCTTTTGAATGTTCAGCAAAGTTCTGCTGCTGGACACTGCTGTGCAGGCTGGCGACCTTCTCTGGGCAGCACTTGCACTTTGCTGGTGAGCTCAGCCTCGAGAGAGGCCCCTCATTTCCAGTGCTGACAGGCAGGACCAAAGCCAAACTCTGCCATCAGCACGGCAACATCTGCTCCTAACTCAAGTGCCTGCTGATGGTCAGCACCTCTCCTGCTAAATTACAACACGCTCCCAATTTATAAACCAGCGAAATAACTATTACAGGGAGAAAGACAGAGAAATTCACTCCAGTCTTGGCGACCACAAGCCTGTAAGGACCCATGGGTTTTCCAATTTGTTTGTGGTTTTTTTAACCAGGCACAGGTTTTGCCCTGAATCACTATTTCAGCTGAAAGCCCATCCAAGGGATTTTGAAGCACATGCTGAAACCCCACTGGCATTAACGGGACAAAAGCATGTGTCAAAACATTGAACTGTGCAGAAATGGTGCCAAAAACAGGATTAAGTAAAGTTTAAGCTTTGAGGAATTCCAGCCTTTACACCATCAAATTCAGGCACGTGTCCATGTAACATTGCTACTGCTGGACAGAGCTGAAAATTTGGGATTTGGAGCAAGGGGGGAGAATATCACTATTTCAGGATCCTACTCAGTGTCCAGGACACAAAGGCACAGCTGAAAGAAATGAACACATGGCTTACATACAACTTCATTAATATAATACAATATTGGAGGTCACCTTCAAAGAACACGGCATTTTGTAGATACCCTGTTTTTATGAATGGATCCCACAAGAGAAGGAAGTAAAAGGTAAAATGCAAGATTTAAAATAGTAGTAGGAGTAGTAGAAGCAGCATCAATGAAATAAAATTAAATAACCCAATCTACAATTCTACATAGATGCCTCTACAAAACTGGATTGTGATCATAAACTCAGCAAATTATTTGAATTCCCATTTTTGTTGACCCTAAGATTTGTTCCTGTGACATCAGCACACTGTTCATCTCCATATCTGACTGTTTTATTTCCTGTTCAGCTTATGTATTTCCCTTTCTTTTCCTGCTGTAGTGTTCTTTAGAGATGCAACGTTAATTCTGCCAATAGACAAAACAGGACCTTCATTCCCACTACCTACCATTTCCTTGAATAACAATCTAAATAATATTTCTAATCCATAGATAATCCATTAATATTACATTAGTGGAGTGCCAATGCACTTGAATGTAACATGAAATATAAACTTCTAAAAAAAATCAGTATTATCAGCTGGAAGTAGAAACTGGATGATAATGCTGAAACACAAACAAAAATTAAAAAACAACAACAAAAAAAGCAGCCTTCATTCTCCTGTGCATCTCATTAAATGAAGCAGACTGGATTTAAATCANAATGCTGAAACACAAACAAAAATTTAAAAACAACAACAAAAAAGCAGCCTTCATTCTCCTGTGCATCTCATTAAATGAGGCAGACTGGATTTAAATCAATCAAAGTCTGTGCTAGCTTTAAAAGGTAAAAAAAGCACAAAAATTCAGGCTTACTCTTGGAAGGAGAGACACAGAATTCAAATCATCCTTCTAAAAAAATTCTCATTTTAGAAGTGTCATGTATCGAGCAGCCATAGCTGAACAGTAGCTGACAGTGGCAGTGCAACAATCACTTGGTTAGGTTATGCCACGTGAAAGAAAGAAATTCACCCTTATTTTTCTACCTTGAAAAATGGAGATTTCTTTTTTCCCTGCCCCACAAGATGCTCCCTCAGCAATGGACGGGAACGACACAGAAATTCTGCCTGTGTGTTAGGGGGCCAGCTGCACAGCAGAGGCTCTGCCACCAACTCTGCCCCTCTTCCAGGCACAGGGAGAGCCAGGCAGCACAAGTGTGAGGGGAGAGGGTGGCAGGGCGGAGGATGAGCACTGCAGGACACTCACACCCCACACTCTTCCCCCCAGGCACAGCATGGCCAGCCAGGGCAGTCGCAGCTTTCCCCGCGACAGCAGCTGTGCCAGGAGGAGCTGCAGCCTTAAAAAAAGACACATATCCCTGTTTTCTCTTTTCCTAGTATTTCCTGTCCTAACTTTTCTAGCTTGCTTTTTGCTGCCAAGGCTGAAATAACATCACTCTGTGCATCACATCATTTTAGGGAGAGCTGTGAACTCCTGCGCTCGCCCGCCAGACGGGAGCTGTGAGCCCGCGCACGGCGCCAGGACCATGGCAGAGAAGGGCTGACAAAATGGGAAACTTGCCCCTTAAACACCCCTGAACTCGTCTCAGTATCCAGGTCAGAGTGGAACAGCTCAAGGGAGAGGTGCTCAGCCCACTGAGATGTGTCTAAATATAATACACCCAGACTCCAGAGTGAATGTATTTGATTATTTTATCTGAGCAGAGCAGCGGCAGCAGGAGAAGCCACCAGCAGCCTCTGCTCCTCCCTGCTCCTCAGGGATGTGGAAACCAGGATGATCTCCTAGGACATGAGAGACTTACACAAGGAGAAGGGAAGGCAAGTCAGCGACTTTCAGATTTTGAACTCTGTGCTTGGAGGACAGAGATCCTTCAAGCACAACATCCTTCCATAGCTCTGCTCCCCCTGTTTAGCATCTCACCACTTCTCCCACAAGTGTCTGAAATGACTGTCCTGGATGAGCTCTGATGGAAGGGCTTGTCTGACAAACCTTTCCTTTTTCCTGCCCTAACAACTTTTTTGGGCAAGATTTGTTGGTTTTGGCCTCCCCCCCTACCCCATTTCACATGAGGAAAAACAGAGATGGGGAAAAAACTTTTAAAGCATGTCAATCCAAACAGAGAATCTGCTTTGTTTGCCAACTTGGAAAATCAATTATTCATGTTATTCATGCAGCCAAACTTGTAGGCAGAAAGGGATTGTCAGCTGAATTTCCTGTCCCACAAACCCTTCAGCAAAGGTGGTGACCCCAACTCCATTAGGGATGATTTCCTGCAGTGCCCAACTCTGACGTCCCCAGGGATGGGCAGGAGAAACTCTGCCCCAACAGACTCAACATGGTACTACCTGGCATTTGGTCCACAAGAAAAAAAAAAGTCAAACATCAGCAGGTTTTAGGGACACCTCTTCCAATCCCAGCCCAGTCACACCTCTCAGTAGAGGATAAGAAAAGAAACCCAGGAAAGGCTTGAATTACGCTGCTCCATGTGACACAAGCAGCCACAAAATCCCTCAGGAAGGGAAGGAGGGCCCCTCCACTTCACTCCACCTTTATTTCAGCGTGGGGCAGAGCTCCAAGGGACTGCAAAGGCAAAGCAACACCAGCAGGAGCAGAGAGATCACCCCGTGCTCACACAGCCACGAGGCCTTTTTGATGTCACACACACTCAGTGACTGAAGATGGCAAAAGTGGGTGTGGGGAGAAGTTGTCAGGGATTTGATGGTCTAAGTGAAAGACACTTCAAGGGAGAAGAAAATGTTCAAATTATAAAAAGGCCCATTTCACTCATGCACTTTAAAATGGCAATAATCCATTTGATGCCAAAAAGAAGAAAGGAAGAAAAGAATCAAAGAACAATAAGAAAGATGCTCTGGCTTATAATTGTACTCTCTTCTCTACAAAGTCTATAGCCCTTTTTCTTCCTGCTCTATCCTGAATTTTCCACAGCTGCAAAGCCCTCAAGCTACAGGTTTCAGTCCAGTAAGACTGTCTGTGGCTTATTACAACTGAAGATCCATGATGAAGGGCTGAAATATCCTCGAGTTTGCACACTTGAACAACACTAGAGATAAGAACAAACTTCAAAATCCTGGATAATCCTCACTTTACTAATAAGCAATTTTATCTAAATCCTCCTTTAAAAAATGGTGCTTCCCTGAGTGATGCTGGGGGAAGGAAGTTACCACGTCCAATTTCCAGCTCTATTCAAGCAGTATTAACCTGAGCTCCTGCCAAGTCATGGGGGCCCTTTGGTCCTCCTCATCTCAGCTGCCACGAGTTTCATCCTCCTCCTTTCTCCTGACAATCTGAGGTTTAGCTCTCTCCAGGCTGCCTCCCTATGGTGCCAGGTATCCCTGCCCTAATGCAGGCTCCCATCTGCTGTATCACAAAATACTTACTCTCTCAGCACCCTTGAGAGGCAAAGAAGTGCAGAGGCAAAGAATAGGCAAAGGCAGCTGAAGGGAAAGATTTGCAAAGACACTTACATTTTGATGCCCTGAGCTTTGACTAAACAAGTTCCTTTTTTGAGTACCCAGAGCAGACCCCACAACATCCAGGGAAGCCCTGAGTCTCCCTTGTCTCCATTCACAGAGAGGCTGCTTTCTCACCTGGCATTTTTGGGCTAACACCTGGTGAAAAGGGATCAGGATTCTTGGAGGAAGCAAAGCTTTGTCCAAATTATGACAGTTGATGAATCAACATGTTCCAATCCTTTCACTGAATGCAAAGCACTCCCCAAAGGACCCTCCAGCAAGCACTGCCTCACAGCAGGACAGGCACACACAAAAGAAAGGCACTTTTTTCTTTATCTCCACCCAGTAAAGACTTTTGAGAGACTTACTCCATGATAAGATCCCCAGGAAACTGGAACAACATCCACACAAAACCTGTCACAGCCGACAATCAAACTTGGAGTCCAAGAGATGCAGTTCTAACAGGAGGGGCTAGAGTGGGTCGTGGGGCCAATGTCCAGAGCACTAATTCAAATAACACAACACACAGGTTATTAACCCAGAAATGAGCCCAGGAAGCAGCTGAGGAGCTGTGTCTGACTGCTCCAGATTTGTCCAGGCAGTGGCAGTGACAGGGCAGCACAGCCACACTCACACATCTGACTCATTAAATCCCAGCAGCAGCACAGGGACCTGCCCTTCAGAGAGGGGGGGAAATGGGCACCACACAGCTTGTCCTTTACAGGGAGCAAACAGGGGCCTTTGCTGAGGTGAGGCAGGAGAGCTGTGCAATGCCTGAATTGTGCTGTGGAGGTTTGGGCTGACCTGCAGAGCTTTCAGTGTGTCACTGCAGTGGCAATGCACTTCTTCAGATGAGAGCTGGAGCACAACCACAGCTTGAAAACCTTCTCATTGTGGAAACTCTGCCTGGCTTCAGTTTTTATTTTGTGCCCTTTTCAGAGGATTAACTGTGCAGCACAGGACCATATTCCAGCTGGCTGTGCTGTGGCAGAGCTGATCCAGCAGCAATGCAGGACTTGGGATCACATCAGGACCTCCTGATGGTGTGGCATGCTGTGTCCTCACATGGCTCCTGGAGCTGTGCCCCTAATTAATGCAACCACATCAAAAGAGAGCACTCATAGGTGTGCAAAAGTCTTGGAGGGTTTGCTGGGTGAAAAAACAGCATCACAGCACCTGACATATGAAAACGTCTGCCTGCCTCTCTCTGCTACAACCCAGTAAGCTGTAATTGTAATACAGGGGATGAAAGACAATAATTAGTTCTGAAAATAAATTGAGTACAGTTAAACAATCTCCTTGCTGCAATCTTCAATTAAAAAAAATGAAAGGAAATGAATGAATAATTCCTTCCCTCCTCAGGGAATAAGGGAAACCAGATCTTCAGAAATAGGCAGTATAAACAACAAGGCAAGCTCTATTCCCAAACAAATTCATCTACAAGGCAAATACATTAGAACTTTTTTTTTCCATTAAAACATATTTGTTTCTTAGCTTATGAACCAAACAGAGCAAATTGCACATACATTTGAAAGTCTACATTAAAAATGTGTGCAAACATTTCCAATAATCAAGATGACTGTGAAATGTTTGTGCCAAGTGTTTCAATAGCTCTTCTTCCTTTGAAGATGGTTCATATCCATCACATGGTATTGGTTCCAGGCCCAGTGTTTCAGCCTGAAGTACTCAAACATCATGAGTCAGTTCCCCTCAAAATCATTTCAGAGACTTAAAATGAGACACAACATACATAATTCTTGGGTTCCTTTGAAACTGCCTTTTATCTTACAGGAATCTACATCACTCATTTTCACGCTGCTTTTTCCTAACACTAAGAAGTTACAGAATTTGCTACAAAAATTAATACATTAAATGTGGAAAGGGCCATGTTCTCACATTTATGTTATTCCATGAACTGGAGGATTAAAACACTATTTATGATGAGGGAATCCTGAAGGTCAGTTGGCAGCTCTTTGATTGTGAAGGTGATTTGAAACCTTCCAGACTCCCACTCAATTTATTTGGTTGCAGGGAGTGAAATCCAGCAGGCAGTGGACCAGAGTTACCCCACAATGACAATGGCACTGCATGGGACCCTAAGTTATGGAGCTGCCAGGTAAATAATGCTCCTGGCAAGGGGAACAGATCCCTGGAATATGGCATGTCAGAGTGCAAACACACCTAGGCAAGCTCCTATTCCTGCTTAATCTGGGTTATGCCTTTGCACTGACTTCTCTTTTTCACATTCTAACTCTTTACTTTTGTTTATGGCATTTTCTCAGCAGCCATCACCACCACATCTCCTGTCCAGCCTTGCCAGGCTGCGCCAGCTCCAGCCTGCCAGAGACAGCCAGAGCTGCCCAAACATGTCAAACAGCAAAATTGTGACATTTCAGCCTACAAGAAGCTTTCACAAGCTTAAAACCTCACAAGCTGAAAGCTCCACACTCAAAACCAACACAACACCACACCAACCCTCCAAACAAAATGAAAAATAAAGTGCCAAGAGCTCATCATGCACAGGAAGTGAGTGAATGCAAAGTTCTGCAGGGATTTTATTTAGTTTTAAAGTCAAATGCTCTCTGTCTCCTTGATAGGCAGAACCAGTGCCTCCATCCTTCCAAATATCAGCACAAACAACATGAAAAGCTGCCCAGATATTTTTTCTTTAATCTCAGCCTTAAGACAGCCTATTGTCAGTTCAGTTTGTTTAAAGCCAGAGAAGCTCAGGATCAAAACATTCCTGCCAAGTACCCATTCTACAGCCTGTTGGACAGCAGTATTATTTAAAAAAAAAAAGAAAGGAAAAAATCTCACCCTTACACTCTCCAGTGTTCGTAGGGGAGCGCTGCATAGAATTGTCACAATAAGTTAATATGACAGTATAAAAGCCAATACTCACCCTGGGATTACACAATAAATAGACTCCATTAAACTACTCTGTAAACTCTCCTGTGAGAAATTTCTCTTTGATCCAGAACTTAATAGGAATTATTTAATCATAATGAGATGGTAATAAAACAGCATCACCTGAATAAGCTATTTTATTACCTGTTTCATAATTAGCTCTTCTTCATTATAATTCTTTCAGATACTGGAAACTATGCTAAGGCACATGGAAAATACAGAGGTGACTGATGGCAGCCAAGGGAGCTTCATGAAGGGAAAATTGTACTTGACAAATTTGGGGGCCTCCTACAAGGGGCTTACTATGATGGTGAGTGAGGGAAGAGTGACTGACATTGTCACCTGGGCTGGTGAAAAGCATCTGCCACTGTCCTGCACGTCCTTGTCCCTAAACTGGGCAGAGATGGCTTTGACAGATGGGTTTAGGGATTTTTTGCTGGGTTACTTTTCCTTACCACAGTTACACAAGGCCCTGCATTGGCACCAAGGAAGTGACAGCAGAGTCCCAGAAAAACAAGATCTGTCCTGAATTTGTGTTCACGACAGAATCCATGGTTTAACCCATCTCCACTCGTGATGTTAATGCACTTTTTATTTCAAAGACTAAGAAAATTTGGTTGCAACTTCTGCAAGAAAGAGTCAGTCGTCTGCCTTCTCCAGCCTTGTGCCAAATGTCAAGTTTCTGCACTAAAGCAGGGTTACACACGATCTTAAAAACTGCCAATTCAAGACACAAACTTGGGAAAACAGGATGGTTTTTTTCAGCAAAGCACATTGTTGAGTATGACTGGACAACTGTTACTGAGGCTTTCCAAAAAACTACCTGGCACACACCACACAAAATACTCACATGAATGCTTTATTTGAATTTGCCAAAAGTTACCAATGGACAGTGTCAAGAATCCTTAAAATAGCCTTGAACCCTTAAAAAGCCCTGAAAATAAAGGCAAAGCACATGCATACACCAAGCTGTTTAAAAAACAATGTGACACAATAAGATTCTACACTTCTGAAGCAGGTTTTTGACCACACAGATTTATAACCAGACACCCTCACAAAGCATCCCACAATTTTTAGTGACCATACACCCTGGACAGCTGCACATCTCAAACAAGACTGCAAAATCAGTGTTTCACCCTTTATTTTTTCCTTTACTCTAAAACTTTATTTAAAGCTGTGAAATCTTGCCACTACAATGAATTTTTTTTCTCCCTGTCCACACCTCCCTCGTGTATTTTCACATAGATACTGGAAAAGTTAAGAGTATTAGAATAATTTTGTAACACTTTGGTATTGATAAGTTTCTTTAGTGTATTATGAAATCCATCATATTTTTTTTCTTAGAGCTCATTCTGAGACTTCAAAAAAGCATTAACAGATAACTTGACAAGCCTTTAAATGCTGTTGAGCTCCTAACACAGAATTCATGCCAGAATCCAAAGCCCTGGCTGTATACATGGAAAGTGTTAAGCAAGTTTCACTCCAGTAAGAATGTAATTGGATTAAAACACATCATTTGATAATTTTGCAGTTAAGTCACCGAAATAAGCATGTAAGTAATTTCAATTTTGCAGAAAAGTAGTCCTCTTAGTGGAGTCGTACAATTTCGTGGGGAATTATTTTTAGGAAATTTTAAAAGACAGCGCTATTTAAAATCATATTAAAGATGTAACTGAAATTTAAAAAAAAAAAAAAAAGTTGCACAAAATTCTGTCAATATCTCAGTTTGTGAATTAACCAGCTCTTGATATTCAACTCTACTAGAGTGATTATGGGCTACAGCCAAGAAAGGGCATGTGTGATAAATATCTCTTTTTATGCCTCCATAAAATGCTCTTCTATCATGAATAAAAAAAGTAGATAAACAATCTGTGATGACAAATTAGCATTTAAAATTTCTAGGCCATCTAACCTCCTCTGCACGTACTCTGAACAAACACTAATAAAGTGTTCAGCTCTACAATGAAGCTGTTTCGGTAGCTAAATAGTAATGGAGCAGATGCTTAATATCAGCCTTTAAGCCTCAAAATGTACAAATACAATTAATTGCCAGCCCAATTTTGGAGGCTGAGCTGTTAGAAAAAGAAGTGTCTTTGAAATTCTGACTGTAGGCAGATTTTTTCTTTTGGAGGGGGGAAAGTGGTGTGTTATTTTAGCATAATTAAAACCTTTCTAGTGCAAGTATCACCTTCACCAGTTTTCTTCCCACCCCATCCACGGGTACTGAATTCTTCTTACTGAGATTCTTCTTGTTACATGGAGAAAGTCAGAGTCTGAGCAACACGGATTGTCTTTTTTAAAAAAAGACAATTGCACCATTCAGCTCTTCCCAGTGTAAGCAATTTGAGGTTATCAGTCTGTTTGCATGTGTTTTCACTGCGCTCAGCACAATGAAACCCTGACCTTAATTACTGGCTATCATCATAAAACTACCACGGTTACTACCACCAGCACTGAGTCAGAAGCTTTGTTTTAGACGTGATTACTAGCTGGTGAACCTTCCCTGATCAAACTGAGCGGAGCAGTGCTGAAAATAAAATAACCATTTAAAATAAAATCAGTTTTCATAGTCTAAAGTGCTGCTGGAAATAGGACAATATAAGCTATTCATTCCCAACACCGCTGCTGCGAGTACAATCTATGGTTTATAATTAACAGATATACAATACTTTTCCCCTGCTACTCCTTTCTAAAGCTCTCCTACATTTATGACTGTGCTAATTCCCAGTGGAAGTGCCTACACTGCAATGCTGCTGAAACTCCCCTTGTAGCTCAGTCCTGCTAATACACAGCATTGATCCAGCAGCTATTGCTGGCTGCCTGGGAGAAGAGTTGCACATGCCTGGTGTTTATTTTCCCCCTGTGCTGCAGGGTTCCTGTTTTTGGGGTTGTGGGATGTGTGCAGACCCCAATGCCAGCAGGGATGAGCAGGACAGGCCAGGGCTCTGCTCCAGCTCTCCCCCATTTCCCTCCTTGTGACCCAGCCTGGGGTAAAAAGGCCACATCAGCATCAATCCAAGGCAGGGCAGCATTTCAGACTCTGATGCACTTGGATCAGTTTTTCCCCTCTGTGAAGCTGCTGGAGGGGTGATGCCACCCAAGCTCCTGGCAGGTGAAGGAGGGATGGAGAAGGATTATTATATCCACATCCCTTTAGGCTGCACATTCTAGAAACAGAATCAACTTGGCACTACTTGGCACTCGGCCCACAAGAAAAAAAAAAATCAGGTTTTAGGGAGATCTCTTCCAATCCCTGCCCAGTCACACCTCTCAATAGAGGGGAAGAAAAGAAACCCAGGAAAGGGCTGAATTACACTGCCACATCCATCACTCTGAACTCCATCAATTTCTTTATTTCTTCTGTACAATGAAGAGCAAAGTACACACCTTAATTTTGCTGACACTAACCTTGCTCAGTAAATAAGCATTCTGTATCAATATTTACTTCCCTCTGCACAATAAACCACTGCTGGAATTCAAATCTTCCTCGCTCCCTTTCAGAAGTCTCGGCTGCCCTGAAAAAAATCAATCAGCTGTAGCAGTCACTCCTGAAGGGTTCATAACAGCTCAGCTAAGGCACTGGACAAACCTGAAGATTATCATCCGAAAGCCAGTTCCCTCTAAGTGACATTTCTTCTTCAATTTATCACCAGCTACCTGGGACAGGCATCAGGCCCTGGGCAGTGTATTTAGCAAGGCTCAAGGAAACACCCAGACACAACAAACAGGCTCCAAGGCAGCTCCAGCCCAACCACAAGGAGCTCTGTGGGGAATGGCCAGAGCATCCTGCCAGCTGGTGGAAGCCCAAAGGTCAGCACATGGCAGGCTGGGGGTTCCCTGTCTGCCACCTGCAGAGACAGGAGCAGCCCAGAGCAGCAGCAGCAGCCACCCAGAGAGCCCATGAAAGCTGCCACAGGCAGCAGCAAGGACAAGGGTGGAAAACACAGGAAGCTCCTGGCTTCCAATCATAGCAGTGTTCTGTGGTTTTGTTCCTTTGATTTTTGTTTCCCCCCTTAAATACAATTTCCAAGGGAAGCTTTGCCCCCGCCAGGAGGAGAAAAGAGAGCGATTCAATTGATAAAAACAGATTACCTTTTACCAAGTTAAATAAAAGCCAATAAAAATGAAATACCAATGCACATGGCAGATTTATGCTAACCACTTCATTGCAAGGCAGACACACCTGGGTATGATATTAAAAAAGATCAAATTAAACTTTTGTGACTGCAACAGCAGGTGACAGAGCAGCACTTTCCCTTACAACATCTTGTGACTATAAAGTATATCCTTGCCTTCTGCCCGAACTCACTTTTCAACCTTCCTGAGAGAAGTAAATACTATTTCTTGCACTTTTGCAGGACCTTGCACACACCTATGGGGAAGGGGAAGAGGGCTGACACCAAAACCAGCTCCCAAACCCAGGCACTGCTTTTCAGGAGTATTGCTGACCAGATTCCAGAGCTACAGCTTCTACATTAACCACGTTAAAGCTTTGGGTTTGCAAAGTGCCACACTGCTGCAGCTGAAGCTGTGCTCTAATAATGTGTCTATAATGAAAACACAAAGCCACCTAAGGGGCCTTCTGTTTAGACACCATGAACAGTTTGACCTCTTTCATCATAGCCAGCACCGTGTCAGAATTCTTTTATTAGCAGAAGTCACAAAGATGTAGAGAACAGTAAGATCCCATATTATGTAGATGCTAACTGGGGACAAACAGCTTAATGTCTAACAACAACAGCAGGCACTGTAAATGTGGCAGCTTGGGGTGAAGGGTGTTTAGATTATTATTCCTGAAAAGTCATTATTACTTCAGCCTTACTGACACATACACAACACACACAGCTGAATGCATCACATCCTTGTTCGTGCTATGCAGGGAACAGCTCTCCCCATTCCCTGGAAATGAGATTTTTCCCTCTGTGCCACAACAGAAGTGCAGTGTTCAAGGCTAGGATGGAGACAGCCAACCAAGGGCTGCAGATCTGTGACTCAGAGGTGCAGAGAACCAGAGTTCCTGAGGATGGGAGTAGCAGTGTGGGATTTAGATGGTGGAGCTGCTACCTATTCCCAATAAGCATCTCCTGTGGAAAGGCTGCTTGGGGAGGCACCCAGGCAAAGCAGTCAGGTCCACACACCACACACACCATGGCTAGCTCAGCCAAGAGAGGCAAGAAGGGCCTTTGGTATGATAAATTCCAGCCAAGGTTTATTCCAGCACACCAAAGGGATCAGAGACAAGATACCTGGCCACGCTGGGAGCACAGGGTTAAGTATGGGGTCAGGAACCAATGGTCTGAGGATGCAGGGGCAGTACAGAGGGCAGGGCAAAGGGCAGTGCCCTATAGGGGACACGGGGCAGGCCCACCAGGGATACCACAGCCAGTGGGGAAACAGGGAAAGGAGAACCCACAAGGATTAGGGACATATGGAGAAAGCAAAACTGAGGTAGATCACACAGTGTTGCACGGGACCACAGGGGAAATCTTTTCTCTCAGCCTAGGTCAGGAGACTCTGCTCTATTCTTCCAGGGCAAAGCCCTGGGGATTCCTCTGAGGGTTTCCACAGATGGGAGCTGCTGGATTTTCAGCAGCCCACCACCAAAGGTGCTGTGACAGCAGCTCCCACAGCCTGCACAGGCACAGGCACCCACCAACTTCCCCGGGTGTTTACTGCAGGAGTGGGGCCTGGGCACCAGGGAAAGAACCAAGGAAAGAACCACCTCCTGCCCCCGCCTCGAGTTTGTGAAACCTCTAAATTCAATTAGTTATGCTTTCTCTCTTCTTCCACAGCCTAGGCAGTTGATTTCACACTGTGACAAATGCAGCCCGGCTTTGAATTTCAGCAGTGAAAGTTGACTGCCCAAATGCGTGCAGAAAGGAAAAAGCAAAAGTGATGCAATCGTGGCCAAGGTGAATTAATTTAAATTTTAAATCAACACTTGTAAAGCATTTTTTTTAACACCACTCACCTTGGCTTTCCTCCCTCCACAAAGAAGCACCATTTTAAGCAATCAGAAAATCCTCAATTTCATGTTTCTGGTTCTGCACACAGCATTTTCTATTTTATATCATCACATCACAGAGAATTGTTGGAGATTAAGTGTCTGTTTACCTTTCAGCACAGCAGTAGGGCTGTTGGATTCCAAGGCAGGATGTCCAAGCTGAGGATGAACAGTCCTTGGGATCAAGCAAATGTTCAAATGACTTTATGAACAGTACAGGGAAAATTGTCCTGAGGAGGAGGAGGATGATGCACAGGTTGGAGCTCTGAGATTCACCACCAACACATTTTTGTCCTACAGGATTCCCCTCCTTCATGCTAAACATGCAATCAGCCCAGCACTGTTGGGACACCAAGCACACAAGCCCCAAGCAGCTGCAGGGATAAGGAGCTCTCCTGCTCACTGGGTTAAGCAGTGCCAAGGAGAAGTCACATATTTTGGGGCCAAACTGAGAGCAAAGCCAAGAACACAGATCCCAGCAGTCCCCTGACCTTTTGCACTTGTCCTCCTGTTCAACTGAGCAACTACAAACAAGCACTTTTAGGCCACCCTTACAAGCTTTGCAGAATATTTCTCCACTTGCCCTTTTATCTGAGACTTAGTATTAAAAAGGCTCTTTGAAAATTACTTTTGTCTATTTAATTAATCTTCTGCCCATATAAAAATCTTAAAATTATTATGAACACATTCAATTTTACTTTCATTGATTTATCTCCATCTGATGACCTATTTTATCTTTTATAAGGCTCACAATAGCAGAACTGGGTCATAATGTAAGTAACACAGCAGAGTAATGTACATTTTGGTGAACCCTGGTGTTAAACCTCTCATTCCTCTCTGCTCTGTCCCAAATGAAGCCTATTACAGCAGTTGGACCAAGCTCTGCCAATTGGACTGACTCAACCTAATTTTACAGCCCTAATCCTGACATCCAGTGCCCCAGAACCAATCCCAACAAGGGAGTCCCACAGTGCTCCTGCACAAACACAGACATGACCAAAGTGGCCACAGCAGCACGGGGGGAAGTTTTAGGAATTACATGCAGAAAATGAGAGGAAAAAAAGGTCATTTGAAGCCCAATGGGGAATGGTCAGAAAAATTTCAGAGCAGAACCTGCAGGGAGGCAGGAGCACTAAAGCTGGACTTTGTTTTCAGCTGGAAGTCCAAGGAACTGATTCAGCCACGTAAAAGTCTCCACCACCAGTAACGAGTGTCCTTGCAAAACTCTGAGCATGGAAACAGCCTGAGACCATCTGACTTTGGACTGAGGATGAAGCCCAGGAAAGTCAGAGCCTGTGAAGGGCGTTATTTGGTTTGCTGCTAAGTTCCCAAGTCCCAGAAGTCAAGTGCTGCAGTCTGAAATCAAGATAAAACGAGCTGTATCTACTTTGCTGCAGGCTGCTTATCAGCAGCGTGGAGACATCCCAGAGACTCATTATATACAATATACATGAGAGATGTGGAAATAGTTCCTTCCAATTCATTGTAGTATCAATGTCCTGAGGTGATAGATTCTGTCTTTGTGAATACCATTAAGAACACTGGCACGGGGAGCCTTCTGAAGACTTCTTTTTCCAGGTGAGATCCACCTCAATTAACCCAGTGAGTACAGGGGAGATGAAGTATATAGGCTGCTATTCAGAAGTTGCTTGAATTTCATTTCAAACAGAAATTCATCACCATGGGTGAATTCACCCACTTCAGAGGGCTAATAAAAAACATTCACAGCACTCTGGCATCCTTGCACAATCAGACCTTTAAGTGAAGTTGAAGTTTTGCATTCAACTTGATGCTTCACTGGGAGAGTGCCATTCTCCAGCATCTTTCACTGGGTATTTCTTGTATTTTTATAATATTTATGAACACATTCATCTAATAATAATAATTTAAAGGGCAATATTTGAAAGTTAACTCTGGATTTAATACACTCTCCCAGCTTGGATGAATGTTCAGTTGCTGCTGCTGTACCAGTGCATTTGGTATTTAACTTCATGCAATGATGATAATGGACCATCATTATCATCACTGAAAATGGAATTCTTTTCTTCTTCAGACCTTCTAGTTACAGCTTACTTTATGAGGAGGAAATACAGTATTTTTACAGTAATCACCAGTCTGTCTCCTCTTGATTTACAGACCAGAAACCCAACAAAGCCTTGCTGAACACAAGTATTGAGAAATACAGGTTTTCTCAGCACTGGCTGGTCAGGCTGCACATAAACAGAGATTGGGGTTCTGTACCTAAGAGGTTCCCTGCCTCTTTTCCTCCTTTCCTGAAAACACCACCTGAGCAGGTTTTCATCCATCCTTTTCTGTTCCCAGAACTTCCTGCTCTCAATCCCAAGGGTGAACCTCCAGAGCACTCCCACCACCCCAAGCACGTGCAGGAACAGCAAAGGCTCTGCCCTAAACACAAGGGAAATGTCTTTCTGCCACTGCTCAGCTCTGCTAGTATCACAGACAGCAAGGGAAAAGTTTACTTATCCCTATTTGATTAAAATTAATGTTACCTCTGAACACCACACAGAGGTATTATTACCCAACCGAGTCTTCAAGGAAAGAGAAAATCCCATCAGCTTTATTTTGTCAATCTTTGCAAAATTCTGTAATTCTTTTTAATACCTTCTGCCCGTTGTACTTGTGGAAACTGTTAAAAGTGGAACAGGTCCCCAAGTAGCATGGAATAGCCACAGCCACAGAAGATATTCTGAGAACATGGATATACTGCATGTCCTCATTTTATCTCTCATTTATGAAACAGCTTCAAGAGCCCCTCTCTAGAACTCAGTGAAGAGGGGAAAAACCCTTACATTCACTTTACAGAGAGATGAGTCTTGAGACGTAAAACACTACAGACACTCTGTGAAAAGGCCTTTTGAGTGTTTTTTTTTCTTATTTAAAATGCCATTTCTTATATATACACTACTATATATACATTTATATTAGTACACAATATGTATACATTAGGATAATTATATACATTCAGTAAGTAGCCAAAAAGAATTCCAGCCCTAAACTTCAAGAATCCATTCTGTTTCAACCCATTTTCAGGGTAAAAACGTACAGCTTTTCTGTGGCAAAACAAAGAGAACCGTTCTTACTGCAGCAATCACCAATTAACAAAATTACCTTTTTCACAATGGTTGCTGCCTCCTTTCACATCCTTCGTAGTATTGCATTGTCAGAGATGAAAGAAAAATGGATGTTACAGGTGTTCTTTAAAAAGTAGTAATAATGCATCCCAGAGAATGTGGCACTTCATGAAATAATGATGCCACAAGGGTTCACAGCAGAGCAGGAATTGTGTATGATCAATTCTAATCTACTACAGGTGTGACTGTCTCTCTTACTTAATAAAGGCAAGACAGGATTGAGAAAACAGGAATGCTTTCCATTAGGAAGGGAAATGGAAACTGGCATTTTATGCCAGGCTGTATTTCAGGGCGGAGACACAATTCTTCATCAGCCAGAAACCTTGAGAAACCCAAGCAATATTGTCATTCTGACAGCAAACATCACAGCCTCTTTCACAGACACAGAAAGAAAAGGCAATGATCACATTTAATTTCCATACAAACTAAATGTGTACTGTCTGCTGTCACCCTTAACATCAGGTTATCAGAGCACCTTTTTTTGTGCAATATAAATAATTAAAAGAAATGTTCTTATCATGCAAATCTTCATGTCTCATGCATGTGGTGCCTTTCAGATGTGTTTCAACCTGACTAGTAGTAAATGTTTCTTTTGTAAAATCCCATTTCTCAGCTGTTTCTAACCAAAGCAGTATCTGGCTGGCCAAGATGTGTCTTTCCAAGTGCCTGCCCCAGGTTGAAAGCTGTAGCTGAAGAAGTCAGGTAGGTTCAAGATCAGGGTGGGTAAAAACATTTGTATGCATTAAAACAATCCGGAAACCTTTTGTTTGAAAAGATGTGGCACCTGCACAGTTTTGAGCAACGGCTGTGAATTTAACAGAGGGGGCTTTGAACAGGAGAGATGCTCTTCCTCCAGTCCTCTGAAAACTGGGATGTTGGATCCCACAACATCACCAAATGCTGACCTGTATTTCACTGTTCAGTTTTCCACAGAACAGGTCAGAGCTCCAGGGGAAAACACAGATCACTGACATGAAAGGAGGAAAGGGTCAGGGCAAGGCAAGAAGTCAAGTAAAGAATGGCTGAAGGGGGGTTAGAGGTGAGGAGGACACGACTGCCAAGCAGGGCAGAGGCTGGAGAAGAGAAGGGATGTTCACAGAGGTGAAAAGGATAAAACAGGTGGGGAGTTGGCGGTTAAAGATCAGAGTCCAATCAAATGGTCTCCAGGACACACCTAATTAAGAATGGAATCATTCCTCACCTTCACCAGGGCCAGCCTGGACAGAGGAAGGCAATCTTTCCACTCCTGTCTGTGATTTCATTATCTTAAGTGCAGGGGCTGAATATTCACAGTTGCAAATGGACTCAGTGGGAGCTGCAGTCTGGTTGTGTAAAGTGCTGTACATTGCTAAGTAAGCTGAAAAAAACAGGCCCAAGTCATCTCAGACTGGACACCTGAAATTAATGGGTAGTTTTGACCTTAATCTCTTGTTGGTCAATTCAATCCTACAAGGTGGGGGGAAAGTGGAACTCCCTTACCTCACAAGAAGTTTTAATTCAAAAAAAGAAACTCCCAGGTGCTCATCCAGTCAAATACTAAAATGATGAGCACTACAGAGGAGCCCAAAAGGAAATTAATAATTCTGTCTCCAGAACATGGTTTGAATTACAAGCAGAAATAAGGCATAGGGGACACATTGATTAATGAAAGGAAAACAAAATATTGAATAGCCTCTCATTAACTGAGCATCCTATTTTCTGTGCACTGAGGCCAGGGTCCTGTGCAGAAATAGCATGAGACCATATAAAGGCTTCATTGTAATGCAGATGCACATAAGATGCAAATAAAGGTTGCACAGACAATCTCAATTTAAGGATTTCTTAAGGTTTGTGTGCTCTGTTTAGCTGCCTTTCTAATACCCTTTAATGCAGGTATTTTTGTGTGTAACAACTTGCTGAGAAACATACTCTGGGAATGCTGAAAGGGCTGAATATTTCCCCCAGATAAATCAATTTCTAACCTCACCCACACCAGTGCCACTGGAAAGTGTATTTGACACATGATTTATACAGATGCAACGCTTTAAACATCCAGGCATGCTCTTGGTACTTTCTGATCAGCTAATTCAAAATACCACCTAAACAAGAGCCCCTTTGGATTGACATAAGTGCAAGGGCAATATTTTTACATGACATGAAAAACAGTGTCTATTCAATTAGGGAGAGGTGCATGTTTAAAGCACATTTTGGAAACTGTGGCAGCACAGTTTTATATGTGCCATTAAAGATACTCAGCAGCAATGAGTTCTGAACTTGGTAATTTTCCTCTTAGTATGGTCATAGTAACATACTTCTAAAATGGAAATACATTTCAAAGAAATAGCCCAGAGGTTATATATATATGGAATATATCACTGAACTAATCACAGTAAAGTAATATCATAGGCAATATTAAACCTCCAGTGATAGCTGCCCCAGGTATTTAAAGGAGCAGTGCAGAAAATGCTGCTGTAACCCAGGCAGTGCTCTATCTGAAACTGAGACTCCATCTCCCCCCTGATTTAAGGGCTTTATACTGAAACATGCTGACTTCTTCTCACCTAATTTGGGATTATCACTGAATATATACATACTCTTTACTGTCCAACTGCTTTCACTTCCTTAGTGGTAATTCCCACAGCTGGTGCTTTAAAAGAGCAAAACCAGGACAAATGCAGGGTCAAGACCAAGGCAAGGTGGTGCCTGCAAAGTCTTGGAGGACAAAATAAATGTGTTTAATTAAGCACAGCAGCCTGTCCACCCCAACCCCTCTGCCCCAACCGATACAAATCAACATGCACCAGGTTTTCTCTTTCTCTCAAGGTGAGGGACCAGATGAATTTCACCACCCTTCCTGCCTTCTCTGAGGTTCAGCCAGCACTGAAGAGCTTTAGTTTTGGCTGATTTATGCTGCTCTTAAACCACAAATGCAGTTACAAGACCTTCTGTGCTACACCAGCTGCCACCAGCCCTCACGCTCCCCTTGTGACTCTTCAACAGGGCACCTCAGGAGCTACAAAAATGGGCCACTCCAGTCTGAAGAGACTCAGCATTATTTCTAGGGGTTGGGACAGTCTGAAGAGGCTCAGCATTATTTCCAGGGGCTGGGACATGCTGGGTGTGGATCTGCCTGGTGAGAAACCCACAGCATTCCCAGGGAGGGGTGACAGGATGGATGCAGCCGAACCACAGCAAGGCAAGCCCTGGCAGCCCATGGGCATCATCCCTAGGAAGGACCCACACAAACACAAACACTGCCCATGGATGGGGAGCATTCCCAAATGTCCAAGGAAAGGAAATCACTGCTGGGAACAATGCTGCAAGTACCCTCAGAAATCCTGAAGTGCTGCTCAACCACTGACAGAACAGGCAGGGTGATAAGAGCAGGATCTGTGCCCTGGATGAGCAGCAGTGAAAGGTTTCAGAGAGCACCTGTGCCCATACAGAACAAGGTGCTGCTCTGGAATAATGCACAGAAACAGAAAAAAACCAGTAAACTCCAGCACAATGCACCAGCCAACTTGCTAAAACCTGTCCCTAAGTGCTCCCCACCTTCCCAGGCTCTCATTTCACTGACCCTGTCCCTTACCAGTATCCTCTGCCCCAAAACTAGCTTATACTTTCTAAGCAGCACAGATTGGGTGGGATTTCTTTGCTGTAGTCAAAAGCATCAGCCACCTTTATTTGGCTTCTACTAGGAATTGAAAATAAAACAAATCTAATTACAAAACCAGTGTAAAGTGCTCATGCACTGCTGCATTATCTGAAAGATGGTTATTATAATCAAGACAGCTCTGCTTTACTCTGCTGTCTCCTAATGAGAGACACTGCAAAATGTTATTTCAGATTTCGTCAGGAGGAAAAAAACTCCCTTCATTATTTTTTACCTCTTTATGCATAAACTGGATGACACACACACCTGACACAAACACCAGCTTTACTGGCTCTGCTGCCTGTGTGTCAACAGGCACCTCTTGCAAAGGGAAGATGCTAAAAATGTTTTAATATGATGCCAGTGCAGATATTTTTCTTGTTCAGACCGAAAACTCTCTTGACGTACTGCATCAGGAGTGATGAACAAAACTGTTCCATGTTTAAGCAGCCAGAAGCATTTGTCTCCTTAAACAAGACATTATAATCATTCCTTTTGCAGCCTAGTGAAATAACATTGCAGAAAAACTCCTCTCTAAATAAGGATAAACAACATGGTGGCTTGATCACAGCAGACTGCCAGAACAATCACACTTATAATCTTAGCACTGACAGCACATTGAGCAATCTCAGTTACAATTGCTTGGTCTCATTTCACAATATCCTCAGGATGATGATTCTGAGAGTGCTGAGACAGAAACTCAGCAACTGTTTCCAGAGATGCAGGCACAACTTGGCAACACAGAACAAGGAAAGACAAAAGAAGCCACTTTAAAAGAACAGTACTTTGGAATGAAATCTCAATTTTTTAAATGCTTACCCGTGAGCATTTTTTTCTTGATATCTGCTTGAAAGAAAGTAAGGCAGAAGTTGGAGGGGTTCTCTGCATGATTTGTGAAATGAAGCCACCAGGTTACATTAGAAGTAGTAACACCAACCCCATTTTCTAATGTTTAGTCCTTGTGTTTTTATGACATCTACATTTGCCATTAGTGAAAACTGCAGCATCCGAGGTTCTGTGTCTCATTTCTGTCCTTTCAAATAAGAGCTCTCTCCAGCCTGGTAACCTGATGGGAAGTTTGGAGCACAATTTGTTAAATCAGATCAGAGCAATAGCTCTTACTTCAGCAGTAGTCATTTCTGAGATCAATGAAGGCAGATACACGGTTTAAAATAATTTAAAAAGTGAAAATAGCCTGGCATCGTATTTTTCTTAAGCAAAATATTCAAATATAAGCAATGAAGTCTGAGGAACGTAATCAAAAAGAAACACCTTCCTCTACATTATGCTCCGAACTGCTGTCTGTGTTGTTTCATCATTTTTTCCATTAAATCAGACACTTCTTCTAAACCAAGCCCTTGGGGAGCAGGAGACAAAAGTGATGAGAATGCAATGTGTGAATACAAAAGTGGAGCATGTGTTTTATAACTAACTCTGTTCAGAGATCAAGGGAAGTGTCACTGTTTATAGCCATCAGGAAAGAATCAATGTAATTATATTTGTAGTATCAATTCAGGTCAATATTCTAATACAGACACAGTAAAGCCACAATTACAATTTACATCTGCATCGAACAGTGCATTTACCTCTTAACCTCACATGAAAAACCAGAACAAAACCCTTTTTCCTTCTCCCACACACACACACATCCCTCATCATTTCAATCTTGAAACAAGGTGTAGTTGAGCCCCTCAGATTAAGTCAGAAAACAACACAGTGCAACTGGATTTGCTCTGAAACCTGAGAGATCTGGGTTCAGGACTGAAACCAGTGCACCAGCTCTTGAAGGTTTTGAGACCTGGATGCAGTAAAAACCTTCACTGAATTCCCAGATTTGGAGCAATTCCTACTTAAAAAAAAAAAAGAAAATCTAATAACATTGCACCAGGATACTTTTCTCCACTTGCTAACCCAGACACTGTTGGTTGGCTGCCTTTTGGGAGAGGTGAATTCCAGGCAAACCAACCTCTCCCACTACCAAAACCAAAAGAAAGTTCTTTCCAAACCAAATTGTGTCCAAGAAAAATCGTATGATAGCCCTTAACCCTCCCTCCATGGTTTTTACTATGAAGGCTTGAGTCATAGATATTTACACAATAATATTTCTGTAGCACCATCGAGATGGGTTGAGATGAACAAGCACCAGACTGTTTCAGCCTGTCTGCACACCCCCAGGCAATTTAAATTAATGGGACTTTAGCCAACAAGAGGAAAAAAAAACATTTAAAAGGTGATATTCTTGATTTTACTCTATTCAATCTTTACCCTTAGTCAGCCTCAAACTTGAATCTGAATTAAAAATGTTTTGCACACAAGCCTGCCTCCTCTTCAAGAACCTGCAACACCCATTAAACATGACAAAATTCAAAGATAAAAATGACCTTAACAATGCAGAAAGGACTGCAAATCTGTGACAGACTTTACCAAAACCTGAAGCATAGGAACTTTACTTGCTCAGCAGACATCCAACTTTTCCAAATTCAGAGAACTTTCCTGCAGTTTCAGAATGGAGACACTTACCTAGAGAAAAACAACAAAAAATGTATTAAAGGACACATTAGGCAGAGTCTAAAACTTCTGGAAAAGTTTTGCTTTTTAAATTATGAGATTCCACTGGACAAACTTTCATTATAGATTAAAATTACATCTCATAAATACTTTATTATAGCAAGGTTTCATTGATAAACAGATATCAAGTATTAATATATCATTAATGCGTATTTTTGAGAATGGCTAACCAATTTTAAAAAGTCCAACAAAACTGGAAATTGCTGATGCTTATCACAACTTTCAGCAGGGATTTGTTAATACTCTCAATTTAGGTTTAATCAACCCCTTGCTCATCAGCTGGTAAAATCAGCCCCAAGCCCAGACTTGTAAAAATCCATATATAGAAGGCAAACAGGTATCAAAGTAAAACTTAAATATTTAAGGTTCAAATTCAGGTTGCAGCATAATCCAATCATTTTCAAGCACCAGCTCCACCTCTGGAAGCCTCATCTCAGCAGTGAAGATCAGCACCCTCAAAAACAACACGTGGAGCAAAGGCTGAGTGCAACGTGGCAGAGCATAAAACATCCCAAATTTCACTGGGAAGAAGAAATTTGTAGGCAGGAAATACACAAAGCAGGTTTAATTATGTGTCAAACCCATTCATTTCCACTCTGGGCTTTAAAGAGCTTCCCTGTAACTCCAGTTAGAGAGGACATTTCACACCCCCAAAAGGGTTTTGTGATGGGAGCTGGCAGAAATCTGGAGAGGAGCTCAGTGTGTGTGGGGCTTTCAGTCCTTAATCCTCCAGTTCCAGGCAGGATTTCAGCACAGACTTCAGTCCCAGTGACTTGGGGAGGTACATGAAGTTCAACATCAGCTTAAGGGCTACCTGGAAGAGGAGTCTGAAGGTTTACATCACTCTCACCCATTCCTCCTCCAAACAAGGTAATAGTTATAAGTTTTAGGGGAAAAAAACAAAGTGGGAAAAAAAAAAAAGGAAAAAGTGGAAAGTCTGCAATGCTATTTTGATCCTTCTAAGCCTTCGGGACAAATGCTTTACAGACCTTGTAGTCTTACAGAGTGCAATTTATAAAGATTAAAGATTAACATTTATAGAAAAATGCCTTTCCTTAATACTGTAGGGATGCCATAAAAAGTAATACTTTTCATTATAATACCACTTTATGGTACATGAGAGCTTTAGTACCCCACAGGTCTTTTCCTCTTCAGTATCTGGAGGGGAAAGAACACAGATTGCAAAAAAGTAGATGCTTCTTTCTTTCTTTCTTTCTTTTTCCAGCTCAGCAAATATATATCATTACTTCAGTCCCTTCAAGGTGAGCTTTGTTGTGAAGAGAGATAAGGCCCAAAGCAGAGGCAAGGTTGGAACTGAATTAGTCATTGTATATGCATTTTTATCCGTTTTGACAATGTAGAATTTTAATGAAGGAATGCTACAAGGATTCTGCTCTGAAACAAGCAGTTTAATTCTCTCTGTAATTCAGAAAGCAAGTTTAAGTAATGACTTTATAATTCTTAATTATCGCAGAAGAATCCTTTTTACATTCCCTTTTTCTTCATTACTCCAGTATATCCTACCCGAAATTTAATTTTCATTTTCAGCTTCTGCAATAATATTTTTCATTATTTGGCAAATAAAACACACTACAATGAACAAATTAGAGAGGGGCACATGCATGAAATAGCATCCTCTAGACTGTGTTCTTCTCTGCGCTGCATCCAAGCAACTTTTAACATTTTGCAGTGGTTGTAACAAGTGCTATTTCAAACTTTTTTTTCTCTGAACATGACAGCTCTGCACTCAGGGCAGTGACAGCAGACCCCTCTGCCCAGGGACACCCTCACTGCTTTTCCTGCTGCACTACCAGGGACTCCTGGGTCCCCCCTGTCCCTCCAGGAGAGCAGAACAGGAGGTGAAGTGGCAGGATGAGTTTACAGCTGGGATGGGTATTGGCAAAAGTCTGTTCTCATTCCAGCTGCAGGGGATGAGACACTGCCCACCCTGCTGTGCCCAGCACAACCCACCCTGAGACTGATGGAGCTGGGAGATTTGCTTTCAAAATCTGGCTCTCTTTCCTCTGTTCTGCATCTACCATCCTTCTAAACCCTGTGAACTTTGACTCTCAGCTTGTACCCATTTGGCTGAAACTCCAGCAAACAGCTCTTCATCTCTGCTCGTGTAAAAGTTAGAGTTTAGTGCAATAAAATAAAATAAACCCCAAACCCTCAGAACTAATTATCTGCAATATGTATTCTTATTTTTATATGATTTTGGCACTTGCCATCAAAATATCACGCTCATAAAAAATAGATTTGCCTCCTATACAGATGATCTATTACCACCACAGCTCGTGTTATTTCCTCAGAAGAAAATGAAAAGCTCCATTTGAAACTCACTTAGCAGCTGGTTATTCTGCATTTCATACAGAAAGCAGCACCCGTAAAGGTGAAAATGAATAATGATCCGTTGGCGAAGAAGTCACAAAAATTCAAATGCAAGACTTATCCAGAGCTTTGATACTCCAATCCTCTTAGAGAATTTATAAAATAATGCTCTGTGCACTGGAAAAAAAAAAATTGATTCCACCCACAGTACAAAACCAAAGGAAATTCACTTTATAAAAGAAAAACAAATTAAACAAATTCAGAGGCCTGGCAGGCCTGTAATTCATTAGGAGCAGGCCTGGGGTCCCTCGGGAACAGCCACACACACTCTGCAGAGCTGGGAAACGTGTACTTAGAGACCAGAATCAGCTGCAAACCTGCAAATGCAGAGAATGGTTCTCTGTTTAATTCATTTTAACACTTTGCTTGGCTTTGGCTGTTCTCTCCTCCCGTGTCTGCACCCAGAAGTTTGTCCTGCTCCTGTCTCCTCACCAGAGCAAGCCCCCTCTCACTGTGGAGCCTGGTTTGATCTTGTCCAGCCTCAGCTTCTCCAGCCCTGTCCACCTCCTCAGCACCCTGCACTGCAGGGCAAGCTCCAGCCATCCAGGCTGGATCCAGGGCCTTGGAGCAAACAGGTCCAGTTTTCATGGACCCCGTTTCTCCTGGTATTTCTGCAGAGCATCAGCTCCAAAATCTGTGCCCCCCTACCACAGAGAGCCAAAACAAACCACTCTGCAGTACAACAACAAGAAAGGCAGAGTGGAGTTATCTCTCTGAGTGGCAGGGGGTGGGCTGGAACGAGGTGTTTTTTAAGGTCCCTCCCAACCCAAACCATTCCAGGATTCTGAGATTCTATAAATTAAACCACTCCCTGAAGGATGGCCAGCCTGGCCAGCACAGACTCAGCTCCCTGCTAAGGTAACCCAGGCTGTCAGAAGTGAGGCAAAATACCAAAGTAACAACAAAAGTTCAGCAGAGCCAAAAGCCAGTGCCAAAAAGCTGTAGAGTTTTGTAGAAGAATTCTCGATAAACATTTTTCTGCGTTTTTACAGTTCTATGAAAAAGGACTCAAGCCCACAGTCCAACTTTTTCTTCTCCAACAGAGCTTGACCACAGGCTCAGAGGCGAAGAAACAAACACATCCTCAGACAGCAGGGAAGCTGCTGGGCGTGAAGTTTTATTGAGAAAAACCCCATCAGGAGAAGAAGCTGTGTGGAACACAGCGGGCTCGGGCTGGAGACGCCGGCGGTAAACATCTGAGCTGAGTTTCCAGTCCAGTGGCAGTACAAATGGTGCTGAACACCTCTCACCAGATATGCCTGGCCTAGCTCGAGCCTGTCAGACTGAAAACTCGCACAAGGATTTGTATGCAGCATCCCAGATTACCCTGGAGATGCTGGAGCTATCACAGTGTGGGGTGGATTTCTACAGCAGCTCGGCCAAGTTTAACAGGCAGAGACAGGAAAGCTTTCCGAGTCCACACACACACACACACACGTATCAAAGGCACAATCCCCAAGCAAAAGCTCCTATTACACCTTTATGTGCCTACAATATGGAAAACACTAGTTGCACGTTAAATTTTTAATGCACCCCAATGTTCACAGAATTTTTTATTTATTGCTAAGAGGGAGCTTCTAGGCAATGTTGCTGCTGGTGCATCTTGAAACGCGCCCACCTCTGTGTTGTAACAACTGCAAGGAATTGATGCACGTCAAGAAAGTTAGGCTGATTCTGTCTGCTGGGGTAAAATAGGTCAGCAGAGCTGAATACATGGAGACTAACCCCTACTGACTGGAGAAAAGTCGAAAGTTTTGGGTTGTACCCCACGTTTTTCAAGCTGTCCTTCCATTAAAGCACCCAGCACAGGCAGGAAAGACAGAACAGTGTGACATGGCTATAAAGGTGTTCTGGCATCTGAAATAGGTCATGAAAGCACTGGGGGAAAGCAAAGCTTCCAGGCACCACGTTCTCAGCCAAAAGGGGATCAACTGCTGGAATGAAATGAATTTTTGGGGATAAATGTGGTCAGGGTCAAGAGGAACAATCCATATTAACTGCTCTTATGTCTGTAACATTGTGGAGCACAATCCAAACAATGAAGACACAGAGAGGGCTGGATTATATTGAAAACGTGTTCCTGCCAGGAAACAAAGCACAAACCAACCCATTTCCTGAACCTGCAGTGACTTGAGGGAAAACAAATAGATTTTAAACCAATCTTGTTCTAACTCCTTAAATTCCTCTTTGGTAACGGTAAAGGCTCAGCAATCATTACAAAAAAAACCACTTGGGATTTTTTTCTGTCCCGAAAGATCTTCAGTCCCCAGAGGACAACCTGTACCAAAACATGGGAAAGTCAAAAAAGGGGCCCCATTCCAGCAGCAATGCATTTCTGTCTTCTGTGTAAGATAAAAAATGAGCTCAGGGGAATTTCACTACAGTGTTAAGAACTGACATTCTATATGTAATGCCTGATTAATTTGTCCCTGAATCAGATAAAGACTTCTGGTCAGAAATGGGTCAGGTTGACCAGAATTAGCTGTTAGGAAGAGAAATGTGGATAGAAGGGCTGAGTGAAAAACTGTAGCATCACAGGGAATCAGTGCCATGCACTGTGTACTCCTCCAGAGAGAAATAAACTACTCCACAATTACGAGACCACAATGTTCTACCTAACCTACAAAAAATTCCCTTTTTGCCTAAAGATCTATTAATTTTTCAATGTCCCATTAAAAAAAAAAAAAAGACTTAAAAAGGAGTTAAAAACCCTGTCAGTCACAAACCCCACAGCAGTTTTCACCACCACACCTTGGCAGACATCCTTCCAGGGAACATGCACACAAGAACAGAGCCTTCTGTAACCACACTGACACTCTGCAAGAGCTGCTCCAGCTGATTCCTCCAGAGAGAGATGCTACAAAAACGAGCCAAATTACAATGGGGCTCTGTATAGCAGGGCAGCATAACACACAATTACTGTAACCTTGCCCTGAGGCATTTCACAGGCAGATAAAAAAAAAAATAGCCTGCATTTAAGTACTTAACAATTTTTCTTAAGAGAAGAAAAAGAAAAGGCTCATTTTCTTGCTCCTTCCAAAGCAGGCAGCACTGGGATGGATTAATCACACAGAGGGAAACTGAAGGAGGATCCCCTTCGTGAAGGACAGGTTTGTTGGGCAGATGTTTGACATTGAACACAGTGGTTTCCCTCTCCTGTGGATAGGAAGGACAGTGCAGAACTGCATCAGCTCGTTAATAAATGAGATAATGAATGGAGAGCACCAGCCACTCCTGTAGTCCAGAAATGATCACGCTCCTGTTTGGAGAAACTATCAGGGTCTGCAGAAACTGGTTCCCTGTAGACTGTTGTCAGGACCTTGAATTATCCCTGACACCATCCCCGTGGTGTCTGCCCCTCAGTCACAGCCATGATTTGCAGCACATCTCAAAACACCTGTGCCTGAAGCAGGACAAAACGGATTTGGCACCCAGGTATTTATGGCAACTATTGGAGACTCCACAGCCCATTTCCCAACATTAAGGGAACCACAAGGAGACTGCAGAGAGCAGGCAGAGCCTCCAGAACAGAGTCTGCTGAGAACCAGTCTCTGCTGTGACAGAAAATTTTGCAGGATGTAAGTAGTGACATGGACTAATCTCTTAATAAAAATCTAATTTCGTTGTTTCTCCTGGAAGAGATGTGGGATCCTGCTTCCACCCAAACAGGAAATGCTTAGTTATTAAGCTGAATTAGCTAATTCTCCCTTGGTACTTACTTTGGTCTCGTTCAATAATATCCCCAACATCACTTTAACACTTGAGCAACCAACCGAGAAAATGGCATTACTGTTATTACTCTTAGATACTGCTTCAGCAAAATAAATCCTTTTTTTTTTTTCCTAATTGGTAAAAAGGAACTTATCTCTATGGATAAGCATCATCCTGTCTAGACAACCATTATAAAACCTCTGCCTGTACCACCACTGCATTTCATTACACACAGATGCACAGCAGCCTGGGTCTGAGAATATCAGAGATACTCCAGTACTTGGTTCACATCTCTGGGAGTGAATTCCAGGTGAGCCTCAGGAGCAGTTCTGTGTTTGAAGCAGTGACTGTGAGCACAACTTCAGCTCCTTTCACCAGTGCCTCACTGGCACCTCAGATCCTGGAGCAAACAGCTCTTAAATCCTGGATACACGGGAATGTGCTCAGGGCCCCTCCCAGTCCAGTATCACACAGCAAGAACAAGGCAAGCAATTAAATGCTTGGATTGATGACCAAGCCACAGGGATCCAAAGGGCTGGAGCAGGCAGGAAACCACCTTGGGAGCCAGCAATTGCAGATTAGGTTTTGTATCTCAAACTTTGAGCCATCACCAGCTGACAAATAAAAAATGCTTGTGAAGGATGTGCCAGTTCACTTGGAAACGACAGCTGTGTGACCACAGCACGCAGACTCACCTGCAGCTATTGATGCTGCAATCCAAAAGTGGACCCAAAAAACACACACTTGTGCATGTTGGCCACACCAAACAGCAGGAGGGAGAAAAAAGAAAAGCACAAAATAAAAAATCCTTTGAATTACACTGATTCCCCCTATTTTGAGGGGAGGGGAAGAAAATTTTGAAGCTTAGTTACTGAGACACACATCCCCTGAATTTATAGGTGTTCACTGCTGGGGAATAAAACTCCAGCCAAAGTTATCACATTAAAAATTAATCTTGCCAGTTTCCTCTTTGTAACTCAGCTGCTCTTTGGGAGACAGCTCTAACTGCAAAAATCAGCCTGAGAAAAAAAACACTTACAAACACGCTACTATTAGCATAGATATCTGCTATTATTTCTTAAAAACAGGACTTTTTTTGCAAAGATTTCCCCACAGAGAAGCTCAAAAAAAAAAATCTTTCCTCCTTAAAGACCTGAAGATGAAGAGCCCAAAACTCTGTGATACCTCTTAATGCAGCCCCATCCTCCTCAAGAGCAATTTTATGCAGAAAAAGCCTTTGATGCAAGAGGAATTAAAAGGACAATATTAACGAGAAAAATTAGATACTATTTCATCTCATTGTCTCCAATAGCGCCATTAGCGGCACTTAAAATAATGATAATTCAGGATTATTTTAATTATGTTTCACGCTTTTTCAGGGCACACTAATGAAGGGCAGGGATAAAGGAGCAGCTCATTGTGCTGGGCACTGTCAGAACTGCCCAGTACCCACATGAGGGATGCAGAACTCAACTTCTCACCCTCACTATCAATTCCCTGTTGACACCTCTAACTCAAGGGCTGTCAACTTCTAAAATCCTGGCCAAATTCCAGCTGGATAATTAGACTGTGTCTAAAGTGCTTATTTATTCCTGGAGTTTTAATTGGATAAACACATACATTTTCTTTTCTGGATAGCCCTGAATGTTGCTGAGCACTTTTCAGTATTTTCAGAGTTTATTCCACGGCTGGCTCACGTTGTTCCAGGTTAAACCAACTCAATCAACTTCTAATTTTATGCTGGCAAATTGTCCATGGATTTATATAAACAGAAACAGTAAAATTAAAAAGAACAAAGTATTTCATCCTTGTTCAAAATTAGTTCATAAAGCACTTTAAAATCACATTTCCCCCCTCAATATTTATTAATAATTTTGAAGCTGCTCTATCCCCAAACCTAACAGCAAATTAATTCTTAGTGTACCACTTGCAAATTTCATGCAAAACCCCACTACAATGTAGCCTTCAGTTTGATAAAACACTGTCATACATCCATTTATTTTTTCAAATTTTGCTTCCATGCTCTAGAACAATGTTCCTCTCCAACCATCAGCCAAACACTTATTATTAATCATTTATATTCCCATATGGACACAAAGGCTGGGGAGGTGGCCTCAGGCACACGGGAGAGCGCTCACACCTTTTTGTGGGGTGTGAAGTTGAGAGGCACAGACAGGAACCCAAGCTTCCACTTCACTCCTGCAGACTCTGAGCGATGAGTCAGAGTCCTCAGGAAACTTTCTGGACTATCTAAAGAACTTCAGTCCCCAACAGACTCCTAAATTAGATGCCTGTTTTGAGACGTGTCAGTGTCTCATGTTTTCAGTTGGATTAATTGGAAAAAATGTCTACAGCAGCCAGATCTCCTAGGGGGGGCAAACCCTCATTCTCTACCATTAATTTCTACAGGTCCACAATTTTTTATGTAATCAGACAACTAAACCACTAGTTTCTACATAAATATTTTCATAACTTTGACAATTACTTTAAAACAGGAATAAAATGCTCAATTTGACTGCAGCTTCTTTTCCTGTTCATAACACATTAAGTATCTAAGGAAATCAAAAATTGATCCTTTGTGCAGCCAGCTTCATACTACTCATAATTAAAAAGCTGATTTTGATGTACAGTAGGCACATCAGACAGACAATTAATTGCCTTTATAGCACAGGGTACTCTGTTACAAACATCTGCAGCAAGAAAACTGAAGATACCATTTCTACTGAGCATTACTAAACCCATTAGAAATACAACAGAGCAGAGCATTTTTGCTGTCCCTCCCTACCCCCCAAACACCCTGCTGAGAATATATTTAACCTGCAGCGGCTAAAATCCATAAATGTTGAATCGTCACCATATTCTGGATGATCTTCTTTTAACCTAATCAGCCTAAACTAGGAACAGTCCTGCTGAAAAGTGTGTGCTAATGTAGCAGAGGCATCATCATGCACATCAGGTCCAGCAGATAAAAGGGCTCTGAGGCACATCATTCTACAGGAAATGAAGCGTCAGTGATGAACATCGGTTTCTCATTTTAAATATTAAAACAGGCCATGGGACTTTGCCCTTTCTAACTGGGACTGGAGAGACAATTTGAAAGGTTAATTAAATGACTGACATGTCAGGGCGGCACGGTGCAGGATCTGCAGAGTAAGGTCTGCCCATGGAAATCCGTGGCTTTCACTGCAGGCAGCAGCAGGAGCAGGACCAAAAGTCATCATCAACAGTCTAAGGACACTCAGGGAAGTTGAGGCAAATCCACTGATGGTGTGCAGGCACCATGCAGGAGCTGCAGCACATGGAATCCCAGTGGGAACGCTCCCATGGGAGAGCACAGACACCCCCCTGGGATTTAGCTTTGGAGCTGCTTCTCTCCTGAGCCTCAACATCCACACACCATTTAATGTGCTTTAACTTGTGCTGCACGCCCACCACAGGAAAACTTCCTGGGACTTTGACAAAGCGAGCAAGGCTGCTGGTTTCACAGCACACATCCCCCAAATGCTGGTTTTATTTTCTCCATGGCCAAGTTTGCCCTGACAGGGGATTATTTGGTTCTGGAGGCAGCAGATGTGATGGAAAGTACTTCAGCCCCAACAGTTCTGCCCTGAGAGCTCTCTGCAGCCCAGGCTTCACAAGCATTGGTCGAAATAAAATAACCACAGCAGAATTTTTGTGTTTTACCTTGGATGCAGGACTGGTGAACAGAAGTTGAACTGAAGTTATGAACTCTATCTGGGCTTTTTTTTTTTTTTTTTTAAATCTGCACCTTTGTCCCCATAGAATTCCAAAGGAACTTTACCCCTGCCTGCAAAGGCAGCAGCACATCCCCTGTGCAGCCCCTGACCCTGAACATCCCCCCCAAGCAGCACAGACCAAGGCAGGTGTACCTCAGGTCATCCCTCCCAATCACAATTCCTAAAAGCGTGAGTGAATTTTAAAATGAGGGAGTTTTGACATTCAAAACTCAAATTTACACAGAATTTATGTGCAGGCATATAGAGAGCATCTCCTGTGATTGTATCTCTGTATGTATTAGTGACTGATGAATAAACACCAGGAAAAATTACAAGATTTCATACAGTTTTACATCACTTACACAAGTGACAGCTATTTTAATAAGATTCAAGCTGGCATCTTCACAAAACTTTTTCCTCTTCCCTTCTTTTCTCCAAATTTTTCTCATTTTTTTAAAACAAGCTGGCCAAGAACTGAATTCCACACAGAAAAGACAGAGGTTTTTCATCCCAGACATTCATTGGGGAAAAAGAAATCCATACATTTATTTCAAGCTCGGATTCCTACTGCAACATCTTGAAATGCTCAATAATTCCATTAAAGCTTTGTAGGTGAGAAATGTAATCTGCTATTCTGCTACTAAGGCTCCTCTGTTGTAACATAAGCCAAAGGAGCAACTCTTTGAAACAGTAAACAAAAAATATCACTCAAGGCATTAAAAATAATATTTTGAAAGAGAAAAAGAATTAAATGTTGGAAACAATCATAATTATGCTTTAAAGAGAAGGTTTGATTGTGTAACTTCAGTTACCTAGGGCATAATGATTACCAAATTCATAACTCTTTCCCATCAGAGAGAAAATGGAAAAGTCTTAATAATCTAAAAAATATTACAGTATCTTTCTCTATCTGGTGTGAATCAATGATATTTATAGCCCCAGAGGTATTGAATTTCTTTTGTATCAAAGAACACCAATAATAATGTACAAGTCCATTATGGAAGTGCGTATCAAGACAGTGAGCGCTGTCTAAGACTACAAAAGGGGAGAAAGTCAAAACTAAGCCTGTGATCCCAAGAAAACATGTCAATCTTCTCCCACCAGACGCAACCATCAAATAATCTTGGGTGTTTGTAGCTCACCATATAAAAATGGGATGAAAAACGAAAACTGGTAACTATCAAGACATTTTACAGAGTTTGACAGGAAAACTTCACAGCTGAACTCCACAAAAAAAATATCTCAAGCAAATCAGAGTTGCTTAAAAAAATAAACATAGATATGTGTGTGTGTGTGTGTAAAAGAAACAGAAGACAGCAAAGAGTTTGCATTGATTGTCGAATCTAAAGTAATTCTGAGGTACAAGCATCCCCTAAAAGCAGGAGGATGAGAAAAGAGACTGGCAAAGAGGGAAGTGACTGGCCTGTTAACTCCACAGACCTTCAGAGGAACAGTTTTTTGCCAGCAAGAAGAGCAGCTTCACTCTCTGGATGCTCCCTGGCTTTATTCTCCCACCTCTGAAGAGTGTCCTCAGGCATCATCCAGCAGTTACAGAGGGGACCAGTGGGAGTCATTAAAGTAATTAGAACTGCTTGAATGTCAGCAGCAGATGATGCCATGGAGGACAACGCATCCCTACCCTACTGTTAACAGGAGATGTTAATTTTGTGAAATCTTTTCTTTTGTGTTCTGCTTTCTACGTTAACTGTATGAGGCAGAGCCCAAGAGAAAAGACCTACAAAGATCTTGCCAAGCAAGGTACCCAGATGGGCCTGGTTGCCATGGCATTGGCATCCAAGTTCTTGCAGCTGCAAACTCCTGAGCACCCTCTGGTAGTGGGACTTTTAAACACTTAGTGAAACAGTCAACCAATTCAAATAATGGGAATTTAAGTACAGATAAACTCAGATTTAGCTCGCTCCTTTTGAAAAATCACCATCTAACTCAATTCCTGTTTCCAAGGATGAAAACAGCACCTCAGCTGAGGGCTGTCACAGGCACAATCCAAAGTCCAGATGGTGCTAAAATCAAGCTCGGCACATGGGCCTGACACCATCCTGGGGCAGCATATGCCACAGAGTCCACCACGGCTGCTACTGAGCTTGGACTCCACCAAGACAAGTTCTTTCAAGTGCTTTAATAAAGGAGAAATTTCCTATTTAGATGAACAACAGATATATGGACACAGGTAAGCAAAAAACATGCCCAGTGTACTCTAGATAGCCAAGGAGACAATGTTCTTGCTCCCCATATTTTCTGAGTGAAAGCATAAAGCAGGCCTATGGAATAGAAGTGAACACATCAAGTCAGTACTTTGTGAGCTATAAGCAGTATCACTGACCTTCCAGAATAATAACTGATTATTGTGCAGTTGTGAGAAGTCATTTCACTGTAAAAGAAAAAAAGACCCTGGATATCAGAAAGGGCTGACACTTAAATCTATATGCAATATGAATTCATTTTGTTTCTCTTTATACTTTGCTATTCTTAGACAGATAACAGCTTCATGAGACCTGATTTATTGTCCATATGTATCAAAATAGGAATGTGCTCCCACGTTTCAAAGCATTAAATGAGATTTACTCCACAGTAACTTCATTCTGCCTTACCCAAGCAGGATTTGCCATGCCCGGCACTTCTGCCACAATAGAAAATCTCCTCCAAGAAATGCAGAGCTTAGTAAAAAAGTTACTATTACCAGTGTCTTGATACTTAATACTGACAGCCCAGGCCAGCCAATAGAGCTGGTCTATCACTAGAACTGTCTGGAGGGAGGGATGGATTAGGAGAGTGGAAACAGCAAAACACAGCTGGGAAGAGGTGAGTGCTGTCCTCAGTGCACCTGAGGACTCTCAGCATCCCAGGCTGCATCCCATGGGCCAGGGCTGCTCCCTGCCCAGTGCCAGGGCAGGAGGGGATGGCCACAGTGCTGGTTCAGGCTGGGAGAGCTGATTTTCTCCCAGCTAAGCTGTGGGCTGTGGTTTGGAGCTGTGCTGAGAGCAGAGTTGATCACACAGGGATGTTTCAGCCTTACACCACTGAGCTCTTCTCTGCTCCTCATCCCATCGAGGCTGGTGGTGCACAAAGAGTTTGGGGGGACACCTGGGACAGCTGAGCCCAAGGGGTATCTCACACCCCTCATGCTCAGCACACAGAGCTGGGGGAAGGAGGAGAGAAGGGGATGGTCAGAATTAGGGCATCTGCCTTCCCCAGTCAGCATCACACGGGATGGAGCCCTGCCTTCCTAAGGATGCCTGAGCACCTGCCTTGGGAAGTGCTTAATGAATTCCTCACTTTCCCTATTCAAATGTCTTTACCCACAGGCTTTCTTTCCCATTCTCTCCCCAGTCCCACTGCAGGGGATGTGGTTAAACCACGACAGGCACAAACTGAAACACAGGAAACTCCATTTAAACATAAGAAGAAACCACATGATTTCCACAGGTGATTTCCAGCCTCAACAACTTCATGGTTCTGTGATCTCCAGCACATTTGTTGTTCACACATATGAGCATTACCAGCACAATATTTAATAACTGTATCCTTAGCTGCATATAGATTTTAAATCCAATTTCAGAGAATGATAAAACATCCTAGATTTTAATAGGTCATCACAGTGACAGTCAGGTCAATACAATCCCTATTTCATTACTCACACTGCTTTCTTCTGTTCTCACAAAATAAATTGTGCCAAGAGAACATGTGTTTTATACCATTTTAACTATTCTCTCCATGCGTGTGTATATAAAGTTATTTCACAGCGTTTCTGTGAAAGAAAAAATATATTTCCCATATTAGAAAAATCAGGGAAACTTGAGGACAGCTTATAATGTGATTTTCCCAAGGTTATATATAGTTAGGTAATAACTGACACCATATTCATGGAAAAACTAAAATGGCAACAATAGGAAATCCTCCACACAGCACACACACATGAACTGCTTTATTAGCTCTGTAAATTCTTTCAACAACTTACAGCTGAAAATTCAGACTCTTATTCTGAATGCATGTGCAGTCCAGACCTTTTGTCTGTATTTTATGTCAGGTGCTGTCCTGTACCTGTTTGCTTCTTGTTTCACTGCTCCATGAAATTCTGCAACACAAAATTATATGGAAATAGCTACAAAATTATGCAGCTGGAAGTAGAAACAAGCTGTGTCCATCACTTCAAAGATGTGCAGTCATGAAGAGATGTTGCTCCATACAAGCAACATTTCTGCTTGGATTTCCTCCTTTTTAGATACTCAGGGATGGACCAATGCCTACTCCAACACACCACAACAGCTGAATGTTTTCATCCTGTTCTGCTTCTGATCAAAGCTTCCTTTTCTCCAAATCCCAGCTCTGAGAGTTGCACGTTTCACCTATTACAACAGCACCCAGCAACATTTGACTTCACCCAACTATTTTTCTACCAGTGTTATTTTAAAGAGTTTATATAATAACAAATGGACTATCCAATATGTGCTTAATAATGGCTCAGGCAGCCTCTGACAACGGGGTTATCACATCCATTTGATAAGTTGCATGGGAATCCATAACATTCCCCTGAACTGTCACCAAGGAACAGGTTGCAAGGGAATGAGGTCTTCCAGAGGAGCATATTATAAAGGCAGCTTTTATGATACACATTAATGGAGGTCAGAGGCAAGGCTACTGTTCTCATTTATGAAGGGAAAACACTAGATCATAATGATGGCATGAGGATGGGGAGAATAATAAAGTCATTTCCCTGGCTCAGGAAAGATTAGCACATTTTGCCCAGTTAAGTCCTTTTCACTATAAAAGGACTGCCTAGAGGTGCCTTTAAGTATAGATTTGCAGACAGTCAGACCTAGGTGTGTGTATCACATCAATTGCAGCAGGTGACTCTGTGCCTAAAAGTTATTAGGAATAAATACTCCTTCCAGAGCAGAAAATCAATTCAATGCTCATGGCATTCCTTGATTGAGATGATGTGGCTCTTGAGACCAGAGCTCCAAAAGTGGACCAAAGCCTAAATTACAGTAAGTCCTAATTCCTGGCTTATATTAGGGAATTTTATATGGTACTAAAATGCACAGTGACAATTCAGGTTTCTTTTTGAGCTTGTAGACTCAAGTAGTGACCTGTGTCTTTGAGGTTATGTTAACCACTGCTAAGTGCATACTTGTTACTCATATAATTCTTCTCTAAATTACTTAAGATAAAAGAAGCCGAGAAAGAGCCAGGTAGAATCAAACATGATTGCTTCCTATTAAACAGCTGTCAGTTCCACCAGATCTCACCAACCTTGGATCAAAGGCAGTCACACTCAGACACTTTTCCTTTAATAGCTTCATTCATGCCTGGGCAGCGCTGGGAGTCTTTAGCTGTGTTCTGATGCTATCTCAGCACTCCAATGAGCACTGCACATTGTGCTGCTCTGCACCTGCATTCAGCTCTGAAAGAATCCCTCTGCTGGATAGAGAAGCACAAGAATCTCAGAGGAGAACATCTTACAGTGGGCGGCAAGCCCAAGCCTGGTGCCCTTGAAGTTTGGGAAGAGAAAATGCAGAGACATGTACAATACTTAAAAGACTTCTACAAAAATGGAGCATTCTCAATGAACTGCCTACAGGCCTATTCCCAGTGCCACCCCAGCTCAGAAATCCCACTGGAAACTGGCCACAGGAGCCACTGGGAGAATCAGGTCTTAAACTGAGAGAAGCCGACCAGCTACTGCAGCAGATTAAAGCTGTGTTAAACTGTCAGGTTAAAGCATGATGGTGAAATAACCAGGTCACAACTGTGGCCTCAGCATAGAGCAGTGCAGCTCCCAGTGAGCAGTTGATAACTCTCCTTGAAGAAAAAGCAGAATTATTGCCCTAATTCAGAAGGGTCCTCAGACCAGCAGAGGTACCTGCCAGCACTCAGCTCTCTCAGATAAGCAGAGAGGAGAGCACCCCAGTGTATTCCACACACATACATTATTAACTTTTATCTAAAGGCATTAAAATTTGGAGGCCAGCACGTTGGGTTTCCCCATTTAAACAGGACAGAAAAAAGCCTGTCCCCTGAATGTTTTTCTTGGGCATTCATTTCCTTGTCTCACAAGAGAACGCCCACTCTGCTCCCTCAGCAAACACCCTACCAGTGCTCCACGTCATCTATGATCAAAGTTACTCTTGATTTTCAGTGGGGATTTGGAAGCACAACCTTTAGATGTAAAGGAGTGTTAAAATAAAAAAATTAAAACCACAGAACCCAAACCCCTCGTGTTTTGAAGACCTACAGCAACTCCAAAGACTTGCCTAATACATGCACCAAATTTTACATCTCCAGGCTTTAGCTTATTGAATAGGGAAAAATGTAAAAATGCATGACCTGGATGAAAGTACCATTCTTTTCTGCTGTGTTCCCAAGTTTTTCAAGTTGGGGACTTTGTTCTTAGCAAAACTACTTTGGCAGCAACTCTGTCTCCACTGGATGAAAATCTGTGTCATGGAACAACCGACCTAATTTGGATCCACTGTCCAGTTCTGCTCTAGAGAGAACCCTGATTAAACTCAGAGTTATTCTGCACTTCTTTTGAGGGTTGAGGCATTCAAATTAGCTGTTAGATCCTTAGCAAAGATCTTGGAGCTCTTGTGCTAACTCAGACTAGCAGATGTATCAAGGACTATAATTTCTAGCATTACACAAACCAATTAACCTTTGCCAGCAGTACGCACTGTAGAGAACTAAATATAATAAAACATTTTAAGAGTATTGTTTAATTCATACTCAGAGCAGTTTCTCAGAGGTAGTTAGGAACTGATATGCACTGAATCACAGCATGTTACTATGTTGTTCAGTGTTGCTCTATAAGGTTCAAATGAGACTCCTTCAGCTCTAAAAAACCATACCCAAGCCCTGGCAGCTTTTTCACCCAGGTTAGCTAATTCTTCTGCAGATAAAGCCAACAAATAAGCACAGAGGGTAGATGGATTTTTTAAAAAATTAATCTACATCTTACAGGATTGTTCACTTCTACCCTGAGCACATGTATATATTTATACATATTCAAAACATCATTCATTTTTGGGTTAGCAAAGAATGTATCTCTTTAGTCTTTCACAAACTGCAAAGAACAGTGGGTAGAAAAGATGTGTGTTCAACAAATGCCATTCTCAGCTTCTGAGTTTGTACACAAAGATGTGCAGGCAAGACATTCATGGGATTCTCTATGAAAGAAAGAGACACCTGGCAATGCCAGATAGAACACCTTATTGGTATGAGAACATTGTGTTGACAAAAAATATGGAGCATACTTAATAGCCAAAAAATGAAAACTATCAACCTTTAAAGCTCTCTTTCTGTAAACAGATCCTTAGGAAACACTGAAATACGTCCAGGCTGTTCAAACAGGAGGGCCACAGCTCCCCAGGACCAGGAGGCAACATTTGGTAGGACTGATGGCACACCTCCCACAGAAGTTACACTGCTTGCAAAGGCAGACTGGAGCCTGATGAACCAAGTGGGTATTTGAGCCAAAAGTTCATTTGAACAACCTGAAGCGTGTATGCTCTCAAAGCAGTGTCAGCACACAACCTCGAGCAGATTTGCCAGAAGGAGATTACCCAATTTCCTCCCTTTAACAAGTAAATTGGTTAAATCACAGAGATATTTCTGTGTCTTACTGAAGGTCTATTTGGGATGTCACCGTTCCTTAACAAAAAAAGGTTTTCATCCTGCTTCATCTCCGAGTGAAAAACCAAAGGCACTCCGTGTATGAACTCCATGTTGAATTGCAGGAAGCTGATTTGAATTTTAAGATTCAATATAAATTATCTCCTGCATGCACAGAGCTACACTGAGCACTATCATCAATTACACGGGCACAGAACATCACATGAAGAAGTACCCAGCGCATAAATGGCACTTTTGGGGTGTGTATGTTTTCCCAAATCAGCCTTGTTTTAATTGTCAGAGGGATTATCTTGCTATAACAGTCTGTTCCGTTTGTTTTCTTCATGATTATCAGCTGTGAAGTCAAATTCCAATGATCAAGTCTGTTTAGCTTCCCAGCAGCCCCTTTTCAAAACACAAACCCAAAAAACAAACAAACTAAAGGGCGGGGAGTTTTAAAAACAAACCAAAAAACCTTCCAGTTTTTTAGATACATTCAGGAGTATCTAATGTAACAGGAAAAGGTGAATCCTATGTGACATGCATTTTGTGGTCGGGTTGATGGGAAGCCTGAGGGTGTGAAAAAGGCAGACCAAAATCCTTAACAAACCTATAAAGTGAAAAAAGCAACATCTGCCTATGGAAAGATAGGAAAAGCAGGGTCTAATACAGAATGACACATCATAACTAGTGTTTATGTATATTGCCAAAACCATTGCCCTCTCAAATTTCTAAGTAAATTTCAGTTTTAGTCTCTTAATCAGTTCAGCATTCTGCTCTTGTCGAAATGTCTTGTCAAAAGGCATTACCATGACTTAAAAACTTTAAGTTCAGAGGAATGCTAGAGGAACTTAAGCAACATCTATGAAACATGGCACTTCTCATCTTAATTTTAAAACAGTTTTCACTTTCATGATATGAAGCACTATGTTCTGTGCCCTCAAAATTTACACCACCTCCCAGGGCTGAAATAAGAAAGCATGTTGAATAATTCCTCTCTTATCACTTACTACTGAAGTGTAAAGTAAATCTGCTGCTGTTCAATAAAATTCCTCCTTGAAATCACAAGTCTCTCAGTTACTCTTTCTGTCTCAGTGGCATTGAGTATTCCAGGTCACTGCACAGGTTAAGTGAACAACCTCACAAATGCAGAAATAACACAAGCTGAGATTGTTCCAATTTCCCCACAGTACCACTTGGAGAGAGAGGGAAAAAAAAAAAAAAAAAAGAAAATAATCAGATCTACCATTTCCTTCCAGATATGCACCCCACGCCTTTTATTTATTTAAGATTTTTGTTCTTATGGCCTCCTTAATACGACTGGCTGTGCCTCGAGCATTCATTTTGTAGGCAACTGCTCTGATCTGCAGCATCCCTGCTCCAGCAGCATTCCTGTCAGGAAGGGCCTTCCCAGGGCCACTCTCATTTCATCAGAGCTCTGATAATGCCCTGATAAGGGATTTGCTGAGTTCTGACACTCAGCATTCCAACACTTGGGGTTGTTTCTCCCCCTCCTTCCTCACTTTTTTCCCCCTCGGTACTCTTGAGTAGTTCATTAACCCCACATAACCGCCAATTAGGAGAATTTCTCCTGGAAAAGGAACGTTCTCTCTATGAAACTCACTTAATTACAGAAAAATGCATGGCTTAAATATAACAACCTCCTCTCCTGTTAATTCAGCTGTGGTGAATTTCGCATGCTCTATTTTATCCTCTGGTTATGGCACAAGGGAATGCTGAAATGCTGAATACACTTCTTTTCTTTTTTTTTTTTTTTTCTCCTTTAAAAAAACCCCAAAAAGTTCCTGCAAGTTGGGCAGATCCTGAAGGTTTCACTCCTTTAGGGATTATTGCCACAGAGATCAGAAAGCACAACTTTGGGAACTGCCACAGATGTGTATTCTAAAACAATCCACAGATCCCACAACTGTACTTGCTGAATGCTCACAAATACTTTGTGTTTTTCTCCTACACATATTTCTGTAGAAAGAAAAGTTATTTTCTAATTCCAGCCTGCCCATGAGACTAGGGAATGTGTCCAGGCTGACACAAAATGTATGTGAACAGGACCTAAATCAAGCCCATTTCTAATAGGAGGAAAATACTTTGGTACCCTGTTCCCAATCTCCTGAAGAGGCATAGTCCCATAGTTTAAAGATACTTTCCCTGTTGATCAGCAGATCTTCAAGGGACCAAGCAGAAGAGAGGCAGAAGGAAAAAAAAAAAAAAAAAAAAAAATATTCACTTCTCAGAAAGGTTGGAAAAGTGTTATGACTATTTTTGAGACAACTTCACCTTTGGCATAATTTGACCAGATGCAATGGCAGAAAGGTGGGGGGTTTAAACAAATCAAAGCTAGTTTGGGTATAAGAACATGTTTCCAATACTAAAAAGTCACTGAGTTCTTGAGTTTGCTTTCTGAGCCTGACTCTCAGCTGGTATAAATTGATAATGTTGCTCTGATGTGGTTCTTTTCATGTCTGCTCTGCTCTCTGCAGCGCTCTCGGCACGAGGCGATCCTGGGGTTTGCTGCACCCAGTTAATGATGGGAGATAAACAGAGTAATTAAAACTCACATTCAGCGCTATGAACTCTGGAAAGAAATGCATGCAGATCAACAGTTATCAAAATACGGGCTCTAATAAATAAATAAATTAAAAAAACAAAAAGATGATACCATTTGAATGCATTTATCCACAGGCAGCAGTGTTCATTCCTGTACCTTTCCCTGTATGTAGGAATACAAGGGACAACCAATAGAAATGACAAACAGGATTAGGTGTAATAATGTTCCTGTTAAGTGCTACATGGGAAAAACACACCCAGCTATTGTGCTGGCTCTTCATTTCCACAAAGCTTCCAGCATCCATCCACCTCGCACAGTTTTCCCGTGGAATGACTCTCCCTCCTGCTCACAAGCTGCTCCATCTGCCAGCAGGTAAGGAAAATTCAAAGCGCTGCTTGGTCAGCATGACCTCACTCGGAGACGAGGCAAACGAACTGAGCACACCTGCCCAGCGTGTTCCCTGTCAGCCAGAGCCCAAAGTAGCTCCCGAAACTCCAGTTCCTACCGAGCAATGCAGCACACAAATCACCAGGTGGCCCCATTATGTAGCAGTCATTACCACAGACATCCCAGCCCTGCACAAGCCCCGGCTTTCATGTAGCGCAATGCTGCGTGATTATTTGAATAAAAATGTTTCCCATGGAGACAGCTCCCCGTGGCTTACACCTTGTTGGGGACAAAAGAAACGATCTGGAGACGCTGTTAACCTCTGGAAAGATGTGAGAGAGGCTCAGCTGAGGACGGGAAAGTGAACAGTGGCAATGACTAATTGTTTAGTGCAGGATCCAGCATCCTTACCAGCATAAAAACTCTGCCTTTGGGAAATTCGTTTGGGGTTTTTCCCCCTTCAGAGCCTGAAGTGGGATAACCAAGATGGGAACTCACCCTGTACACAATTTGAAGGAGGGCATCTTGCATGAAAAAAGGAGAATTTGTCATACAATATCTACCCAGTCATTTCACTGGCAATTGAAGCAATTTGTTTCATATTTTTGGTACTCAGATTCTACCTCAATAAATGTGCATATAAACAATTCTCCCTGTGTATTACAAGCTTAACCACTCTAAGCTTGGAGCTTCTACAAAATTATAGATGCACATTAAAAAAAAAAAGTTCCTATTCTTACATCCCAGTTAAAAAGAACATATTTTCAAGTGCATTATCTCTCTCCTGTGAACTCTGTCACTAAAACGTGCACCAAAAGCAGTTGGATTTACAGCCCTGGACTACTTGGGGACAAGCAGGGATGTACAAATGCAAGCATGACATTACTTCAAAACTGGCACCAGCACTTCTTGTTACCCTCTTAATCTACCTGTGTGGGTTAATGGGAGCAGTCAGTGCACAAAGCTGATGTGTGTAAAACTTGACTTGGTCAGGACTTGGTCAACAGTTGCAAAAATAGCTGCCACAGTTAATGTCAAGAAATTGAAAGGACAGGATAATGCACAGTTAAGCACTTCTTCCTCCAGGCTGTAGAACAGCAACAAAAGAAAAACCCATCCCTGGGTATTTCCAGGTGTGCTCCATCCTTGGCACACGCAGCCCATTTCCCCAAGCCCAGGCAATGATGGAACACAGGGGCCACTCTAACTAAAAAGGAAACCTCCAAGGGCCAGAGATGAAACTCTATTTGCCTCGGGTCAAAAGATCTTCTGTAGTCCCCAGGGACCATTTGTGTACATCACAAAGCCTTTGCACAGCTCAGCAAAACTGGCAGCCAGAGGAGGCATCAATGCTGGAATTCCAGAGGGATTTCAATGCACAAGTGAGATGTTTTAGCTCAGTTAGATTAAGGAAGCTCCTTCCGCTTTCACATCGGCCTGTGTGAACCTGAAGCATGACAAGGCAGCCAGGAATTGCACCAACATGTAACAAGAAAATAGCAAAACATGAATTTATCATTCCACCCTCTTTTATGTCAAAGGGTCCTTTATCAGAGCAGAACAGGAGATGTATTTCAGTGAAAGGTCAGGTCTCTAAGTGAGCTTCTTGGATTACCTCCCAAGTCAGAGTCTCACCCTGTGGGTAAGATATAAATCACTAATATTCTCTCATGTTACAGTGACATTTTAATTGCATTGCATATTTTAATATACTCAACTTGGGTTTTAGCTAAGTTGACTGTATTTCTTTATTTCTTTGTGGTATTTAGCCATTTATAATAAATTGACATGGTTATTTCTCCAAATTTCATTTGCATATCTTCATTTCCTTGCTCAATACAGACTCAGAATTTGATGAACATTTGCAGATATACAGACATTTCCACACACAGAAGACAGAACCTTAACATCCCATGCAGATATCAGTGTACCAACACAAGAAGTGGCATTCCAGCAGCAAAACAAAACCAAAACACGTGTCAGAAGAAAATCATATTAAAATTCGTACCAGCACTGCCCAGAGAAGATTCAACACTTGCAGGTTTATTGGTATTAAGACAATTCAGAACATGCATTATGACACAAGTCTTCCCTTTTTATGCGTGTTTCCACCAGAAAAATAGAATGCATCTGTATGCAAGAAGTGGATGTCAATTCTGATACACATGTTTTGTAAGAAAATAAAATGGAAATGCACTCTGCTTGCTCTGCCCTGCAACACCTGTTAATGCTCCCATCTCAGCAGTTATGAAAATCAAACCCAGAGAAATAACCAATGATTTCCAAACTTTCACTTGAATAGAAAATAGGGTTTCTTTACCATTACATTGTAGTTGCTTCAATTTTTTTTTTGCTTGAACAACACAAAAAGAATAATGATCCTATCAGTGAAGAGCCCTTGTAATATCTGACTTCTGCAGTTCATTAAGCATCTCAAATTCCTGTTGGCAGAAGATGCACACATTATCCCTCTAAGAGCACTATTCTTTGAATCTTTTGTATTTTTATGAAAAGATATGAAAAGAAATCAGGATCTGCTTGAAGTCATGAGGATGATAAGCACCAATATCCACACAAATTAAGCCACCCCCTTGTTGTCCATGCTGAGTAAGGGCTGGAGTTCCCAGCAGGGATTTGCTCATGGTCTCTGTCAGGCACCTGTGCTGCACCCTCACTCCAGACATTTAGCTAAAAATGTCTCAGCACTGGCCATACTCCAAATGTGTTTTTTTTTTCCTGGCTCACTTTGACTTTACACCCACAAACCACCCAGTATTCACATTCAAGAAAAAGAATCTTGACATGTGTTTATACTTTGCTGTGTGTGTCATCCCAGGAAAACCATCTCAGTCCACATGAAGCTGTCTGTTCATTTGTTTGCATAAGCTCAAAAGATGATGGTCTCACTTGTGCTGCTGCCTGGAGACCCTGATGGGCCCTGCTGGGGACAACAAAGTCTGATTTGGGAACTTCCCAATCCCAAAATCCTTCCCTGTCAACACAGGCTCCAGCTTGACCACATGAGCTGCCTCGTAGGTGTTGCAAGGTTGGGTGCTCCATCTGGATGAAGAGCTGGGGTTATTTTTAGGATTACAAGCATGACTCCTCTTGCACACAGCCCTGGAGGAGTCCTTACTGGCTGTCTCTCACGCCCAAAGCAGAATTCCTTAGAAATCTCACCTACAGAGGAGCAAGGGGGAGTGTATAAAAAGAAACAAACAAAAAAAAGGTCTGGAATTCACATTTGACAAATACAACACACACTGACCAGCCTGGGAAAGCAAAGCCTAGACCAAGCAGTTGGAAAGAAAACACTGTGGGGCAGAGCAGTTGTTACATCAAGAGCTGCTCATGTTCTCCAACTCTGTTAAAGTAATGGGGAAAAAGAAAGGAAGCAGAAAATGGTCCCTGTCATAGTCCTGGATAATGAGGCTAAAGTGGAAACTTGTAATATAGGATATCAAAAGCTTTAATTATTTCCTTTTCCTGCAGTCTGATGCACCTTTGTTAAACCCATGCTCCCCTCCTGTCAGCACACACCTGCTCCATGCTGGAGCTTCCTCAGGAGCTGCAGGGCTGGGGACATTCCCTCCTGCAGGATGTGAGGACCAACACTGCAATAAAGCAATCCATCAGCACACAGCCCCCACCACAGCTCTGCCAGGCCTCTGAACAAGCTGTTAGTGACAACCACTCCACGTGTCACGTCCACAGCGAAAAGCAAATTACCAGGGATCAGAAGGTTTCTGTTTGAACTCGGTGATTCCCAGGAGAAGTCAGCATCTCCTGTCCTCTGCATTTAAAACCAAGTAAACTGAAAGGAATCTGAAAGTTTGTGTTTCCTCGTGATTTTATCATATGAATTATGGTGCAGGAAAGCTGTTTCAGACGCTCCAATGTTCTCACATAAAACTATTCCCAAACAACAATATTTTCCTCCTATTACTTGTTTGTTGTCGGGCTTATTATTTTCATTTTCATTTTGTAGCTCATTCTCAGGACATGCATATTCTCTTTGAATAACAACTTCAAAAATGAAAGTCTGCTGTTCGCAGCAGCAATCACAGCACATTCCATTAAAATGGAGTTTTTAACAATATCTGTGATTAAATCAATTTGGTTTGCCCTTTTTAAAATACTCCGGAACTCTCAGAAAACATGCTGCATTCATTTATTTCCAAACCAACATGGCAAATACAAATGAAAAAAAAAAAGACATTATACATTTTGGGAGATTAGACATGAAAAAAAGCATATGTAATTAAGTGTACCTGGCTGGACAGTAAATGGCAAATAGCTCCAGCCTGCCTTTGCATATAGAACTCTTGATTTTCTATTTTGTGTAGTGTCTCATAAGAAATAAAAAAAAATCATGAAAATCAACATTCCTGCTGCACCAGACCCCTACTGAAATATCTCCTAGGGAAACAATTAAAAAAGCATCTATTTAATCTACCCAGAAAAAGGCAAAATATTTTGAATCACTCCCAACTGTATCAACAGGTAGGTTTTTAAGTCTTAGAAGTAAACCGTGCAGCTCAGAAGCCAGAATTAAACAGATGTTAAGCCAAAACAACACTACCTGTGGTTTTAGTTTCTGAAGAATCCATTAATCATAGTAATAGAGGAGAGTAGCAGAGAAGTTATAAACTTATCTGTGACAGAAGTGATTCACAAAGGAGGAATGACTTACACATGACCAGCTACTCAGAGTAGTGCTCCTCAACCTGATGGGAGTGGGATCAGACAGCAATGACATCTCCATAGCACAGCCAAAAAAAAAAATCCTGTCACTTCAGCTGCCATGAGGCAACATGGCAAATCTTTGCTATAAATCAGATGAATTTGAGCCTTCAGATATTTTTATTTTAATAACTTCACCAGCAGTGTCTTCTTTTGAAATTAATACATCTGCCTTAGTGATTTCTAGTTTTCCTTGTAAAACAATGACAGCTAATAGGAAAGCACTGTCATGTATCCTGACTAAAGGTAATGTATATGTGACAGCTGTGTGATCATCAGTAGGAAACTATTTCCACGAGACAAAAGGAATAATTAAAACGAGCCTGCAGTCCTGGCTTTGGATTTAAACGTTTAAATGTTTTAATTTGAAAGAACAATGGCTCCTTGAAGCTCCTTCCAACCAGCTCTGACAGCCTGTCATCCCTTAACCAGCCCTAAGTAACAGTTGTGCAAGTCTGAGCACCAAACAGCAGATTATGCCTGATGATCCTTCAAACAGCACCACTGCTTCCAGGAGAGCACTGGAGATGAACCCAGCTTTGCAACTTTCTGAAGCATTTATTCCACTAACAAAGCATCCTTGGAAATGAAGCTAATGAGAGAAAAACAGAGTGAGCCTGGATTTGGTTTAGCTCTCGTTCCACATGCAGTTACTTTGTGGTACTGCACAGCAGAGCCCTGAGCACACTGTGTGTGTGAGAGGACTAACACAGTCCTGTTTTCCATCAAACAACCATCCCAGAACTCACACAGACCCCAAGGCAATGGGGATGGCACAGGGAATAGTTATTATAATTATAATAACATGGATTCATCTCTAAGTGAGGTGACATTAATGACAGAAGATTTGCAACTACTGCCCGACAAGTGTTTGGCATTGAAACACAAGGTTCCACTCAAGCACCATCCAAAGCTCCTAAAGATTGGATTTTTTTTCCATAAAAAACTGACTTCTCCTTCCTATTGAAGACACTGCTTGAAAACAATTTGATTTATCTAGATTCACAAATATTTTCAAGAAGACAACTTGCTTTTTCCCAGGATAATGTGTAAATGAACTGCTCTGCTACTGAGCTGTTCCCCACACGCTGCAGAATTCCTCTCCTATCAACTCTTCTCCCTCTGAAGAGGATCATCCTCCCACTGATGCTGGTGGCTCCAGAGGTATATGCTTCAGATTAAGGGATTCTGCATTTTCCCTCTCTTTTGAGACAGACGTTGAATGAAACTGAAGTAAAAATGGCAATTATTTGCATGAGAGGAGAAACTCCAAGTCCCCATCAAAAAAACCCAAACATGTGCATGATGGAAAATGTTTTCCACCAACTGCAATGCAGACAGACATCAGCACCACAGGATCAGTGCTCACTGCCCCATGAGCCAGACTGAACAAATAACACTGAAGACACAAAAACTGATTACATTTCAGTGACATTAATATCCCAGCAAGAGTTGCAATTCCAAATGTTTTTGGATCCTGCTTCCCCTGCTTTTCCACATGTATCCTTTTATGAGACAGCAAAAGGAAATAGAACAACACAGGTTTTTAATACAGGCAGATGCTTCTGGGGGAAGGGTCAACAATTCAAACAAAGATTGAACCTTGTCAGCCAGTGAGGCAATGTGTCACCTGGCTGAAACAAAACAAAACATCCTACCACTGCTGAACTGCCTTTAACCACACAGAAAAAAGGGATTCTTTTCTAATTTTAGAATATATAACTCCTAAAAGAAAACACTGCTGTAAATATTTCCTTTAAATAAACACTTTGATTTGACAGACTTACTGGTGGCTTGAAAAAAAAAAAATCATCACAGGAAAGTAAGAAGAGGAAATAACCAATCAAAGTATTTTGCTGTGATTTGGGATTCTGGCTTCATTTCGATGTTTTAATTTTTCTAGTGCCTGAATTATTTATTTCTTCTCTCCTTCAGGGCATGCACATCGTGTTTCAAAAACAGTAAGAAGAGTAGTATCATTTTTTTTTGTTTCCTACTGAACTGAAGGAGAACCAGAGTCAGACCTTGGATAGCCTGGGGGACAGGACTAAAGCAGCAGAGCTGGGAGAGGAGATGCATCCAAAACCAGCAGCACAATCCCTGAGCTCTTTTTATTTTGGGAGGGGGAGTTTATCTGCATCCTCAAGGTTTCTTTCTAAAGATCTGGGCTGTCCTGCAGGATTTTGGAAGGGGCCTCAGGCACTGCCACGGTGTGAGCACTCAGCACTCACTGTGCTCACCAACAACAAAGAAACCCTTTAGCTCCTTCCAGCCCAAACTCCCATTGCCTTCACCGGGTCAAGATTTCACCCTGAAGAGTTTTGCCGAAGCCAGTTTCTCTTTTTTCATGTATTTTCCACATATCATTTCCCAGGCCAGTGTTTGCTGTGGGTGCTGCAGAGCAGAGCTGGCTCCAATAACATTCCCCACACGTCAGTGAAGCACACACACCCAGATCTGCAATAAATTTGCCCTGAAGGTGATAAACCATAATCACAAGCCAGCATCAATGGAAAGTCAAGTTTCTCTTACTCCAAGCGTGCCACTCTGCAACTTTTCAAGGGTTCAATAAAATATAAAGCTCTCCCAAAGAGTGCTCTACCCACGTAATGTTTTCCTTTTGCTGTAAAATGCATCTTATTGATTTATAATGTACTTTCAGGGAGAACAAAACCTAGTCTATAAAACTCAAATTTAGGAGAAAGCACAAGTGCTGTAAAGGAAACTCCATACCATTAGTGACAGGGATACATATTCTCATAATTTCTGATGGACAGATTGCGTTCTACGGTTTTTTACTTCACATAAATAGGAAATAAAGGACAAAAAAATGCAACTATAGACATAAAAGATAATCAGTACTCCTGCTGTAACCCACAATTTAAACAAAGCTTGCTAGTTAATAAACTGAAAGCTGCTGAAGTGTATTTATTGTTACAGAATAGGATGTGAACCTTAAATTTGCATTTGAAGAAACCAAGTTGTTTGCTCTTCTTGAAACTGAAATTTTTTAATAATTTACCATGTTTTCACAGGACTGTAATCAAGACTTGAGCATCTCCAGAACAGCATTGTTGTTGTTTTTCTTATCTTAACATCAACTTCTATTTCACTAAATTTTTGTTTACAAAGTGTTTTATCGAGCTAAAGTGCAAGGAGCTGCTCACAGATGGATGTGGGGAAAATGTTTTTGATTCTTGTTATTCCATCAAAGCCATGTTTATGTTTGTGCAAAAGAACAAAATTCATTTCTACCTTGGGAAGAGATATGTGTTGATGTTATTCAAGCCTACACTGTAACTGCATTTGTTCTCATGATAACACAAAATAAATCTGTTACTGTGTTTGGCACAGCAGAAAGGGCTTTTATTGTAAAACAACCCAGAGCAATGCCAAAGAGAGTCTGCAGATAAAATAGTTCAGCTACTCATCTCCTAAGGAAAGTTTATTTAAGTTTACAGCTGTGGGGTATAGGACTCACAAAATAATTACAAGTGAGAGACAGTCGTGCTTTAGAGCTCAAAGACATGAAATATCACCCATGAAGTCTTGCCCTCTTAAACACAAGGTGTAAATTTCACATTGAAGACTTTTTGTAGGATTTTTTAGCTGGTGTATTCCAAGGTGAGAAAGGCGGAGATCCTGAACTCACAGAGATCTTGGTATATACAGCCCTGACTGAGAGTGCTTTTAATTGCTCTTGATTTATATTACAGACCCCAGAAGATGCATGAGAACTCTGGAAAAGCTGTAATTCCAGTTACTCCTGCCACCCTGCACAGGCTGCACAGCCTCTGCTGTCCATGGCAATTCACACTGCTGCAGGAATTCTTTAGTTTCAACAATTACAAGCCAAGGGTGCATCAATCCAGCAGCCCTGCCAGGCAGGTCAGATCAGGAACACAAGGAACAGCAATACTTGCACTTGTGGGAGCAATAGCTTTGCTAAATAAATATAAATAAATCACAAAACACTGCCAAAGTTGGAAGCCTTTGAGTCTGTGAGGTGCAGGGAAAGCTGGTTCATCTGCATCCTCTAACAGCAGAGAGAAATTAATGGAATGCCCCACTGCAAGCAGGATTCCTCTACCAAATGAATTCCACTCAGTGCTTTCAGAGGTGGTTGGTTTGGATGTTTGTTTGTTCATTTTAAACATACATTTGCACCGTTAAATTCCCCACAAACAGCATAAATTTCATAGTTGGTAAGATCTGTAATTAGACTTTGAAATTCACACTGCTGTTAGCTGTCCTACATGGCACAAGTTTTGCCTGAAAACACCATTCAAGCTGTTTTCATTTTTTCAAACTATCAAATTTGAAACCCTATTAGACGAGATGAATTTTTCTTGAAGAGTAAAAGTAAATTGAGTTTATTTGAAAGATCAAACTGTAAAGACAAGATTGAAATAAATGCTTGGTTGCAACAAATGACCTGCTCTATAAATCTAGTTCAGAGAGGATATAAACAAAGGACATAGACCAAAAAAAAAAATTTAAAAAAAAAAAAAAATAGCAGATACCAATTCCTCAGATTTGACCTAAGGAAATTAAAACCATAGGAAGAAATCTGCATGATTAAGAGCAAAGTCGCTGCAAAAGAGAAAAGAGCTGGGAAAGCATCAGGTAAAGCCTAAGTTCCTGCAGTCAAAATTCATATCACAGAGCACTGCAAGTGGGGGATATCCCCAGCGCCAACTTCAGGTGTACAACACCAGAGCCCCATAATTGCTGTATTTATCACGGAGCAGTTTAAATATCACTGAAGACATGTCAAGAGAATGGGTGCACCTTTAAATGTTCTCCAAGGGCTGCATAAATCAGCATAAACTGCATCACTCCCCAGCATGAGCTGGAAATCTGAACCCTCCCTCCAAAAGCCATGGCAGTGTTGGTGCTTTGGGATTCAGGGTTATTTTAATTTTCATCCATGACTGTGCCAGCCACCAGTTTTGTAACTTCTCTAGCACAGTTTGCTGTCCACCTCTTGCTTCTAATGGCTCCTTTTGCCTTTTGGCCAGGCTTTTCCACAGATCCTGATATTCAGCTGACATTCTGCTTGCTGAGTAAACTTCCAAGGATCTTGTACAGCCCATTACATTGTGCTTTTAGGTGGAAAAGGAATAAACAAGACCCTAAATCCTAGTTGCAAGTCATTGTTTTAAAACCCAAATGAATTTTCACTGCCAGTTTCTCTGCATTCAAGTAACTTGTTGATACAGAGATACTGCACTGGCAGCATTATCTACTTTAGTGTGTATGGGTGGACAGCATGTGCTGGTCCAGGAGCTGATCCCAACAGCCTCACACACAATACAAGCAGTGAATTATTTACAGGGTACTTTTCCATGTAGTGAAGTGCTTAGCAGAAGTAGTACTTCTGTTTGAATAATTAAAAAACCCTTTTTCCTCTCGCCCTGCAAGGCTGGATCCCAAGTCCTTAGCCTGGACCCCCATTTCTCCTCCATATGGTGTGTTCAATTACCATTTAGTTTTCGAGTGCTGATAGTGGCCCATAACTTCAAGTACTGCTATTGAGAGTCAGTGCCTTTTCCCTGATTAATTACTATGGAGAGATGATACCTCTGGGAATCAAATACATCGTGTGCTTAACTCCAGAATAGACAGTTCTTGTCAATAACACATCCAAGCAGCTTAAAACTTCAATAGCCTGGTTTCTTATATACTGTAAGTGGTGCTGAATATTCAGTTTTATTTCTGTTTCCCTGCCAGTAGGAAATAAAGAACACACTTTTAGCTAAATGAGAACTGAAGTGCATTGGAAGAGTGCTATAAATTATATGCAGGCCACCAAATAAAATTCAATTTTCAGGTAATGTGAAGGTGTAATGCGTCTGGAGGAGCTGTTTTGCATATCACACACGACAGCAGGCAATAAGGAGCAGGGAATGACTAAAACCTGATCTGTCACATGCAACTCTTTGATTGTTCCCCCTACTTTACCTGCTCTAATCGCTCTGTTGCAGTGTTGATTCAGAACACGGCGGCCCATGAAAAATGTCACCGTTCTGTCGATGTTGCGGATCCGCTGGCAATTTCAGCAAGCACTGGATGCACATAAAGGGTGATAAGGCACTATATCCTGCCATGCTCAGCAGGTTTTCCATTTCCTCCTGCAATTACACATCAAACTGTTTTAGCTTCACAAGCTTCGGCACTATAAATGGCCTGGAGGCAGAAGTCTGCTCCGCACACTGATGAGTCTATCTTCAAAGCTGAGTGCAAACCCAGGTTTTGGGGAGCAATGATTTTTTTTTTTTTTTAAATACCCTTTTTCCAGAGCTTTTAAGAGTTTACTTAGAGATTATACCTACCATTATCTCCATGTACTCCAATTAACAGGCAGTTTTATATCTGCATTAACTGGAGCTGCCTCTAAGAGGAGGTGAAAGCCATGCATACACAAGAGCAAGCCACCATCTGCACAAGAACCCTGTTCACAGCATTACTGCTCTACATAATGGGATTTTGCTTTAGCTCCACCTTCTCTTTTTTTCCTACATGGCTACCTGGAATTCCAGACTGACAAAAGCAGAAGAATCTGGTTTTCAAACACTCAGAACTTTGTCTCATGTTACAGCAATGCTGCCATATCATTTCTCCTGTTGCTCCATTTAAAGCAATTCATACGTTCTGGTACAGATACCTCACACAGATGTAAGAGGGAAACAAGGCTGTGTTAAAGTTACTGCTCTCAATCATTCTGGCACTGTGATCTACTCAAAATTAGGTATTTAACCACATAAAAGCAGGGAATCACAGGATGAGCCAAACAACTCTGGTGGCATCTGTGGACTCAGGCAGAGGACAAATCCCACCCAGAAACCACAGCTCTCACCTGGCTCACACTCCTCCTGTCAGCCACGGAAAGTGGGATATTGCAGAATTCATAATCCCCAGCAACTCCTGACTGGCCATGACCTCCATACACCTCAGAGCCCCCAGGAGCAGCTGCAAAAACATCTGCATCTCCTGCCGTGCATATGGGTCACCCCCACACAGGTTCTCAGCAGAAAGGAAAAGCACACAAAACTCCTCCAGGTGTTGCCAGCTGCAGGACACGCTGGGGGCTTCTCCCACAGCCCACCCCTGAGATACCACCAATGCAATATTGTGACAGAGAGAAGAAACCACCACTGCCACAGAACACAGTTCTCCCTCCCTACCCATCCCCCCAGACAGTCACACAGCAGGGACCTGAGCCACCCCAGTTACACCCTTTGCACAATGACAGCAACAACGAGGCACAAGTCCTGGGATTGGCCTAAAATAAAAGGTGGTTTGTGTGCCCTCCACCTCTGTGAGACAGCACAACAAAAGGACTGTCAGAGAAAACGTGGAGCAGCAGCTTCAGCCACTGAAAATGAATAGGAACAAACAGCTCCTTGCACACCATAACTGACAGCTTGTTCCTGTGCCTCTCCAATGACCCCATCCATGAAGAATATGGACCTTTTATAATATGCTTCAGGGTGTATTATCATTCATTCCCAACCTTTGAAAAGCTTAGGTGTCACTGCTGCCTAAAATGGGCTTTAGGTTCTTAAAAAAAAACCAAAAAAAACCCCAAATATTCTCAACTAATTATGTTTAACATACACCTGATTTTGTTATTAAATCAACTATCAAAGCATATGCAGGTATGTCAGCTCTCCCATCCAGGACTGCAATGTATCCACTGTAAAACAGATTCCCTGAACAGCAAAGACCTTTCAGGAGGGAGTCAACAGCTTCAGGCAGCACAGCCAAAGCAGCAAAATCTCTACTCAGATGATCCATCTTGTGACTCCAAGCTGTCCCCATTTATGCACAGAGAGCACACACAGGACTCCAGAAGCATCAGCACCACCAACCAAACCAACTCCATCACCATGACACAGATAGAAAACAGCAAGGAAGGCAGGAGAGGGTGTTCAATTCCTCAATAAAACTTAATAAAGCTTTGACTATCCACGTGTTGGTAAGTAAAACACAAGAGCAGCAAACCAAGTCAGGAACGGGCCTAAATGGGAGCAGAACTGCTGGCAGAGCAGGAAATTCAAGTCAACACAGGGAAGATTTATTTCCCTATTTGATGGTGATCTACGCCTTGGCAAGAGCAGCATCTGCCCTGAACATTTATCATCATTGCCACCTGCATCTTTGACTCCACCTTTGCCATCCCATGACAAGATACTGCCTTGTACTCACTGCAAATTCACACACGTCTGGCATTGCTTGCTACACTAACTTAACCACCTGCTGTTTGTAATAAAATGTCTGTTTCCTTATTTCCTGGCATCTTCTCGTAGGTGGCATTGCTACAAAACTTGCTGTTATTCTCAAGTGCTGCTCCAGATTGGAACCTCACCCAGGATAGGAAAAAAACCTCTTCAAAATTCCAAATATAAGCAACTAAAGTGTGTCTGGGCAGGTTCTTTTGGTAATTTTGTTTGGTTGTTGTCATTTTTGAAGTCTGAGGATGTTTGCTGGTTCTTCCATTCAGAACTACAAAGAAGAGAATGAGAAAAATAGGCAAAATTCTGTGACAAGGTGCAGATGGAAGACACCAATGTGAAATAAAGACCATGCTGCTGCCAGTAAAAGGACTAAATCCAACAAATTTCCTCTGCTATAGCAGCTGTTTCTGCATAAAATCCATTTGCAAAGAAACAAATCAGGACTCACTGATTAAATACTTGTTTAAAAAAGCCTCATGAAATGTTGTTTAATATGTCTTCTTTAACCAGTGCCAAAAAAAATCCCAAACCAATGAATATCACACCCCCCGGAATGTGCTGAATGTGAAGTGGATCCAACCTTGTGAAGGAGCCCTACGTGCTGTTTACAACACATCCTCTCATAGGGAAGCTTCAGTGATTATGTAGAAAAATTAGGTCCTGGAAGTCTCCTCATGAACAGGAGTCCAAACAAGCCATGGTCGGAACTCAGGTGGCTTCTACTAAATTTAGATTATACCATCTGTGGATAATCATGCCCCACCACAGCTAATAGTGTGGTTGCTGCTCTAAGTTCCTTTTAGTTGTGGATGCTGGTTGAGTTGGTATCAATCAGCATAAAGCACAAGAGCATCCTCCTATCTCCAGCTTCTCAGAAAAGCTGTATTTTAAGGAGTCTTTAATGGAATATTAATTACAGAGGAGAACTTATCCATGATCACTCACTTAAAACCAAGGCATTTTCAAGAAAAACACTCACCACAGTCACATGAGTAAGTGATTTCAGGGAGTAGCTTTGTTCAAGTTATCCTAATGTGAGCTCTCCATGATCCATCCGCAGTGTGTCTGCCTGAACAGTTATGTCAAGCATATGGACACAAAGCTGGCAGGAGAAGGGGAGGAAGAGACAGCACCACACCAGCTGAATGGGATGCAGAGATGGCACCTACATGAAGCTGCAGAGACCAACTACTAAACCTTCTGCAAAATAAAGTGAGGATTCTCAGATATAATTATGTGAAATTCAAGTATGCTTACAGAATAGTTCAGCTCCTTCAGAGCATAAATTGAGAGAGATGATGTTCAAGTCATTTCTATTACCTTGACACTGTTGACAAATGCACCATTGAACGATTTTATCACTGTACAAACTCATCATAACCATCAGCACACCACTGCTGGTAACAAAAAGCACTTTATGAAGTGCCCTGTGTGAAATCTAAAATTCGATATGGCTCCTACCTGACAGCTATCCTGTATTAAACTCACCTCTTAACTACAGTTAAAGCCAAGTGAGTACCCAAGCAGCCTTGGAGACCTGTGCTGAGAATAGCTGAGCAGATGGAGTCCAGAGAAGCTAAATAACATCAATATTAAGAGCATCTAAGTTCACACAGAATATTTCCTCCAAGTACAACACGTTATCGTCACATGCTGCATCAGGCATTCACATGAATCCCGACAGGCAGTGAAGATTCACGTGCAGTGACACCTGAAAACAAAAATTAATGCAGGTGGTTTTCCTGCCTGAACATATGTTCTGCAGAGAAGATACACAGCTCTTAATGCTGCTAAGTGCAGTACACAGTAATGCTAGGAAATTATGAGTGCACAGACATCTTTATGTTTTGCCTACTTGGCAATCTATGTTTTCTGTACACAGATTTATTTGTAAGTGATCCATATGCATACCATTCCCAGAGTTTGTGTAAAGCCATACTTCAACAGCAAACAACATAAAATCACTGCGGGTGCAGCGAAGGGCAAAAAAAAAGGAAGGTTGGCACACGGTGTAATTCAGACAAAGAGCTCAAATTGAACCTAAACTGCAGGAAATAATAGAATTGGCTCCAAAATCAGACAGACCGCTGATACCCAAAAAGTAAAGAGACTTTTTTATTTGGGGTTTTTTATAAGAAATTATCATTACTTGCTTGTTTCTAAAAAAAATCTCTTCAGGTAGTTTTTGCTGTTGAGAAGAAATCGTGCTGAAAATGATGGGCAAAAGGTGGTAGCTCCAGACCTGGGACTACTGGGCACCTCCAGCTGCTCAGTTCATGGTGCTCCCCTTCAGGACTCAACCACCTCTGTGTGACACACATCCTCATCTCTAGGAACATCTAATCCAGCTAAAGGTTATAAATGATAATACAAGGAATCAAAATTCAGGTGCTGCTGGATGAGTCAGGCAGTGGATCCAATTTGCATCATGCAAGCAAACAAAACTTCTGCAAACTGAAGCCCAGAGAAACGACGACACCTTCAACGTGAGCATTTCTTGCTGTTTAATCGGAACTGTTTTCTTTTATATTTTTTGTGTATGTTTGATGCAATTACTGGAAAACTTTTTAGCTTGTTATGCAGGTTGTCAGAAGAGATGATCTAACAGTGCCTCCTGGCCTTAAAATCTATGCATCTTTGATATATTTCTCAGGAGCTGGTGAAATATTACCCTTACTTTTAAAATGCCTAGGCATACGCTTCTCTGGCAATCTGCAAGGTATTACTCACATTTCATTTACTTAATGCTTTGTCTTCCCAACAATTTGAAATAAACTTTCTATGGGGGAGACATGTCAGGGTATGCTCTCTAGTACTTCTCTGAAATTAAATTCTAATTGCAGAGTGTTATCTGCATCAAACTGAGCCTTTTAAACTGCAATATTAAAAAAAAAGCTAAACAGTCTTGCTGAGATGAATCCACCCAAAGAATGGCTGGTCCCTGCTTCTGTCCATCCCATTCTGGCTGTGCCAAGGGAATTTGCTGTGACTGACTGGATGGACCCAGGAGATGATCAACCTCCTGATCCCACGCTCACAGCCAGGGCAAACACCATAGCCTCACATAAATGTGCTTTTTTTCTGCCCATGTACAGCATGGGTGCAGAGACAGATTGGGACTGGCAGTTAAATACAAACTGATTTACAAGGGAAAAGGGAAAAAACCCGAACCAACCCACATACATGTTTTAAAGCTGGTCTGAAGCCTCCATTTATTGAAAAAAAAGCTGGTTTGTAACTCAGGGTCCAGTCCCCTCTCAGCTCGTAACACCACCGCAGTAGGAAATCTGCAAGTTAAAATACATTTCTAGCACACTGAAAACATATGCAAAGCCACATTTTTAAGCCATTTCCTACCCAATTTCCTCTCCGTGCCAGCTCACTGCTGCATTTCTACTATTTCATGGGCTTATTAATATTGCAGCTGCACAACCAGAATTACTATAACCAGGCCCAAACTGAAGTTCCACGTACAGGGCTCAGTTTGTCAAACTCCCCATGAACAACATCTTTAACAGCTGAATTCCAGTTGAACACTTTCCTGCTGGAATCAAGTCTCTGCGTTATAAACTACTGACTTTGTTCCAGAGCTGCCCAGTAAAACTGCATTTTTAAACCTGATCTGCATCAACAGGAGCTAGCCACAAGCAGAAGAATTTTCTGACTGCAGTACTGGAAACGGTGGAAATATTTCCTTCATAATCACAATTAAGACTTTTCTCTTGAAGTTAAGATGCTTTCTGTGATCAGCAACTTCATAGTACCAACCATGATTTTTTTTTTTTCCATACAAACCCAAAGCATTCTTCTTTTATGTATCTTATTTTAATGGAACTCGGTTACGAAGAAAAAGGACTGCAAACATTTAAGTCCATGTCTGAGATTCATTTCAAACAGAACCATTGGCCAGCTGGAGGTTTGTGAGACACTTCCAGGTTACCCTCAGGATTTATGCCTGTAAATCCATTTCTGGAACCTTTCCCACATTTGGCCAGTATTTATATCCCATAAAAAGCAACAGTCAAAGGCAGAAACAGGATGACATCAGTGCAAAATGCCTCCTGAAAGTCCTGCTCTGTCCCTACCAGAGTGAATCAAATTGCAGAATTTGCCTTACTTAAAATCCTGTAATTTTGTAAAGAGACAATTTCTCATCTCTTTTAACCAATGAGTAAACTTTTTAATTTTAACCTCTTGTATCATGACTTTATTATATTTTTATTAGAAAAATTCCTGAACAGGTTCTTCCCCTTCTATATTTTCAGTCTGAGGACTTTCAAGATGAGTGATGGTGGTCAAAAGATATCACAAAGCCTGAAAAAATCTTCCCAAGAAAAAAATGGGAATGAAAAAAAGGAATAGAGTGAAGCAAGAGATGGAAAGGAGATGGCCCTAAGATGACTCAAGGGGAAAAAAAAAAAAAATAAAATCTGCTATAGCTGTGGGTCCAAACTGGGGCCAAGAGAGGAGGTTCTCCCTCACTAAGAGGAACATCCACATAACACTCCTGGTTTTAATGCAAAGGCCCAGGCAAAACTTGGTAAGCACAACACTCCCCATTACAGCCTTCCCTATAAAAGAATCTCTTTCCTAAAAGAGATTGTGGAAAAAGATTGTGGAAAGAGCTATACATCTTTTCAATAGATCCTTCTCTTTTCATCATAAAAGCGAGCTCCGGCAGCTCTCCCATGGAATTCACTGTGAAATAAAATTTGCAACCTGGCAGCAGTGTCTGACGAGCAATATACAATCCTTCCTGAAAGGCCCAGGAGGATTCTATTGTTTTGAGGCTTAATTTTCAATTTGCATCTTTAAAAAGGTATGATTTCATCCAAATTCACTGGTCGGCTCATTTATATTTATCTGTAAGAGACCACATTTTAGCTCCTTTGAGAAGAAACACAGTAAAAAAATTTTATGTTCAAAATTATTCTAAGAGCAGTACTCATATTTCTTGTTTTATTGCAATCTGGTTGGACAGAGATGTGACTAATTTATTTTGAAGGGCCTGATTCTGCAGGCATTCCAAACTGAGTAATCCCTTTGTGTTTTGCATGTCAGGCAGCAAAAAGAGGAGTTCAAGTGGCAGAAATCAGCAGAGTTTCCTTACATCAGTGGCTTTGGGCTCATTTACACCAAAAGAGGATAAAGTCCTGCATGTCACGATGAAGAATGCAGAGATGTTTTGCCCCACACCAAACAAGTCTCTCCCTAACAATGACAAGCTGAAAACGAACTGCAACTGGAATCAATTAAAATTCATCGCAAAGCGCCAGTACCTTGCTTCAAACCAAACAAAAAGTTGTGCCTCGCAGCCTACAATATCTTGGGAATGTTCACGCCAGCTCCCTTCAGAAAAGGCTCTTGACTCTGCTTCTATAATGAACATCTTAAGAACTGTAAATGCAACATTAACTGGTGGTAAAACCTTCAGGATACACAATGATTTTGAAAGAGAGCAATTAAACGGCGAGTTATTCTGAACCCGCGTCCCCGTTTAAACTATTTTCCTTGTAGCCCATCTGCCAGAGAGCCTCTAAGACAGACAGGAAGATGCAATACCCATCCCAGAAAGCTGCTATTGCACTAACATTTCCAAAGGCCCCACAACGCTGACTATCATGAGCCTCATTAAGAAAATGCAAGTTGCTCCACTATCCTTAAATATATGAGTTCCATGGGCATCGTGCACAGAAACGAGGCTGAGTTCCTACAACAAACACAACCAAGAGCAGCACCAGGCTCCCCACGTCTGCTGTGAGGCCAGACATGAAGCCAAGGTCTTGCTGATGGAAGCCCAATCCCATCGTGGCCATTTGAAATTCATTTTTTTGCATGGAAAGTTTTCTATTTCAACAAAACAGAAGAAAAGATGAGGGAGGCCTTCGCAGCTCTCCCAGCAGGAATGAAAAGTTTCTCTCTCGTTCACGACTACCAGATGGCAAAACAAATTCCAAGAGGAAGATGAATTTTAGGGTTGATATTTTTACTACACATGTTCAATAAAGTAAATAAAGAATGTGGGGAAATTTATGTAACTCAGAGGAGATTTTCTCAGCACACAAAAATTCAGGAATGAATTTAACTGCTGTACCTGAAGAAAGAGGAGATATAACTGGGAAAAATTCATTATCCTGCACAACATTCACTTTATTCCCCTTATCATCAATGTCAGACAGTGGCAGCTATCTTCATCAAAGCTCAAAATACTCCAGCAGCACTCTGGGATGAAATCCTCACCCACTGGAAACAATGGGAATGTGGTAACTTTGGTCTGGGCAGGATTACAACATTTGGATTCAGTATGTTTACAAAGACTGATGAACGTGATTCCAGACTGATTTCTAGTTGGAAACCTTCCCTCCTTACCTTTGGCATTTCTCTACAACACTTTCCAACACCTTCGCTGGCAATCCCCTTCTGAAGGCAAAGAAAATCAAAAGGTCAAAGCCTTAATTTGTACAAATCATAGTGTGCATGACTAAAAATGTACTGCTAACCTTGACACTCCAATAATTGATGACCCAACCTCACTTGGAAAGCAGTAAAAACAAATAAACAAAATCAAGGAAAATTTGCTTTGCGGTTTTGAGAGTCACTGTCACCACTGGCATCAAAAACCCTGCAACATTTATATTTTTCTTCTAAATCCTGGAAATCGGGTTACAGGAAAAGCCTTCTTCTAAATTTATAGAATACAAAAAAATACAATACAAACGTTGGAAGACTGGAAATTAGTGGATATCTGAAGTCCCTGGAACCAAGGAACAAATAAAGAACTTGAAAACACATCTCCCTTCACCAATCTCACAAACATCTGGAGACTGACTCACAAGTTTTGGGTTGTTGGTTTAGCTGGTTTTTTTTATTTCAAGGTTGGCACAACTCTGATGTTATGATTTGGCCAAATTAATCCTTTGGATTTAAAGATACTAAGGACAATAAAACGGATTAGATAATTATTTTTATATATTTCACTAACTTCTGCAGTCAACATTGTATTTGTGAGACATTCCACTCTGCAAACTTCAAGTAGATCTCTAATGTAAAGGCATTAAATAAGTGAGAATTGAGCTAACAGAGCTGAAGTGTTCAGCAAAACCCATCACCGAGGCTGCTCCATCTGCTTTTACTTATTTAGGAAACAGCAGGTTTCACATATTTGAGATGAAACGAATGAGAAAACATTACAGCAACATAACTTCCCTCAACTGAAAATATCCACCTAACAGATTTTAAAACAGATTTCTAATACATGTAGGAAGGGTTCCCTGATTTTTTTTTTAATTGGCTCAGTAAAGTACAAAGATGTTTCATTTCTCACAGGTTTACTTCTGTAACACTTATTTGTTTAACAGTTTTGCAGCAAAAAGGGTGCTGCCAGCTCATGCTGCCTCTTCCCACATAAAGTTGCTAAGAACCCATCCTTTAAGAAAATAATAAATGAAACTTGGGCCCCAATGGTGTGAAGTGTTTACAGGGGTGCTCAATCTTGCCCACAAGGAGCAATTCCTCAGGCACGTTTTCCTTCTTGCCTTTGGCAGCCCTCTCACACCTCTGATCTGTGCATCCATCCCTGGGCTGCTCTTCCCACCTCTCTGGCTACCTGTGAGCCTCAATCCCAGCAAAATTTGGGCTCTGGGGCTACCTGTGAGCCTCAATCCCAGCAAAGTTTGGGCTCTCTGGCAATGTGTGAGCTCAATCCCAGCAAAGTTTGGGCTCTCTGGCAATGTGTGAGCTCAATCCCAGCAAAGTTTGGGCTCTCTGGCAATGTGTGAGCTCAATCCCAGCAAAGTTTGGGCTCTCTGGCAATGTGTGAGCTCAATCCCAGCAAAGTTTGGGCTCTCTGGCAATGTGTGAGCTCAATCCNCTGGCTACGTGTGAGCCTCAATCCCAGCAAGTTTGGGCTCTCTGGTGCTGCAGGTGCTGCAGAGCCCATCCTGCCCATGGGACCCTTGGCACTGCTCATCCTCCTCTCCTGCTGTGCAGCCCCAGCTCTTTGGGAAAACCATCCTTGTTGCTGGTGCTGGATGCTCAGTCCTGACCTCTAAATTTCCTGCAATCCATTTCCAAACACCACTGCTTCCATGCTGCCTGTGCCAGAGCTGTTCCGCCAGCCAGACTGCCCAGGCAGAGCCTTTGGGCTCCCAAGGCTTCTCTCCAACAGGTGAATTTGATGATAAAAGCCAAGATATCATCAGTCCTGTGCTTCCCTAAGATAACCATTCCTTTAGTACCATATATATATATACACACAGAGGCATATATAAATATATAATCTCTCTCTCTCTCAATGCACTCGCTTGAGCTGCACTGGGTCTTTTGAATTCAACTCAGGATAAACCAACCACAAAAGGACCCCACTCAAAAAAACCCTCATGCACCCACGATATACTGCACACCATGGAATTTTTGAAACATCCTAATCCCTGACTGCATCTGCAGTTTTCTCTCTCAAGTGTGCTATACACACATAAGGCACTAGAGATGATAAAGCAACAGTAAAACCACAAAACTGGAGGGAAACCATAAAGGAGAAAATTCTGCATCAAGCCATCCCACACCTGACAGCTTTACCATCTCCCTGTGCAATCCTCATCAGGAATCATCATGAAGCTTCTTTGCAATCATCATAATTACAATTAAGTTTCAAAGAATTCCCACCAAGCCAGGTGCTAGCTACAGTTTTAATGTCACTGGTCATTTCTGAAATGCTGAGAAACGTAAAATTTTTCTGATGTTGTATGCGACAGCAACCCACCATTATGACAGAGTGTGCTAACTTGTGAAAATTAAATAAATTAGCTCAATCTTCCAAAGATTGTCAAGGATACTCAGCCATTGCAATGTTATTCCCTCCATGGAGGGAAAAAAAAGGGCAAGCTCACTTTGGAAAATAAAATAGAATTCTCTCATTCTTACTGCTACACAGAAGATTGAGTCAAATGAATGGAATCAGGTAAAAGAATAAACCAGCAAATATCTTCTCATTGTCAGGCTGCCAATTTAAACCAGCTCAGTATTTGCTACCACTCCATAAGCTTTATGGTCAACAGTAAGTGAAAGCAGTATTTATCCCTAACATTTTCATCTTCCATGGTTGCCAGTCATTTATATATATCAAGAAAATAATTTAAAAGAAAATAAGATCTCCGTATTTTCTGAAAGTTGCCTGCTGTAACATTTATATTTTACTTTAAGGAGCAAAACCAATAGTTGAGACCATGTAAGCACTACCTAAGTGAGGAGAACCAACTGATAGAAGTTTGGACCTGCAGTCTGCCATCCCATTTTAAACCAGTCCTTCCACTTCAAATACTGGGGGCTCCTGTATGTCTGAACCTAACACTGCCAGGGGTGGAACCACAACTCCTAGTGCTAGGGTTGGCATGAGCTAGATTAATTAAAAAAACAAGCAGAAATAATTTGCTTACTTAACCCATCAAAGCCAACTGAAAAGTTGAATACTTAACTTATGAGCACCCTGGCATTTTAGAACTCATTCCACATTGTGAGGAGTTATTTGTAAAAACAAATTCTCACCTGAAAAGCTATGCAGTAGAGTTTTCATTTTATATTATAAATCATAAAATAACAAGCATAAACCTGCAGTTTGTTCCAACAGGGTTCCAATCTTGTATTTTGATCAGGCTGAAACAAACACCCCTGTATTTTGTGACAAGCATGCCATCAAACCATAACTACTGTTCCACAGTGATTTTACCAGGGCAAAATTTACTATTCAATTTTACTCATCCTTTGACCATTTCTACAAAGCTATCTGGTTCTAATATAAGCCCATAATAAAAAAAAGCCAGCAGTGAAACCAAACAACTCTCTACCTTGATAAAAGCCTCAGTTTCCCCCTGCTACACAGCATAAATTCTCTCCCAGCTGCTCCTGAGGAAAAAAAACACTGCTACAGTGTAAAACTGCACACCAGGAATGATCATCAAATAGGACTGACCTCAATGCTGGCACAGCACTCAAAGGCTGACCAACACCCGAGTCCATACAGAGTAAAANATTATCCAGGGTTTTCCAAACACAGAGCTAATTACTGGCAGCACACTCATGGGCTGCAAATGCTCGGTCCTGGTCAGCATCTGATGGTGCTGCTGCTGAGGATTCTGCCAGCACCAACAGCCCCACGGTTCTGGAGATGGGACACAAAGGGCGGACAACAAGAGAGGATGAGAAGGAAGCCAGATCAGCCTCAAAATATGTCTGTGCTGAAGTCAAAGCTTCAGCACAGCAACAAGCAGCTGTGAAACTCTTCATTTTCAAAAAATTATCATCTACTTGCACATCTCCCAAACTCTCCATGAGCCATTTAAAGCCTGCGAGGTGCACAGGAGTTGAAAAATCAAATGGCCAAACATCAGCTTTCATTAGCTGCACATTGAAGAGCTGCATTTGCCATGCCCCCTGCATATATAAAGGCAATACAACACCATCCAATTTTGTTTTGTCATTTCTCTGCATAACTTAGTGAGTTAAACATGTATTTATCTCCTTTTCAAGTATCTCTCTAAAGGCTAAAGCTCATGGTTATTTGTACAGACAGAAGACACATCTCACAACTGGAAAACATGTTTGAGGCTCAAACAAATGCATTAAAAACAAGAAAAGGGCAATTAGTTGATGGAATAGAATATTCTCTGTAACTCCTCTAACTGATAAATACATTTTGCTCAGAGGAGGTGAAGGGATACAATGGCAGAAGATGAACTGTACATTGTTTTTTCTGTCCTGCAACTCCATTAGCCTGTTACCTTGTGTATAAGGCAATTCATTCAGGGCTCATTCTGGTGCATTCAGGTTGTCCCAAGACACGTAACATTATTAGACAGATCAGTAATAGGTTAAATTTCATAATAAAGCCCAGAGTAAATTGTGTAACAGATCCAAGACTACAAATTTAACAGCAGCAGCTGCTTCCAATTCTAATGTAAAACTTAATTTCATTTGGTAACAAAACCGGAAAATATGGGCAAAGTAAGGCCACTGTCAAATAGTCCAAAGGCAACTATTTCTGCAAGACAAGTGATAGTTTAATTTACTGGCCATGGTGAGTTTTGCAATGAAACAAACTGCAATCTAATTACTTCCTGCAAAACAAGAGCCTGATTTGATTTTAGGAGAGGTTCTCTCTAATTCCCTGTTATTGTTTTGTCACTGTAAACTTAAGATATTGCTGGAGGGCCAGCAAGTTTAATTTTTGAATCAATCCTTGATTTACACTCACACCCTGCCTGGTGTGCATGCGTAATGTGCACGTCCCCAGGCACGAAGTGCTGCACAAACATACAGGACTGGAAAAATATCCACCTACCTCATATGTCTGCACACATGGATCTGGGGGTTAAAAGTAATGATTAAAGAAAGCCCTCAACCATCTGCACAAGGAGAAAGGGAAGAGAAACTCAAGGGAGCAGAGAATACAAAGTACATCAGTAAATAGGAAAATCTTACACTTAGTTTCTAGACTAACTCTTAAAATAGGTATGTCCTAGAAATTAATTCTTTTACTTAAGTTACAGAAAGTATAAGAAGATTTCTGCTCAGAAAGATCTCTTGCAATTGCTGTTAAATTGTTTAGAGATAAATGAGTTTATGATTGCTCTGAAATCAAAGAAGAGCACATCAGTTCTGTCACAGGATGCTCCCACTCGATTGCTCGGGACGTGTCAGCGATCCCATGCAGCACCAGCTGCATCATTTAAAGCCTTTTCACACAGCTCCCCACACACACACTTCCAGCTAGAGAATCTGCAACACCAGGCCTGTGGAAGGCTTTGAAGGTGCATCCTTGGAGAGAACTGTCAAGGCAGGAGCAGAGAGTCCTTGGCAGGAACCTCAGCAGTCTTGTATTTTGAGTCCAACATCCCCCTAATTAAGGTTTTTTTCTTTTCAAAGTCCTGTACCAGGGTTTAAAAGATGAGCAGAACTTGCAGCTTCGGTCTTAAAAGATGTTTATTCAATTTTCTTATCTCAAGGTCTGCGTGCCACCTTACACCAGGCTTAGTGTGCTGGAAGACACTGCTGCCAGGAACACCAGGCTTGGTGTCCAAGGTCATTTAAAGGTTTCTAGTCCAATTAACTCTTAAAAGGTACTATATTTACAGTTTTGT